>JAQQZR010000009.1:15105215-15119190 GCA_030068235.1 Notoglanidium macrostoma
CATGCAAACTCCACACAGAAAGGCACCCTGGGTGACCCGGGCATCGAACCCAGGACCTTCTTGCTGTGAGGCGACAGCCCTAACCACCACACCACCGTGCCGCCCCCTGGCTATAACTCAAACAGGGTAATGTTCTAATATATTATTGTTTCTATAGTAACAGCAAAGTCACTGGGACTTGTTTGGTGGACGTTCCTCATAATCCAAGACTGATAATAAACAGTTAAAAAATCTGTTATTTACCAAAGTTGAATGTCTAATCACTGATATTGATGTTTTCTGTAATAAGACGTTTGTTTAACATTTACTAAAGGAGACTCCAGTTTCGGTGCTTTGTAACAGTGGATACATTTTCTTCAGTAGGACAGGCATCAGGACAGAGTAGATTGTGCTTTGCAATTTCTTTAGAACATGACAAGCAGCATTGTTTTTTTATCTTGTTAACTTCAAGAAAGAGAAACAAGGGAGGCTAGGGAGGGAATGACTGTTTATAGCTGCTATAATGTAAGAGACAGCAGGAACTAACTTAGCTCACTGGGTTAAATGTAACTATAAATAGTCAAACAAAGTATGGCATGTAGGTCATTAATAAATTAAAATTAGTTTGCAAATTGTTATGGTATAAGAGGAAGAACACTCTGGGATGTGCAGTTATAGGGAAAATAACAGCGGAAGACACCATGACATCATTGGTTATTTTCCTATAAAAAAAATGCCCTGTCGTATTTTATTCCATGTGAAATTTTGAACAGACTACAATACAATACAATACAATACAATGCAATACAATACAATACAACAGAGAATGTCATTTTCATTTTTCATATGGTAAGGTAATTTTACTCATTGTTAAGGAAGAAGCAGATAGTCACCATTTCAGCATAATCAGGTACAAGTTTGAAAGATGGCTGAAGATATGAACAGTGGACATCAGGTCATTTTGACATTTATGAGGTCTTCTTCAAGGGCAACTGGATTATACAACTTTCTTCATTTTTCCACAAATCAAATTTGAATAATTCTTCCTGTGAAGCTGCCTTCTGATTGAAACTATTTGATTCTCTCTTCTTTAAAGCTTGTCATTTGATCTCTGACATGAGAACATAACTGTTCATGTCTTTCCTTTCTTTTTGTTTGGAATCTTACTCAACTTATATTTATGAAAAGTTGCTTTTGACAGGATCAAATCCTAACCCTTTAACCCCGTGTGTCTCTGTGGTGTAGTGGTATGACATAATATCTGGGGCTGAAATCTGGAAAACAGCCAAAGTAATGCACTTCGACACCTCTGCTTTAAGAAAACTAATTTTTATTTGGGCTACTTTATAACATCATCTTGGTCTCTGCAAAGATTTCATCATGTAAGGAGCCAGTTTAACAAATGTAGTGGTAAAGGCAGTCAATTTACTTAAAGGTTTCTAAAATATTTCTACCTAAGTGTGAACGTCATGATTTGATCAGTTTATGGATAGTTCCATGCCAAGAGAAATGGACATCAATCAATTCTTCTTTCGGTGGAGTAGGAATCTTTAAATGTTATTTCCCCTATTTTTCTCTTTTGGGGTTAACCAGGCTTTAGAAATGACATGACTTTACCTCTGCATGAGATATGTTCAAATACAATACCAAATTCAGCTCGAGAAAACATTTAGCTTTCAAAACAATTTAAAAACATGTTCAAAATTTGACCATTTGATCCTCAGACCATCACATATATAGGTATAAGGTGAAACCATATTGTTATCATTACACATAGTGATAAAGTCCTGCAAAGAGTGTGTGGAGTCTTACACTAGATTGAACTTCCATTTGAACATGTAATTTATTGTCAAGGTCACAGAAGTCAAAGCATATTGGATAAAGACCCAGTGTACATCTACATGCTTACGTTTAACCTGTGATATGTGCAGTATGTTACAGAAACATTACCTCTTTAAGCAGTTTAAACTGTGCAGGATAGATATAGTGTTGAGTCAAAATATGCATATAAAGATCAAGTAATTGTTGCTGCATATCTCGTAAACATCTTTATTTTTCTTAGACCCGACATGTCTTTTTCGCTTGTCTCTAAGTCCCTAGAGTGGAAAGCGAGGCTGTCTTGTTCTTTGACAGCATTTTTTTTGTCATTTAAAAAAGTGTAACAAGACCTCTCAAGTCTTAAGGGAGGTAGCTGCAGTCTGTGTAACCAAAATCCTCCAAACAACACAAGTGTGTCATATACAGTACATCACACAGGACAGACACATCTATACAGAGTAATCATTCATATACATAAACAAGAGGGTTCTATTGCAGCCTCTGTCATTGAAGACAGACAGACAGACAGATAGATAGATAGATAGACAGATCTAGTCAAAATCTATTGAAGAGGGAGCTTATCTCTGTAAACACTGTCTGCTTAAGATCCTTTACATTTAATCATTTTGCAGATGTTTTTTAATCCAAAGCACTAAACAAGTAAGGTGGAAAAAAGTACATCCCAAGCATCTGAAGTATAAGGTCCTTACCCAACAGTATAATAATGGCTCTCTGGTGGTCCATGAACCTCATAAATACTTCTAGGTTCTAGCATAGTATCTTAACTGGGCTACCACTGAGTGCATTCAGTAGTACAGAAACCCATGTTGGGGTGGCATGACAGAACAACAGGTAGAGTCGCCTCAAGGATCCCCAGTTGGATTTCCTCATGCCTGTGTTGGTTTCCTCCAGGTTTTCTGGTTTCCTCTATTAGGTGTGATGGACTGGTGTCCCATTCATGATTCCTGCCTCTCTCCCGGTGTTCCTGGGATAGGCTCAGGATCCACCATGACCCTGAAGAAAATAATGATCCCTAGATTCAATTTGATGCAATTCGATTGAATTCAGGTATAGATTTTGATTTAGATCCCTAATGAGCAAGCCAGAACAGACAGATGAAAGAAAAAAAAAAAGAACAGAAATGACAAGAAAAAGAAACCTTGAGAGGAACCCGTCTCAGAATGGAACCCGGTCTCTTCTACAATTGTGTGCTATAAAGGCCAGCAGTGTTAGAAGGATCTTCAGTAGGAGTGTCAGAGTAATTCTTTATTTCATTAGAGTTTTAAAACTAAATCCACTGTATTCAAATGAAAGTTAGACACTGCATAATGGATGAGACTTGGGCATAATCTGTTTTCAGTAAGTGAAATCTTTAGGCTGTCCAAGTGAGACCATGCACAGCTATTCATGTGAGAGCCATTCTCAACAGCAGCAAGTGATTCAGGTGAAGGAAACTCCAAGCAGGAGTAGAACATGAGGATAGGCCACGTAGGTCCAGAGGGCAGAAGGAGGCAGGGTCATTGGCATCTCATCAGGCAGCAGGAGTAATGTGTAATTTGAGAGAGAGAGAGAGAGAGAGAGAGAGAGAGAGAGAGAGATCTGTCCCATATGCAAAACTTAAGGTTCTGCTTCCCCAGATGTACAACATTGCATCTAAAATACCCAGTATAATGGAATACCTATAGAAATTCATTAGATGGATGCATTAAGATTTCCTCCCATTGATGCTGAGCTTTTTAAAGAGGTCCAACCCTGTCATCTTAATCAGAATAACACACTATTCCCTGTATGGTGAAAGTGTATTTTCATACAGCTCCTGGCCCCCCATAATTGCTTTTTGTTCCCTACACCATACTTTCCAATTGATTTTTTTGAGGCAACCAGGGACACATCAATAGACTTATGCCACTCTCAAACGATGACATTCCAAATCATAGTAAAGAGTAGAAATGCCCATCAAGTGTAATCTTTCCCCCAGCACATCTCCCTGTGTCTCAGCTGACATTCTGGACCGGAGCAGATAAGCAAAGCAAAGAAAGTAGGATGGATAGATTGTGTAGAGAATTATCAGAGAAAAGAAGTCCGAGGTCTGCCGGGTTCATAAACACCTATAAGTACTCACACAAACACATATTTTAATGTAATGGATCTTGCCAGTGTATATAAATGCCATCAAATGTTTACACAAAACGGACAAAAATGTAGAAAGCAATAGTAAGTATTATTACTATACAATATACAATATACAATATATATGTATATACTATACAATAGTATAGTATCTTACTATAGGAGACTGAAAATTCTCCTACAAGTAATCATAAACTCACAGATCATCTTAAAGCATATTATACAGTGAAATGAATAGGAAAGCCATGTGGTTACGAAAGCAATTTGTCGCCCATCAATGAGTTTAACGGGTTACACCTTGTGCATAGTGTTTTACTGTTTGTAGTCTTAGTTAGCTTAGTGCTGTTTTTAGTGAACTAGAGTCACATCTGAGCCGGGTAGGGCACAGATATGCAGAGTGTAGTGTTTTCTGTTTATGAATTGCACCTGATTGAACATACAAACAGCTTGATAATTACTTGCTGGGAGGAATCAGATTGACGAGACCACATGAGACACCATTATGTGGACTTCCAGCTCTGGACTGGGACACCTGTGGTCAGACATCTGCTACTGCACTGATAATGAGCAAGCTCATAGTTATCATAGTTTGTAATTGGTTTTTAAAACTGGTACTGGTAAAATAATGAGTTTTAGAATATATATATATTTTTTTCTTCTTAATCTGGAGCTGAGCAGGTGAGGATTAAGGGTCATGAAATGTGCCACAGTTAACCACAATGCAGAAAGTTAATGCAGATCATGGACTAGTGTCTGTGTGAAGTCCTATGCATACTCTGGTTTCCTCCAATCTCCCAAAAATTTGTCAGTTAAGTCATCCCTATGTTTAAATCAGTGTTTGTGTGTGTGTGTGTGTGTGTGTGCATGTGTGCATGCATGTTCATGGTGTCATGATGGATTGGCATTCCATCCAATAGCTTATTCCTGCCTCCCAACCAGTGTTTCCAAGATAAAATTGTTACTGAAAGTAAGTGAGTGAGTCTAAATGATCTGTTGGTGTGTAAATTATGTTACAGGATACTATGACATCCATACAATAGTTAATAATGACCTTTATCATGCTTGGAGTTATCGTTCATATTTATTATTATTATTATTATTATTATTATTATTAATAATAATAATAATAATAATAATAATAATAACTACAATACAACATAAAACTGAACTAATATTAATTATTTATTTAAATCCAACAAAGGAGCTTGTCGTTTCACCTAATTACTGTTAATACATAAGCTGATTTGGCAATTATTTTCATTTTATTTTGATTTAACGATGTTTTGACTTGTATTTAACAGGTAAACTTTTTATTTTATTTACAAACTTACAAATGGTAATAAATGGACATTAAGTACAGATAGTAAAACATAGAGTACAAAACATCACAGTGCAAAGGTATGGCAGACAAATATTGGACAAGTTGAAAGCCATTCAGTCTTAGAAAGCAAGTTTTTCTGCACAGTAAGCTTCATTTGGCCACCACATTATCAGGATACTTAGTTTGACAGCTGCGCAATTTAAAGTTAAAATAAAATGAAACCTTCCAGAACGCCAGGAGACCAGACCTCTGTGTCCTCACAGCTAGTTATGCCCATGGCCACTGTGCCACCCACCAAGGTACCATATGTATTGTCTTGAGTCATTTCTTCCTTACAGGTTCAGATTGTGATTACTCAACTTTTTCCAAAGTTGTCTCTAATAGGATTTGAATATTACCAAACCAATGTCAATAGAAGATCTTAACTGGAGAAAATGGCAATGATATAGTTCCATGTGTATCATATATAAGCTACTGATGGAATTTCAGGATTTGTGGCAGATTGAGATAAGTACATTACAGATAAGTAGAGTCAGTGGTCATCTGTCTCAGTCTGCTCAGTGTGAGCTAAGGGTAATACATTTTTTCATTTTCACTACTGAAGCAATAATGTCAGCCTCTGTATTTCAAATGTCACTCCAAAATAGATTTTAACACTCTGACATATTCTTGTGCTGTTTGCTAGCTGTAGGGTAATGGCCCAAAATTAAAATGCCTGTAGACCTCCATCCAGGTTGACTGAATAATATTGTGTGAATTCTGTAAGGGCAACCACCTCTGCCATTTACTTTGGACATTTATACTTTTTGTTCCTCATAGTCTCTGTGTTTTGTCTCTGTCTCTCCATCTATCAGAGTCAGGGGAATTTTGATATCATATCTAGTTTTCTCATTGTCAGTTCAGAATCATAAATGTAGACACCTGGAAATGCATTGAAAACCACAGGGACAAAAATCTCCACAGCTAGAAATGGCAGCACTGTCAGCATGCTGTGTCCGTTCTGGTTCTGACAGTTCATCAACCTCAGCTACTGGAGATCACTGCAGTTCATAATTGACCTCAACTAGAAATGTGCATGGGATTGTTTTTTTTTTTTTTTTTAAATACAACTCACACTGTCCGTGCCATTTTCTAACAAATGTAGTTAGTTCTACTCTCCAATATATATAAGTATATATAATTTAACCCACAATGACCCTGACCAGGCAGGTACTAAGGATGTTTTAAATACATCGGGCACTTTAATACACCAAAATACACCAAAATACACCATGTTAAGTGTTCATATCTGACCACTTTGTTTTGGGAAGTTTCTCCCTTGAGGCTCTTCTTCAGGAGGTAAAATGCATGCTCAACTGGGTTCCACTTTTTCCCCTGATGAAGTCCTTTGTTGTATACGCAGTGTGATTTGGATCATTGTCTTACTGCATGATGAAGTTCCTGCTAATTAGATTAGATGAATTTGTCTGTACGCTGGCAAGCAGTACGTTTCTGTAGACTTCTGAATCTATTCTGCTGCAACCATCATGAATTTTCCTCATCAATAAAGATTAGTGAGGCTGATCCATCGTCCTTGACAGATTAACTCGTATGTTTTGGACCATGAGCAGGTGCTTTCTTTCCCCACACTTTTCCATCACTTTGGTAGAGGTTAATCTTGCTTTCAGAACATTTGTGACTCATCTCTGTATTTTTTTGCTAATTCCAATCTGGCCTTGTGATTCTTACTGCTGATGAGTGGTTGTATCTTGTGTTATGGCCTGTATATTTCTCTCTCAAAGTCTTCTTTGAATGGTGGATTGTGACACCTTCACCTTCGCCATGTGGAGGTTGTTTGTCTCTGTTCTCAATGCCGTTGTTTGATGCCTGGTTTTCAGTATACTCGTGTTTTTTTTCTTTTTCAGGACATTCCTAATTGTTATATTGGCTATGCCCAATGCTTGTGATTTTCCTTGTGATTGATTTTCCATCTTTTCTCAGCTTCAAAATGACTTGCTTGTCTCCCATACATAGCTCTCTGGTTTTCATGTTGGTTTATCCTTTTTAACATCATATGCAATCTTCACAGGTGAAACCCAGAGCTCAAACCAAGAGTAAACATTCAGAGCTATTTCCTATCGATAGGATCAATCTAACAGGACACACCTGGGCGACCTGTCAGTCACATGTTCCAGCATTTTTGGGTGGGTTCAAACAAATGGTTTCAAGTTGATTAACACAACTAGATGTAAATATCAGGAAATGAAAGCTGAAATTCTGACACGTCTTTTGACCTCAAACACAAACGTCTTCTTTATATAGCAAAAACAACAAAAAAAATTGGCCTTGCTGTCACATTGTATTCTCATTTCACCTTGTCAAAGCAGAGCCTGCCTTGGAGCACCCATGCACATCACCAATAATCTGACACGACCTTGTCATCCCTGTCAGTAAACCTACTGGGAAGAATTACGCATAAATGTCACCTCCTGCTTATATATGAAGCATGGGGAAGATGTTGGGTGATCATGGTAGTTTATCACTCTTTCACTTAACGCTGTCTCATGACTGCAAATTTAAGATTCCCCATAAGCCAGCTTGTATGTAAATCTCTGACTTTTTGAGCAGTTTGCATTTTTTCTCTACACTTATTATTCATATGAATTTCAATAAAATGTCTCTGGCTTATTAACATTCTTGCATTATATGTTCTGGCGTATTATAGAAACAAGGTTGAATATAGTAATTGCTGCTCTAGTTGCTTTGTGTTAGAGCACTAGACTGTGCTTATTCAATTACTCAGTCAGAAAGCTCTAATTAGGTTTCACCAAGAGACTTGGAAAGGTCATGATTATGTTTAGTCCAGACCTCTTTAAAGAGAGATTAATGATGCCAACTCAGCTCATTGATGGGTCACTGAGAGTTAATGAATGTTTCTGTTCATTTAATTATAAAATCTGTAGCTTGGATGTCAGAAATCCTTTTTTTTTTGGCTTAAATTTTGTAAACATATCTAATTTCTACAAAAGCGCTGTTGAATTCTTGAATCTGATTGGTCAGAAGGTGTTGATGAATTTTCTGCACCAGCTGTGGAACTCTGAAAGTAGTTCCACCTGCAGGGCAAATTACAGGTTCATATTAATACACTTGTTCTGATATGTTATTGTTTCTATAGTAACAACTCATTAACAGGGATTTGCATGCTGTACACGACACTTAATCCAAGGTTGATTTTAAATGGCTTCAAAACATCAAAGAAAAATGTTGAATGATTATTATAGTGAAACTCTTGTGTAAGGAGATATTTATTTAACATTTACGGAGTTACAACTTTGTACCATATTTAATTATTATTTTTCCATTTTTCTTTCCTTTCTTTTGAATTAGAAATTCAAAGAAACATACTCAAAATAAAAACATTTGACCACTGTCCCTGCATGTGTACTACAATGGCAGACCTATAGGGAATCACAACATTGGTATGGCTCATAGCTCACACAGTGCTCCGTTAATTAATTCAGATATTGAGAGAAATAAAATGGAGAAAGTGTTGGATCGGGGTTAAGTGGTTTTGTCTACAGAGCAAAAAAGCGAGCTCTTCTGACCTTCCACATAATGCTCCTCCACCAACATCCCAAAGCCCACTACTTTTACATTCATCAGGCACTTAAAGAAGAAGCTTTGTAACAATCAGCTTCCCCGCGACCCAGACGGATAAAGCGGTATAGATAATGGATGGATGGACATCTCCAGACATGAAACTTTGTTTAGAACAAACACATTTAAATTTAAAACTAGCAGCTGGAACTACTGACCAAACTGCTGTTATAGAAAATTAATCACTCACATAATTAGATTAGTCAACAATACTGTGGTATAAAAGATTTTTGTGTCACTGCACATCCATATATAGAAAGGATGACCATTCTATTTTCTATTTTACTTTTAGTTATGACATATCTAACAGAAAGAAATGTTTTCGTTCATATTGGAAATGTCCGAATAATAAGAAGTCTTTCAGATTCTACATTATGCTCAACATTCACATAGACTTGCAAAAAAAAAGAAAAAAAAGAAAAAATACCACATTAGCAGTGTAATATCCACATGTCGAGCAGTAATAGCACTGATATATGGATGTTGAAGTTCCAGATAATGGCCCTTGTCACATCCTTCCACTCATCGTGTCAGCTGTGTAAAAGTAATAATACTTGTTTTTGCTATCACTTTTCCTCTTTCACGAAAGGAATATTTTCTGTATCTGATACTCCTACAGTTTCACAAGGTTCTCGAACAGCCACAGGTTTTTGTTTTTATTTCAACTTCACTATGATTAAGTACTATCAATATGTTTAGAGGTGCAATTATTTTTTAAAACACTTTTGCAACATTTTTGCGAATAATCATCTCATAATTAGAGATTTAAAAAAATAAATATTAGGTATCAGCTCAGAAGAAACCCAAACAAAACAAATCCAACTTCTTTGATGCTTCACAGAAGAACTTGGTAAGCAAAGAACCACCACAGTTGTCCAACCAAACAACACAAGAAGGCATCTCCACTTTTCTACCTTTTTATAATCCGTTGTCTTTGTCTAAATTCATGTGTCCCAGATAGAATATTTGTGTATGTATGTTTTTTGGACAATTTTGAATAGAAAACGGAATGGAAAAGCTGTTTGTATTTTGAATTTCAAAACAGCTAGCTTCAGCAAACCTGCTCCAAAATTGCTACCTACCATCAAAAAAAATTTTTTTTTGGGATTGTTTCCCCCTACCCCCCCCCCTTCCAGACTGGATTCTATTTCCCTAGTGTAACGTCACAGAACAGACACAGCATGTAATTATTACATAAATATAATTCTTTGTACACTTTTCTCTTATGTAAACATGAACAAGCATTTAAAGATGATGAATCATGATACTAATTATTAATCATGACTGAACTATGGAATTTACTTAAAGCAGTTTTTCCTTCCTTCCTCTGGATCACCTGGGAAATATTTCTGTAATTTCAGCATCTCTGAACTGCGTATGGTGTCCTGCAGGAAAGCAATCTTCCCTCACTAAATAGACGTAGTATTGCGCAGTCTCCTTATTTCTAGGTCACAGACTCAGCTTTGTTATAAAGGGAGGATGAAACACTCCAAGATTTTGGGGTTAGGAGAAGATACTGAGTGCCTTCAGTGTGTGTGTATAAGCAAATCCATGAAAGCACAGTCAGCTAAGCCAAACATTGCTCACATCCTCAGAGCATTAGGTAATTTACAGAGTCCACACACACACACACACACACACACACACACACACACACACACACACACACACACACACACACACACTTGCACTTGTATTTTTGTGGGGACACTCATTGACATAATGCATTTCCCAGCTCCTTACCTTAATCTTAACCATCACAACTGAATGCCTAACTAAATGCCTTACATATTTCAGTTCAGTATTAGTACACACTCACACACACACACACACACACACACACACACACACACACACACACGACTGACTTACTATACGTGTGAGGACCTTCCACTGACATAAATATTAATGCAGCTTTTTAATGCTATGCTAGACATAAACATAACCTTGACCTCAATAGCCTAAAGGACACCATTTGGCTCTTTTAGGTTTTTTTCTTTTCTTTGAATAAAAGCAACAGTTATTGAGTAAAAGCAGTTTTTCACATGAGAGTGGTTCAAACTGTCACATGTTTCTAACATTGTAGGGACATTTTGGTGTCCATGAAGATATAAAAACATGCCCACACACATACACACATCAAGTAAACGGCAGGGAGCTGTAAATGGATGAATGAAGTCATTTCCTACGACCCATGCAAATTCATGTCAGATTGCTCTCAGGTATCTGCTGAAATATGCCAGCTGTTTCCAGAGTATTAATCAGAGGATGCAAATTGTCGGATTAGCCAGTGGACTGAGTCATTTGATGCAAATCACTTGTGCGTAAGCTTCACAGATGGACGTCTCTGATAACAGCCTGCCCAGACTTGCTGGAATGACTGAGTGGAACGATTTCAGCTTTTACGTCTTAAAATTATAAAAGGAATGTTTATAAAAGTGAGCCGTGGACAGCAAAACAAATTCTGGATCAAATTCCCTGTCCTGCGGATGACAGCTTTGGCCAGTGACACAATTTCTGATGACTACGCCTTTTCCTTTTAGTTTTTAATATCTCTAGTAGTTTTATATTTGCACTGGACATGTGTGAAGAGTGAAAAATATGTTAGAAGAAGAGTTTACAACCCTCCCCCTCTGAATTCATGTGGCGCTCATAGCTAATCTTAAGGCAGGGCTTTCTATTTGTACTTGTACCTGAGCGGAATTTATATGTTCCATCTGCTGATACAAATACGTGGCATTTTATTATCCATCTGAGACAAATCCCTCTGTCTTTGATTATTAACCTTCAGTTTCTAATAAGCGAGCAAGAAATACGGGTACAAATGCTCTGAATGCAAAATGTTACAGCTCCTAGTTCGAAGTATACCACAGCGCTGTTAAATTCTCAACTCGGACTGGTCAGAAGTTGTTGATTAATAAGTATGAGCTGCGAGATTTACAGTGCCCTCCAAAAATTATTGGCACCCTTTGTGAAGATTAGTAAAAAGGGTTTGGAAAATCCACCTTTTGGTGAAGTCGCTTCATCTCACACTGGAAAAATGAGAAAAATCCAACCTTTAAGTCAAATACATTTATTCAGAGAAAAACAAATACCTCATTAAGAAATAATTATTTTCAACAAAAACAATGTTTGTTTTTGGGGAGAACAATTATTGGGACCCCTAGCGATTATTGTGAGCACAATGTCACTGAAGCAGGTTCCCCATTTAAATTGTAAATTTTAGAGTTGACTATAGTGAGTAGAAACTTTCAAGCTGTAATCCGTGACGTCCTGATTAACTGGGATACAAATATGTGACTCAGAGGCCAAAGTCCCTTAGGCATCCATCAACATGGGAAAGATAAGAGAACACACAAACCAAACGAGGGAGAAATATGTTGACCTTCATTAATCAGGGAATGGTTATAAAAAATAGCTACTCACCTGAAAATGCCCATTTCTATTTTTAGGGCAATGATAAAAAAAGTGGACATCAACTGGAACTGTCACAAGCTTGCCTGGAAGATGAGCCAAGTTTATTTGCACCCGACAGTGAGGAGGAAGATGGTAAGAGAGGCAAAAAAGAAAAGAAACAAAACAATCCCCAAGCATCACTGTTGGTGCATTACAAGAAAAAGTCAAATCTAGGGATTACCAGCTTTCCAAAACCACCATAGGGTTCTGTGATGTTGTGGGGCTGTTTTTTCTCCAAAGTCCCCTGAAAGCCTTGTTAGGGTACATGGCATCATGGACTCCATAAAATGCCAGGACATTTTTAAAATCACAATCTGGCTGCCTTTAAACTGAGTCGTCATTGGATCTTCAAGCAAGACAATGATCTGAAGCGTGTACAAATCAACACAAAAACGGCCGTCTCAGCCCCCTGACTTGAAACCTGTGGGGTGAGCTGAAGAGGAGAGTGCACAAGAGAGGGCCTAGGACCGTGGATAATCTGGAGAGATGCTGTAAAGAGGAATGGTCTCAGATGCTGCACAGTTTCTTTGTAACAGAAATTTTTGGCAGGAGCTCACTTAAGTTTTCACAACAGTAAAAATTACAATAAATGTATAAAAAGTATGACACTTGTTTGTTTAAATGATTAAAAAATTGTAATAGTTGGCATTTTACTAGGATATAGGATTACTAAAACACCTCAGAATGTGCTTTTATAGGAAAATAACTTCCTCTAACAGCGCACTACAGTGTGTATTATTACTTACATAAGGAAATATTAAGACAATGTTAAGTCAAAACCACAAACACAATTAGTTTTTTTTTCTAATAAATTCCACAAATATTCTTACCCTGGAGATTACCTACTGCATTCCAGATCAAAAAACATAAAATATCACTTCACCTCTACTGAGGATGGCCCCGTAAAGACAGCCTAAAGATACACTTAGAAACTGTGAAGATGACTTTGGACTGCAGCTGATGCAAACGGTTTTTCTATGGTGGCTTTTTCTATGGAGTTTATCCGTGCCAAAGTCACCACTGGCTTGCTGATTAGGGATACATGTATGTGTAAGTTCACATTTAAAATGTACAGAATTTATATATTTCCGTAAAGCTGCTTTGTGATAATGTCCACTGCTAAACGTGCTATACAAATAAAACTGAATTGAATTGAAAAGTCATATCTCCTTCAGTATATTGAGTGCATGCTTTATTCCATCCAAAACATAAGGGATTGCAGTTTTACTAGTTTGTACTGACATTATAGCTTACCAATTGATAATGTTTGCAAAAAGGTAATTTTGGTGAAACAAAGTGAGCAAAAAAAAAAGAGAGTGAGTCACTTTGTCTTAATCAGGTGACAACACAGGAATGTGCAGGAACTGGAACATCTAAATAATATCTTTTAGTCAGTCAAATGCTAGGACTGACTAAAATGTACTACTGTACATTTACAAGTATCAAAACACTTAATTATGTAGGTGTTACTTAATTATATGAATACACTGCAAAAGAGTATCTTAGTAAGCATCTTGAATATAGCCAGATTTATCAAGTATTTCCTTTACATCAAACCGAATATCCATCCATCCATTATCTATAGCGCTTTATCCGTCTGGGTCGCGGGGAAGCTGGAGCCAATCCCAGCATCTT
>JAQQZR010000009.1:15125041-15142070 GCA_030068235.1 Notoglanidium macrostoma
ACAGCCACACACGCTCACATTCACACCTATGGGCAATTTAGAGCAGCCAGTTGACCTAATCTGCATGTCTTTGGACTAACCACCACACCACCGTGCCGCCCTCAAACCGAATATAAGATTATTAAAACCTATTTCTAGAAATTAGTCCTAATTCCGAGCTTGAACTAGACAATTTTGCTAATTTTAAGCATTTATTTCTAAAAGGAACCTGCAAAATCTGCCAATAGAACAAGAAAATGTACAATTTGAGAAAATTGAGAAAAATGTCTACTATTGAGAAATAGTTATAATGATCTTATGTTTGGTTAACTGTAATCTTATAATAGGAAACAGTAGCTAAATCTGACTATATTCAAGATATCTTCACTTGTCAAGATATCATTTTTTGCATTAAACAAAGTACAATATTAATAATATTAATAGTATAAAATCTCTTCTTTTATAGTATCTGTTATTATAAGCTGTGATTACATTGAGCACTGTTGTACATCTGGATTTGGAAATACTCTCAGGTGATTTGTCTGGAGTACATCCAGGATAATGCTTAATGCACTGCACTCCAAATCCAAGGAGTGTGAGTTCAAGTCCTCTCTTGGGTGCTCAGGTAGCAGAGGGCCATAACCCAGATAATAAACCATCTCCCTAATTATGTGCATAAAACAAATGAAAATACATGCATAAAAATATGACAGCTGCTGCCAGCTGCCCAGTGTCTATGGTATGTGGTATAAACTAAGAATGTTATTCACTCTTAACTGTGACAAACAAACACACACATGGTGGAAATTCACAAGCATTTCTGTATTCTGGAGCAGATGGCTGGAATTCTAAGACTACCACACAGCCAGTGATGGACCTTTAGCTATTTGTTCAGCAATCCTGTTGTATTCGGTGTTTCACGTTGCATAAAAGGATATGCCGAATTAATGAAGATTGCTGAAGATTTTCTTTAAAGTAGTAAAAGTGCATGAAGCATGAAGTAAAAACACATACCTTACTTTGTCATTCTTTACGAATTTTACTATTAAATGTTATTTTAAGTGGTAGAGTTGTACTTATTAATTATTAGTGTAAGACACGTAACGATAAGTAAGTTGGTAATCGCTGTTGTAATTATTCAGAGCTGACAGTACTCTAATCCCCAACAGGTCCCTAAAGTCATCTGACTTGTTTGTGTGTACCGTCTCAGTAAAATTATCTCCGTTTTTAATTAAGTCTCCTTGGTTTAAAGCCAATCTTATCCTATGCTTCAATCAGATTGGCAGCACGGTGGAAAGAGAAATACATGCTTATAGAGAGAGATTTCTGATAACATTCCATTTAAAATACAATTTACTTCATTGGCTCAAGAGTAATCAGACAACACGACGATCATATTTAATGCAGACGTTGCTGTTCAATGTTAGAAAAGGTTGTTGGGGGGAAAAAAACCGTAACACGCTTACAATGTAACGGAATTCATAACCTGACCTAGAGTTTGTTCAAGCGAGAATGATATTAAAGATAATGCAGGAAATAGCTCCAACTTAATTAAAGTAAGAGAGGTAACTGTTCTGATTAGGAATAACAGATTTATCAAACAAAACAAAACAAAAAAGTGTAATATGCATAAAAAAAAAGTTTGTGCGTCGTCAAGGCCTCTGAAGGAAGTCGTTTCTGAGTCTAGATCATCATCTCTATTATGTGGTGTTCTCACAAAAAAGGGAGTAAATTGCAAAATTGGTTGTCACTGTGCTGCCAACCTCAAGGGTATGCATACTTTTTGTATGCATCTTTCAACCATAAAACAATAGCTGTAATTTAAATACGTTTTAAAGAGATACAGAGCATTCAGTTTCTATGGTGAAAATTTTCATTTCAAAGGTATGAAGGACACAGACTTGAGGCTTCCAACTCAGTGGTGCAGTTCAGTATGTTTTTATAAAAAAGTCAATAAATTAATACCCTGAAAACTTTATAAAACAAATAAAAATGAGCTAGCAAATATGAGGAATTTATTCTAGGTTCTATGGTTTCCTCCTACTTGTCCAAAACCATACAGGTAGGTGGATTAAGTATGCTATATTGCCCAAGATATGAATATATACGTTTGGTGCCCTGCAATGCCTTGAGCCCAGTGATCCCAGACTCCACTACTACTCCACTATGCTGACCAAGATAAAGTTGTTACAAAAATTGAATTAATAAATGATTGCTATACTCACTGTTACTCCAACGCTGGACTTCTGATGATGCTCCCATGCTTAAAAAAAAAAAAAAAAAAAGTAAATCCATTAAGAACAGTGAAACAAAAATGTGTAATCGATTGAAATAATGGACAAATGATTGCAGTGCTGTTTGGACCAGTCATAGGTTTACTTGATTCTCATAACAGCATTGCATTTTTCTTTCTTTCTTTCTTTTTTGTTTTTGAAAGGCCAAACAGGAATTCTTGTCAAATTCAGTCCCAACCACAAAAAAAATCCTAATCAGAAAACTACATTAATGGTGAGCATGCCTGACAATCACCTGTCTTGTTAGCATAGATGTGCTGCCAAGAGTTGTCTTCTGAGGCTAGCCGGCTAATGCTAACAATCTGCCACATTTCTTCACCAATGGCAGAAAGGTCTGCCCAATAGCAGTACACCGTATGGCTAAAAAACTGTTGACACCTGGCCATCACATCCCTATTATTCTTGAACATCCCATTCCAATTCCATGGCCATTAATATGACCTTGATTTCCCCTTTGCTGTGATAACAGCCTCTACTGTTTTGGAATGAGTTTCTGCTTGATATTGTAATGTAGATTTGTGCTCATTCAGCCACACTGTGGGAAGGATCTGATGATGGGGCAAGAAGGCATAGTGTGTAGTCAGAGTTCATCCCAAAAATGTTCAGTGGGGTTGAGGTCAGGGATCTATGCAGGCGACTTGTGTGCTTAAACACCAACCCTGGCAAACCATGTCTTCATGGAGCTTGATTTGTACTCAGGAGCATTGCCATGCTAGGACAGGATTGGACTAGGCTTCTTAGTTCCAGTTAAGGGAAATCTTAATTCTACAGCATGCTGCAAAGACATTTTATACAATTGTTTGCTTCCAGCTTTGTGGCAACAGTTTAATGAAGGCTCTTATAATGGGTATGATAGTCGGGTGTCCACATACTTTTGGATATATACTGTCCATTTTGCTGGGGAAAAAAATATTAGACGGAACCTTGGGTATACCCCATTCACGTTCATTCATAAAAAAGATCACCCGATGAAATATCAATTTACACCGACTGCGTTAAGTTGGTGAATTTTCTCTGTAACATTAAGTCCATGTTTGTTCTTTGTAGGGCTGGAATTGATGACTCCTAAATTTACTGTGTATATGCAGTAGATCATGGCATGGGTTCAGTCTTAATTGAGATCGTTAGTTAGCTGATAGTATTGTGACGCGTTCGCATAATAAAACAGGAGATTAGAAGGAAACAAGAGATGAAATATTATCAAACCCCACTCTGCACCACATTCCCTTTGACACTTTTGCGCAGCTCGACTCGATCCACCGTTCCACAAAACACAAAGAGTACATTTATCAAGACTCTTCTTTGTAGTGACACCCAGGTGATGGAATACATTTCTGAACTGAAGTCCTATCTCTTCACCGAGTACAAAACCGCCCGCTTGAATTGTTTTCATTTTGTTGAACTAACATCTCTCTAACGTAGCTCTAATTTAATAGACATAACAAGTCAATGCTTCGATTGTGTTATGTCTTTGAGCAAAAAGAGCCTGTTAAATTAATAAATGTAATGCAATTTAATGTACCGCAGTGACAGACAGATCTTATTTCTGGGTTTTAAAATGAAAACATTTTCTGTGGAATTTTAACACCAGACTCAGGGAAGGGTACTTGAGGGAAGATAACATGCCTACAAATTGGCACTCCTGGTCTTGTAATAGTGAGCTTGCTGAAAGCAGAGTGAGGAGTATTCGGCAGCACCAAACCAGGACTGCCGTCGTGTTTATTTGAGCGGGCAAGATGGCCATTGAAGGACTGGATTTAGAGACTCCTGTATGTTTTTGAGCCAAGGTTGCCAAGAGTTAGCAAAAAGTTCAGCCCAAGCACATCTTAAAAAACACACAAAATGACCTGAAACTAGCTCAAAAGAATTTTAACATTGGAAAAGTGAGACATGTTTTTCATCTTTACGTCAATCTTGATGTCAGAAATTAGTTCACCATGGTGAGCAGCATCTGCAATTCTTTTTTTGGAAGATTATTAATGTCAGTTATTTGCTTTAGAACAAATGCTCGATGTCCGTGGAAGTTTTTTGTAACTGGCCCAACCATGTTTGATATCTCATCTGACTAAAATAGCATTTATATGAGCACAAAAAAAGGAAAGTAAATGCTCTGTACTTCCAAGATTCAACACATCTGAAGTAGTTCATGATGGTCCGTATTTGGAAACTAATTTACTATTTAATATTATTTAGTAAGATCTTACACAAATGTTTTGGGTGGTTTTTAAGAAGTAACCCTTTTTATAAGAGAAAATCATTAGAAAGATTCTTTAGCGGTTTCTTTCAAGTTGTCAAAGAACAGAACTTTTTAGGATGCTAGAAAGGTTGAAGGTTATAAAAAAAAAAAAAACGCCTTTTGTTCGGCTATAAAATATAAGGAGCTTCCAAAATATTTGCGACCGTTATAGGAAATATTTCTGATTTTAGTTTGAATAGGGTTTTGTGAACTACGTTGTAAATCACACACGACTGAAATAAACATTGAGAGAACCCTTCAACCTTCAGTCACAATTTCTAGGATTGTGTTTAAATTGAATTTTTGGGACAAGTTGAAGTCAGAGTGCTCTTGCCCTGCACTGGTAATAGATGAGTGTGACAGGTGTGTGTGTGTGTGTGTGTGTGTGTGAGAGAGAGAGAGAGAGAGAGAGAGAGAGAGAGAGAGAGAGAGAGAGTAATGGCTGATACAGTCATCTCTAGTGACTTGACTAATGTCAGTGACAAGGGGAAAGTGGGAAAGTCAGCACTGGCTGCACTTTTAGGTTTCTTTATACTATCCCTATATTACTATAGCGCTAAGTGTTCATAGAAAAATATTTCTTTTATAAACATAATTCATACGTATATTGAAATAAAGTGGGCACTAATTAGATCAATCATTTTTTAGCTGATACTGAAGCCATAGGGCGTATTCATTCCAAAACATTCAACTCACAGAACACATTTTAAAATTATCATTAGAATTATTGGATTCAAGTTGATATATTTACACACTGAATTGTTTTTTCGAGTTACCGAGGTTTGCATTACACTCATTTAATACAAGCGACCTGTGTCAACAAGCTCAGATAAGTAATGTTTGATGATTCATTTCCACCTCAACAAATTGTAAAACGTTTGAGAACCACGCCTTTACATAGCTAAACTGATTAAAACACCATGTAAAAAGCAGGGTACCTGTTGATGGTATGCCCAGGGATCCCACAGGGTCTGATATCTTTTGTACATTTAAGTTACCACAAGTTTCAGAAACTTGAAAGCTGTGTACACAACTTTATGCATCAAAATGAAAAATGTAGTCAAGAATTTAAAGCTAACAGCTTTTGTTTGAACCAGGCAACTACATAGTACATGGATATTAATTTGCAATCAGAAACCTTCTCGTAAAGGTAGGTGGTTCTTGACTATATTTGGTGGCCAGATTCTCTAGCAAAGGTTAGAAGTCTGACCTAAGAAGATCATGGGAGATGGAGAAGGAGAAGAAGAAGAAGAAGAAGAAGGAGAATGAGGAGAAGGAGAAGGAGAAGAAGGAGAATGAGGAGAAGAAGAAGAAGAAGAAGAAGAAGAAGGAGAATGAGGAGAAGGAGAAGGAGAAGAAGGAGAATGAGGAGAAGGAGAAGGAGAAGAAGGAGAATGAGGAGAAGAAGAAGAAGAAGAAGAAGGAGAATGAGGAGAAGGAGAAGAAGAAGAATGAGGAGAAGGAGAAGGAGAAGAAGAAGAATGAGGAGAAGGAGAAGGAGAAGAAGAAGAATGAGGAGAAGGAGAAGGAGAAAGCATGGTGGTGCAGTGTTAGCACTGTCGCCTCACAGCAACCCAATGACAGACTGGCTCCTTTGCATGCTCCCCCTGTGCCTGTATGAGTTTCCTCTGGGTGCCTGGTTTCCTCCCACAGCCCCAACACATGCAGATTAGGACAACTGACTACTCTAAATTGCCCATAGGTGTGAATGTGAATCTTTCTGGTTTTTTCTCTCTGTGTTAGTCCTGTGACAAATTTGGGACCTGCCCAGGGTTGAACCCGCCTCTCACCTGAAATCAGCTGAGATTGGCTCCAGCTTCCCCATGACCCTTAACAGATAAGCATTATAAATGATGACTGGATAGATAATAATAATGTTTGTATTCTTGTCCTTCAGGAAATGCCAACTTATATCCATCTTGCTCTTTTTGTATTCTGTTGTCTAATGAGGGAACCTGCTCTCATGTATGAACAAACATAACATGGTTGGATTTCATGTGACCAAAATTGTAAGGTATGAAGATTACTCTGCACTTCTCACACTTGTGAATTAATAACAAATTTATGAGAAAATTCTATGAGATTAAAAGAAATCCACGCATCCATGTAAAGTTTACAAGATGAAGTTGAACTACCCACAAATTGAGTTATTTCAATCATTTTAGAGCGTGTGTGAGATCATAGCTGAAGTGATAGATAAACCTCCTGTTTTGTACCTGGACTGTGACTTAACATTGGACTTGTAATATCATATGATTTTTAGTCTGACGGACAAGGCTAGGGTTTGTAGCACTACTTGGAACTAGCATTTGTTGTTTCGGTATCACTCTATCTGTTCTTATTGAAATCAGGGTAGTGTATTATTAATTTATGAAACATAAAATGATAATAAAAAGATCCAAATAAAGATTTTCTGCATTTTTAGACCTATGATCTAGCCCAATCTGCTCAATATAAGATGTGATTATTGGCGATCTGATGTTCCTCTATAACTCACATGTTTTCCTGTGACAAAAAAGGTGCTTTCATCTTTGTCCAGCTTTTAAAGAAAGAGCCACACTTATACCTGGATCAGGTTTGGAGAAGAGTACAATTGTCTATTATATCCTCAGATTCAGAAGATTTAGCAGATTTAACCCAAGGTCAGATGGTTCTGTGGGGCTATTCATCTGAAACGACATTTCCACATGAATGACAGACTGGAGAGAGAGGCAGGCTAAATAGACATCAAGCCACTTTCCCACTCCATTGCACAGCTACATGTACATCTAATGGTTCTCAAAAAGTGCCTTATGAATAGCAATTAATGTTCAGAGGAAAGTATTGCAGAAATATTTATGTATTTGTCGGACTAACAACAGTTTAAAGAGACTAATTTGTAACACACAAACAAACAAACAAAAACAAATGGTGCTGTCATACCATGTATCACTGTAACTCTATGATACCAAAGCTCTTTTCATTTTTTGATACTGTTATATGAGAAGGTGTTGATTAATTATGTATAACAGCAGCTCTGAGAGTAGTGCTGCCTATAATCAAAATCACAGCTTTGTCTTAATGCACTTGCTTTAATATGGTAGAATTTTTATAGTATCTGCAAATGCACATGCATTGGTATGGTGATCAATCTACATAATCTACGGATAGTAACAAACAGATTTAAGAAAAACTTCTCGTTATTTGGCAAAGAACCATATAATTATTGATGCGGCGAAGTTTTTATTATTGATGTTTAATTGACATTTATGGAAGTCTCAACGTTTTGTGCGACAAGAAGAGGGCTTTTTTTCTGAAATGTGACAATAGAAGCTTTTTTGTCTCATTAACATCAACCACTGTTTACAGCAGAAATAACATAAATCATGTTCCAGAACATTCAATGCAACTATAAACAGTTAAGAGTACGATGTACTGCTCATTAATAAAGCAAAAATTGTTTGAAAAGATCGCTGAAAAGACGTTGGGATGTGCTGTTATTGGAAAATAATCAACTTCGGGGTGTTAACAGCAACTCTGCTTCATGTCAGGTCGCATCACATCACCACGATTATTATCACTGATTAATTTCATGACCTTGTTTTATAAGTTTTATAGTTTACTCTTAGCACACTGTTTCATTCATTGTGTTCAGTGTTAAGAGTATTCGTATGGTACTGTATATATATCACTATGAATTTCACTGAAACACAATGGTAAAGACATTTAGTAGGAAAAAAAAACAATCCCCAATAATATGTAATAAAAGTAAAAGCCGATCAAGTATATCATGCAAACTAATGCGATACTCCTAAATTTGATCTAAATCTAATTCGGTAGATTACAAAAAAAAAATTTCTATCATATTAAGCAGTTATGTTGTGTATTCTCCAGCAGTTTTGAATGGCATGAAGCACTTATAACTGAGCAAGCAGCTCTGTTCCTGTTCACAGTTATCTGTGATATCCATATTTCAGTCGTGCAGGTGTGGAATAATGACTGGAGGAGAAAGCCAGGCCGTAAGCTGTGTGAATGGCAGGCTTAATATCTCAATACTGTTAAATATGGTTAAATAACCAATGATGCACAGATTGCTTGGACTGACAGGTTTTGAATAACTCTCATAACTGCTAAAACTATGTTTCTACAGTAGTTAGTGTCTATCTAAATTATGGATGAATGTTCTATGTCCCGTAACGATGTACGGCTGAGTGCTGAGTTTCTGGATGGATGGCTTGGTTTTAGTGCTGTGATAGTTTGTGGGTGCGGAGAAGGAAACTGGTGATAGGGTTATTATGGAAGGCACTGATAGACTCTGCCCTCTACCTTCTCCTGCCCTTCACCTGTGTACACACACACACACACACCCCACACACACACTTGCTCACTTGCCCCACAGATCACATTTTCTTCATTTTCAAGTGCTCTCCCCACACTGCTCTTTTTTCAGACGTTTAAATGTAATTCAGCAACCAAATGTGTTTTTTTTTTTTTCCCTTCAAAAAAAAATGACACTCATTTAATAAGCAATTAAAAAGATCAGGCTGTCAAGACTCCACAGGAAATTGTAGCTTGAATCATTTTTAAATGATCACCATAAACAAGATGATGCCAACAACATGTTAGGAAAAAATGTTCCAAAAAATGGCGTACTATAAAATATGAAACTATAAACTATAATACTGAAATTAAAATGCAGTACAGCAGTCAATTTTAAATGGATTTTAAATTGCAAACACGGCACTGGGACCTTTTCTGGAGAAATGTATTTTCTTCTAAAAATTGAAGGAATCACTTCAATGTGAATATGGATCAATATCAACTGAGAAAAAAAAAAAACCCCAAACAAACAGACAAACAGACAAAACGAAACAAAACAAAACAACACGATAATAACTTGGCTCAAAAATATTCCAGGCAAATAAACATCAGAAATGTTGAAATTTGGATGAGCATGAACTCTGTAAATGTTTCAAAGTTCATTTTGGTGATGATTGCGATCCATTTTTGAACAGCACGGTTTCTCCAGTTTGAATCCTATTACTGTTAGCATCTGCTTCTGAGTTCCATCTGTCTAGTTTGTATCCCCTGGATCTTTTTTTGTGCATCTAGTCTGTATGAATACCCCTTTATCTGTCTGTCTTTGACAAGTCCTGCATGTGTATGTTCCTGGGTTTCTGAGCCTTGTTATCTTGTTCTTGCTTGTGGCTTAACCCAGACTAAGGATGTGCCTCTGTTCACTGAAAGCAAGACTGCTATTTCATGTAACGACATACAACCGTCTCTGATTCCAAGAGTGCATTAGTCTAAACCAGCGAGTAAAATTTCAGCCAGCATATCTGAGAATTCAACATTGCTGTGATGTAAAGACATTTAATGCTCATAGATCATGTAGAAATCTTGTCGACAGTAAAGGTGTAAGTTGAATTTGGACATCTGAGGTGCCACATTACTGTTCTGTAATTGGACCAGATGTGTTCATTGAAGAAAAGGATGAGGATCACTGCAGGTATCAAGAGATTCAGTTGGCTTTAGTTTTAATTGAAGGAAAGGTCTGCAGGAGCTTCTACCTCTGTCTCTCCCCCATTGTTAACGAGGAGAAATGCACTTTCTTTATCTTTCTCTCTGGATGGCCAGCACCGGCTTACTAAAAGGTTTTTAACGTTCATTCTGTTCAGATTGTGACATGCGCATAGTTCTGCCAAGAGCCACGGGACACACACAAACAAGTTTCCACTGAGTGTTTGAAATGCTTACAAGCTGTTTTTATTCTCAGTTGCCCATCGAGACAAAACAAGATTTATTCAACAATTGGAAACCTGACGCACGCCCATAAAATTGAACGTTGTATTGATTTTTGCAAATCTACTGACCCCTAGCTTTTCATTGCCTTCCAGTCCCTGGTGCGTTGCTATTGATTTCATTATTTGAAATACAATGCACAATAAACTTTAACTGAGTTCACAATTTCTGGACGTGGAATAGAATCTGGTTCCTATCCTACAGACGATGCAGTGAGCCTTATACTGTACGAGATTGTGGAAAATGACCAAAAGCTTATCTTAATTAAGTTGCACTAAAATATTAAAAAAGGAAAAAAAATACAGCGCCTTATCTTTTTTCCGTTTTCTTTCATTTGCTTTCCATGGTGGTGTAAGAAGACTTTATTTTAATGCCTCCTCTCTAGGTTTTTTCCTCCTTTCAGACGTCTTCCACTTCTAACAGTGACTGATGGTTTAAGTGCTCTTCCTTATTTAAGCTCTTTATACATGTAAGGTTATATTGATCAGAGTGTAATTGCATGAAAGAAAAACTGATAGCATTCACCGGGTAATGGTTGAGAGAAGCTACTTCGGATCTTGGAGTCGAGCGAGACGTCTGCCTAAATTGTGTTATCTACTAAATTGACATTATGTTATTTACTTTACTGATAAAACGAAACACTTAAATCCTTGATTACATTGGCAATGGGAAAAGTCTCACATCGATGTAATGCTGTTTTTATACAGAAAATGCAGTTTCTTGTTTAGTCTTGTGTCAACCTTAATAAATATGACCATTATGTAGTACTTGAAGCTGCCAATGACAGATTTTTCAATTACTTCCTTGTATAAAACCAATTATATATTTTTTTAGTATTTGCTCTTATTTACAGCCCTTTAGAACCATTGTACAAATAAAGATACATGTAGGAGGCATACTATTTGTTTGTTGTTGTTTAGTTTTTCTTTTCTGCTTGCCAGAAAGGTTCACGAGGCGTCTGGTTGAGTGTATTATGTCCAATTTCTAAGTAAAAGGGTCCTCTGTGTCTTGTTTTCTCAATCACTTTATTCTTGCAGATGCTTATTTGACCTTATGTCTCCTCTTCTGTGTCCTCACTCAACAATTTATTAGCTTGTCATGTACCCACAGGACAAGACAGAGCGGTACTGTATTCAAATCAGTGTTCCAATTAAACAGGTTTATAGGGGAAAAGCTTTTAGTCATGCTATAAGAACTTATTTGCATTATTAAAGATCGTCCCACTGAAAGCAACACGAGAACGGTTAAGAAACTATAGTGCGAGACAGAACTATAACCTGAACTCTGATCCTTGCACAACAGCTCAATTTTATTACATAGTATTGCAACTGCAAAAATATTTCCGTATTGAAAAATATGCTCTCTCACACTGTCACCTTTAATTTTTTTTATACTTACGTCAAAGCTAATTTGGTTGGCTTGAAAAATGCGATGAAAAATGATGCGACCTGAATTTGAAACCTGGACATTTGTTGGAACTAGAAATCCAGAAACCCTTAACTTATGCAAGTGAAAGAACACAGTGGTCAACCTACCGTTAGCTCAAAAGGTTTTAAATAGCAGGACTGCCTGGCTAACAGTAATTCAATGTGCAACAGTCACTTACAAATTGTCAGCTGAGCTAGCTAAAGTGCACTTGATTTTCTAGTAAGTTGCTGTAAACATGCTACAGACAATCTACAGTGATAAACAGAACAATACTGTGAAAAACAAAATAAACAAACAAACAAAAAACAGTACCTTTCCAGTACCAGTGTACCAGTAGAAAAATAACTAATTAGTGTTGAATAGTCATAAAAATGTTTTTTTATTTAAATATAAAGCAGGAATACCGAAATGATTTAATGTTCGTAATGAAGGCTCCTTTTCAGCATCATGTGTTCGAGTGTTGCTGTTTGTGCTGCTGGTTGTACTTCAGTTCCTCTAACATCTGTAAAGCCCGTGTCCTCTTGTGCTTTTTTTGTTCAGGAGAGCCTAATCACATCTCTTTGAACTGAGCTGAGTAATCTGCTCTAAAAGTGCCACTGAGCTCTTAGACTTCAGAAAGTCTTTCTACTACATAGTGCTGCCCTTGGCTCTGATCCCTCACCTGTGTCTTGTTATAATGTCAGAATGTCTGTTTGTATTTCATCCTTTCGGTGTGACGACCATTTGGAAAACTTGGATTTTAGAGCGTAGGTATTTTCTGTCAAGACCTGCTTCATTTTCTGCAGCATGACCTGTCTCGGTACATTCTCAGAAACAGACTGAAAATCTAACAAGTGGATAGTTTTAAGTTATTTTTAAAAATGCTAGCGTCTTGTATCGCTGTGCCATTGTTACCTGAAGAGAAAAAAACCCCATCAAACTTTGGTTTTCAAACTCATAAAGTATGCATCATTGCTGGTACCCACTGGGAGTGAATGAAAAAACATGCCGTGAAATAATAAAGAAAGAAAGAAACAAATAAATAAAACATTGCTTTAAAATAAAAAGCAGTGAAGTAAAATAAATTGACTGAATACATTTCTTCAAATGACTTTTTAAATCTAGGCGCTTTGCTTTAAAATAAGATAACTAAAATAAAAATAAATAAAATTAAATTTTATTAAATTAGGATGGATAGATTCATGATAAATAAATTCCATCGACAAAATCTAGAAAATATCTAAAAAATAAATTAAATAAAAAAAGATCCTGGGATAGGATCCTTCCAGATTCCCTAGTATTGTGTTGAAGTAATTTTGTTAACAGAGTAATTATTTATATTTTATAAATGAAGTATTTATACAGCTACTTTTAATGTGGCAACACTGTAGCTAGTGAAATCATCAAGAGACAACTAACCTTGAAAAAAAGAGAATAAAACCCACAGTGACTAAAGACCTAAAATGATAGTTTCAGGCCCTATTAAAGTCTGTGGTTATAATGTCATATAAGCTAATTCCTTCTGCCTAATTATCAAGCCAACACTTAATGACTGAATAGTTTGTAAGCGATAAGCTATTTGTCATTATTTTATCTTCATTGGCTCTTTAATTTTGAACGGGCTGTGGTGACTAATTTGAAACAGAGCAAAAAATAAGTTGTTAAATAGATGCTAAGTATGTCATTAATGTAAGTGAATTGCACTCC
This sequence comes from Notoglanidium macrostoma, assembly GCA_030068235.1. Lineage (NCBI taxonomy): Eukaryota > Metazoa > Chordata > Actinopteri > Siluriformes > Auchenoglanididae > Notoglanidium > Notoglanidium macrostoma. The sequence continues at coordinate 15,138,446 of JAQQZR010000009.1, forward strand.
TATAATTAAAGTTTAATGCTATGTAAAACCTTTCTCCTGGTGGTATTATTTTTGTTTTAACCACCAAAACTGAACTCATTTACAACAATTGAGAAAATACTCAAAATGAATAAGTCTAACAGAACAATGAGGTAAAATTATGAGTAGATAAAAAAAAGCCAAATCCACCCATATAAAGTTATCTGCTTTCTTTAGTGCCACAGCCAAACCCTGCTTTACTGCTTAATCCATAACAAATGGTATCCCTACTATTTGTCTTTTCCCTGTGTGTAGGGTTGGAATTTATTTATCATGAATCTAAATCTAAAGTTGTTCAACCACAAATTCAGAATCAAATTAATCTAAGTCCTGTACAATAATTCAACTTTATGTCAGATGTAACATATGGACTGGAGCTTTGATACCAAAATGTGCATGAATTTTCCTTACCTGAATACTGGCAGTCCTGTCTCAGTGTTGGATGAACCCATAGATATTAATTAGGCGTTTGTCAGCCATAAAAAAAATGTATGCTTTTTGAAACTGACTCCTGAAAACCATTTGTATGACTGTGTTTTCACACCTCTATATCATGTAGTGAAATACCTTTAACAAAAAATTTGCAGTGGGGTTGATATAGGAGCCATTCCATTCTCGTATTGCAACTATTTGTGTTGCTGTGTAATTTGAACAGTTTCATTGTGTCGCAAGGTCATACTGATTGTGTGTGCACACAAGGACTGTGAGGCTGGAGGCTAGTGGGAGTAGAGGACACCACCTGCTGTGCTACCTGTTAGGTAATAGCTATTTAAAGTCCCAGCTTTGTTAAATGTTAAATTTTCCCTGTATTCATCACAAGGAACTAAAGGAACATAACAGACAATTGAGCTCAGCAGGGCATGTGTGTGAAAGGGTTGTTTCTTCAATGTGTTATTAATATTGCCAGAAAGGAACAGCATCAGCCACTGAATCACCATCACATGGATTAAAGGAACCATATTGCATTAGCAGAGTTAATTAATTTACCTTCTTGAAAATTTTCAATTACCTTTTCAATTACACCCATATGGATTAGACATTTGTCAGCCAGTTTACTCTATGAATGAAATGCTGGAATGTGTTTAGTACATCTGAAGTTTTGAAGTATTGGATGCAAGTGCAGATTTTGTGGTTTAAAACCAAAAGGCTTGTCCACATGTTCCCAGTCTGGTCCTGGATGTTATAGCAACCCTTCCTGTTGAAGTAGGTGTGTTAGTGGAGGGAAAACATTAAAATTCACAGCACAGAGGGTATTTCAAGAACAGAGTTAGGAACCTGTGGCCTAGGCAGAAACATGAGGCAGGAAGAAAGAGCTCACTCTGAGAACTGAATGAAGCTCTTTCTAGAGGTCATGGAGTTGGATGATGAGGACAGCATGAGTGATGGAGCAGGATTCAAAACATCTCTTGAAGGAACCCAGCAGCATTCCCCTGGGTTGTAAGCCCTCGCATTCAAGAAGATATTTGCCATGAGAAGATGATGCAAAGCAAGGGCAGGCCTTACTGAATTTGCTGGCACCACAATACCTGGTGGTGGTGATTGCATCATATAATGGACCAGCAATGACAGGCTTGAGAAGGGAAACATGAAAGGATGGAGATGTGCAGAAATAAAACATTTCAGGATCTGATATGATGGATTCCTCTGAATGGACAGATTTAATAGAGCACGGTTGTTTTCCAACTCCTGGAAAATGGTCTGAAGTGCTTGTTCAAAAGCACTATCCAGTCACTCGGTTCATATAGTATAAGATAATCTCTGTGTCTTTCGGTGAATTGCTTTAATCATTGAACTGCTTGACTCAGCGACAGCTTCTGCATGAGTGTGCTGTTCCAGGGTAAAACAGGAGGTAGGTTGCCCAGTATGAACAGGAATGGTGCAAGCTCATTGATGGAATCTGCACACTCGGTCCATGGGAGAAAACATGACCATGATCCTAGCCGGATCTACATCAGGTTGTGTGATGAGAGCTGGCAATGTGGAGTGGACACCGACATTCAGCAGAGGCGCTTATTCAGAGTGAATTACTGAAACAAAAACACATCTTTATTATAAGAAACCAAGCCAGGGACTAAGAGTACATAAATCCTAAAACCTTGCTGGCAGTTAAGTTAGTACAGTATAATAAATGTCATTTAATAGATAATACATTGCTAACTTAAGTGTTTGGTGAAGAGGTAGGTCTTTAGTCTTTGTCTGAAAACATCCAGTGCGTCATCTGTTTGGACAGGACGGCCAGTGGAAGTGCGTTTCACCACCTACTGTAGGTGCTGGACAGATTAGAGCATTGAGGCATATCTTTCTTGTACCTGGGAGGTACTGGGTCCAATCAAGCAGTACTAGAGGTTTGAAGGGAGCATGGTGCAGTGCTGGGTGTGGTAAGGTAGGAGGGCATTGGTCCATTTTTGGCCTTGTAAGCAAGCATCAGTGTTTAAACTCTGATGCTGGCAGCTACAGGAAGCCAGTGGTGGGAGTAATGGGGTAATGCCGGAGAACTTGTGGCGGTTGAAAAGAAGTCGTGCAGCTTAAATCTGGATTAGTTGCAGAGGTCTGATTGCACACTGAGGCATACCTGCCAGGAACAATTTGCAATAGTCCACTCTCAAACTGACAAAAGACTGAACAAGCACCTGGATTACATCTGTGGATAAAAAAAATGGCCTGATCCTCCTAATTGTTGTAGAAGAGAAACCTGCATGAATGGTCAGTTAAGCAATGTGAGGTGAGAAGTACATCTGGTTGTCCATAGTTACTGAAGGTCACATGAATTAACATAGAGTGAGATTTGAGGGTTTTCCAGGGAGGTCACAAGATCTTGACATTAGGTTGGCTGTTGAGCATTGCATAGGTAATGGACTATATGGCCTTGAGCAGAGCTTTTGCTGGGATATGTCTGAGACCTGTTTCCTCCAGGCTTTCAGCAATGTCTTTTGTCATGAATCTGACAGATATACAGAAGTGCAGGTTTTCTGTTTTTATTAAAACTGGTGTAGCAGACAAACCCAAGGGCTGTACTCAGAGACATTAGACAAGCCAATGGTCAGGTCATTGTAAAGCGGGTAAAGCAGGCATAAACCAGACATGACTAAATCAGGAAACATGATGCAGAACTATTATCAAATCAGGCAGTGGTTTATAACAGTCTGGGTTTTTAAAGGGAGATGACTTTGAGATGGCATGGGTGCTTGATAAGAGGTCATGTGTTGAGATTGTGGGCTGAGGATCATGGGAGTTGGACACACATGGCTGTAACAGTAAAAGATATTATAAGACATTGAATTTTGTAGATTATTTTAAATCAAACAAAACCCACAATTAACAAAATATGTGATTACCAAATAAACCATATAGACATCTCAGTTAATAACAAATAAAATGAATGTAATAATTAGGCCTGATATCATGATATCTGCATTATTATGTACTTACTTCAAACTGCTATATCTTGAACATATATGTTGTTTACTTTCCTATCCATCCATCCATCCATTATCTATACCGCTTTATCCATCTGGGTTGCGGGGAAGCTGGAGAGGCGGGGTACACCCTGGGCAGGTCACCAGTCCACCACAGGGCCAACACAGACAAACAGCCACACACGCTCGCA
>JAQQZR010000009.1:15142170-15156230 GCA_030068235.1 Notoglanidium macrostoma
ACTCCGCACAGAAAGGCACCCTGGGTGACCCGGGGATCGAACCCAGGACCTTCTTGCTGTGAGACGACAGTGCTAACTACCGCACCACCGTGCCGCCCCTTTCCTATCCAATCCTTACAAATTATACTGTTTAACAAGTACTATGATGTTTTTTAGTAACTACAGTGAAATCCTGTGACTTTCCTTTTTCGAAACAGTACAGCATATTTTCAGCACTTACTATTTTCTTATTTGATGTAAGCCACTAGACTGGAACAGTCAGTTGCTAAAAAGCCTATATAGCCTCAGTACATTGAAGAGCAGCACCTTAATAGAAAAATTACCTCTGGATATACAGAACAAGTCATAGCTGCCATCATCTCTCTACCAACTTTGTAAAAACAAATTAAACAAATTCCTCATTTTCTATATTATTTTACAAGCATTTTGTGTTCACTGTAGGGACAAAATGCATTACTTTGCTGGCCCATAAATAAATGAAAAGAAAGATCAGTGTGCTTTCAAACTGAAGTATCCCCCAATGGCTGACAGCACTTCAAGGTCTTTTGTTTTAAAGTCCTTTAGCGCTAGCTTTTAAAGGGAGCCGACATTTTAAAGGGCTGTAAAAGGAATAAATTTGTCATTACTGAAGAAGTGCACTAAATGATTATTTTGGAGCATTATTGCTAGCCTGGGATATACATGCATAACCTGATATAATTCTCTGACCCACATGTCCTCATGCCTATTGAATGTTTAATGTTAATTGAGCTTTATGACGAATATGCGTTAAAATATACAACTGTTGAAAATGAGAGTAGCAATAGCAGTCCTCTGAGCTCAAATATGCAACCTTTTTAATGTCACATGACCGCTGCTGGTTTAAAAATGATCGATATTCTCTTAACATTCACATTTTCAGTTCTTATGCCCTCAAGTGTGTTATGGCAAAATGGAATGGAACACTGTGAAAGGAGAGCTGCTGGGAATTTTGGAATAAATAAAGTGGGATTGAATAAATGAGGTGAGCTTGCCTGTAAGTAAGTGTTGACCTATGCCTTTTCATACGCAGCGCAGCTCAGCACTGCTAGATAAGGACAGGTTCTCGCCTGATGGATGGCATAGCATGGACAGCTGACAGCATTAGGATTTTGCAGAGTGATCTTGTTGAAAGCAAGCAATGAGGACAACCAAGGAGCATATGCAATGCTGGAGCAGCCGTACATCACCTTAATCCATCAAATTGGCTCACATTTTTCCTTGTTTCGTTCCTTACAAGTTACATATTGCATTAATTATCGTGCTTCTCACTTCTATGTAGGACTTTGGAGTATTCCCTGCACATTTCAGTACCTTGAGACAGAAGGGGTCAAAACTATTAAGAAACTGAGTTCTTAATCCCAGATTGATTAACATTCTTATATTGGGGCCTATTTTTGATGATACTTAAGAGAGAGCCTGAGCTTCTGTCTCATTTCAGATGATAATTAATTTGGTTTCTGAGCCGCATACATATGCCATATCGTTTATCATTAATTGCCGCCAAAATGAGGTTATGGGTTATAGTCATTCTTCTGTGGAGCACAGAAAATGGGTGAATGCAATTTCAGATTACAGACACATAAATGAACACGTAAATCCCTTATTATACTCCAGAATGAAAAACCAGGTTCAAAATCACAATAGAAAGTCTGAGTGGAACTCTAAGAAAAGACGGAGTAGAAAAAAAGGAAACAGACTCAAAGAAAATTGAAACAGCATGGCGGTGTAACAGCTCAGTGTTACATATGCATGATAAACTGAATATAGAGATGTTAGGGATGTAACTGAATATGATCACATTATTCGGTTACATTAAAGGATGTCAGAAAGAGCGGGCATGTGGTTCAGATAAGACGATTGCTTGAAACTGGGATCCTACAGGATGCAGTAAAAGTGGGAGGATTTTACCTTCACGTTTGTGTCAGGGTCACGGTGGTTTGTATTAGGCTAGCAGTTTGTTCATATTTTGTATTTTTGAAAGTACAGCCAACTATACTCCTTAGAAAATATTATGGAAAGGCAGAAACAGAAACAATAACATCGCGAGCAATTAAAAAAAGTCTCAGTGAAACACCAGCTAAAAACCAGTCCCGTGCACACCTCTAGCTGAGACCAATTACGAATTCACAGACCATGTTAACAGTGCTGGCACTGCTAGCTCTACATTTTCCCCTTGTGCTTTGTAATGTTTCCAGGTGCATAGTGGTGTGATTCATTTAAGGCAACAACAACAACAAATACTTGCTGGTTTAGGCCACACCCACTTTATGTTGAAATCCAAACACAGATATGGTTATAGATATGGATATTTGAGCATTGAACAGATTTTTAGCAATAACTTCAGGTTTAGATGACAAATAGGGTTCCCAATAAAGATGTTTCTGAAGTGTGACTTGGCAAAAGAGAAAGATCAGGTAAATTAGCTAGCGAATTGGCCTTTGAGAAATATCATTTTATGAAACACAAAATGTCAAATGACTTCACGTTGTACTAATTATTGCAAACTGGGATTTTGCCATAGTAGATGTACTAGCCATGGCTGCAGCTGTCGATGCTCTAAGTCCCTATTAATTCTGTACATACTGTATTTTGAGGGAAAACAATATGTCTCTAAGTATAAATAGTATTCAGTGCACTGCAGAGTGGTGCAGTGGGTATCATTGCTGCCTCACAGGTACAGAGTTCAATCCTGAGCTTGTGTTACTATCTGTGTGGCATTTCACCCCCTGTGTCTGCCTGGGTTAGCTCCAGGTTCTCCAGTTTTCACAGCCTACCCGATTGGCTCCGCAGCAGTATTTTTCGAGTACTCAGTTTGCTTCAATTGTTTCAAATGTCTGCATCCAGACCACTGTCTGCCAGTTAACCTGTATTGTCCTTGTTTGTAGTAGGTTAGCAAAACCTCAAATGACAAACATTTATGAACAATCTCCATCACCAATTTTAAAATACTAAATTTCCAACCATCTGGTTTTTGTTTGTAATGCAGCAGGTTCCACGTTTAGTGCTTTAGAAAACATTACCGTGTATCAGCCAATGAATGCTCTGATAAATACTGTGACTGCTGAGGACACCAGTGTTTCTTTCCATTATTTATACCTTTCTTGGTGGAAATACACTTCTCACTCTAAAAGTCTGCGAAGGCGTTATTTTCTCGCTGTCGCTTTGGTCAAACAGCTTTGCATCCAGCCTTTCCTCTGAGATTAGCTTGCCAAAGCAAAATGGCCACTTGAGGAAATCCCTTTTACCCCTGCCAAAGAATTATCTGCTCAACATTACTACTGTGATTTTTATCTTCCGTGGTGGCTGTAAATCAACAATTTATGGGTGCCTGATATAAATACTTTACCTCTCAGACCTTCCATGATAGTTCAGTCAATCCAGTGCCCAGTGATGCATTAGCTTCCCCAAGTTCACCAAATAGAGCTGTTGGATGGAGTCAAAAACTAGGTGATAATTAAAACACAAGCAGGGCTTTCTTTTGACACTGAATGTGTTTCAGTAGAGGGATTGCAATATGAAACCGGTTGAAACAGGTTGTGTTGATCATAAATGCTACGGATTCTCAGGTTCACACTCATCTGGGAAATTGGAGTACACACAACAAGAGTGATGCAAAAACCAATATCATCACTTACAAATAATGATTAATAAATGATAAATTGTGCACCTGGACTAATAGATTAATATTCCAGCCGAATCTTTTCATCAAGAAGTATAAACACTCATTGTATTGTCTAATAAACAATAAACCACTAAAGCAATTACAGGGATTATATTAAGCTTAGTCTCCAGTTTTTTTTTTATATGGGTATTATCCTTGTATTTACCATTCATCGATTTACTTTCAGAAGCCTCAGTGATCACAACACAATCTGGATGAGGGCATTCTCGTAACCGTGCTTCAGAATTTGTATTTGATAAAAAGAATTATTTTCTTTCAGGAGGAAGTTGGATATTTGTTCAAACCTGAAATCACACCTCGCACCTTAGTCCTAACCAACGATTTGGTACATTAAAGCATGCAGAGTTTAGCTCTACATACAAACTAGACCATAAAAACCGCGTGTTCCCGAGTCAGCCTCCACATCCACAAGGATAAAGCGGTGACTGAAGATGAATTATTAGCTAAATATTTGAAGCCTGTCAAGTTGCATGGTGCTAGCTGATATTGGTGTCATGGGTATTACCTTAGTGCTCGCAGATGGAAATGACACCTATAAGAGTCTTCCGTGACAGCTGCTGATATAAAAACATACATAAACATTAATAAAAATTTAGCCCAGCAAACTTCAGCTGTCATAAAGGCTCTGTTCTAATGTCAAATTGATTTAAGACTTAGGTGACATTTTGTTTTACCACGTCCCAGGCTGTTAATTTTTCTAGCAAACCTAAAGCTGTGCGTGTCCTATTATGACTATATCACCATTTTCTGTGACTTTGGCAAGTCCAGTGAGCCTTAAAGTCAGTTATGTACGGAATAACACACTCTAGACTGTGCTGTGTTACACGCTGCGGTGGTGTGTTATAGCTGGAGTATGTAATTCACTCTTACCATAGCGATTTGCCAACAATTGCGATGTTTAATTTAGTAATGCACAACACGTCATACATTGTAAAGGTTTATACTTAGAGTTAATGTTGTGGAACATCTGTGAGGCAAGTTTCTGTTATCACTTATATTATGGCAATTATAAACAGTCATACCCTAACCAGTCTCTCTCTCTCTCTCTCTCTCTCTCTCTCTCTCTCGCTCTCAAAAAAAAAATGGAGCTTGTCACTTTACACAGAAACTGGAAAACTAAACTCATCTTTCCTGATGACTTCCTGTGCTGGGAAACTTTACAAAGCACTGTGTTTGTTGCTAAGCAATGACACCCCAAGGCTCCTTTCAAATATGTTTAAATAAATGTCTCCTAACCAAAAAATTGCCCGTTTACATTTGGCGGACACTCTTATCCAGAGCAACTTACATTTCTTCTCATTTATATAACTGTGCAGTTGAGCTCAAGGGCTCAGCAGTGGCAGCGCCGGGACTCACGCCTTGCCGAGCAGAAGGCCAATGGCTTAACCACTGTGTGTCAAAGATTACACTTTATTCTTTTCTTAATTAAAAATACACAAAAAAAAAACTGTTTGTTTTTTACAAGCCATACAAGCCCCTGTCTATGAACTGTTACTATAGAAGCAATAACACAAATAATTAATTATTTATCCTAATTAATATAAAGTTATCTTTGATGTTACAGCCAGAACTCCAGTCTGATCCGTGGTGTCATACAAAAATAATGCCCACCTTCTGACCAATCAGACTAGAGAATTCAACCATGCTGTGGTATAACAATGTATAGCGGAAAGTACTATAATGCTGCATTATTATTACAAATATATGTCAGGTAGAATGACTTTAAATCAAAAATGACTAAAGCACTTTATTTTACCTGACACCTATAAGCCTTATAAATGATTATTACGATTTATGTTCGCTCTCTTGAAGGACTTTTGTAATTAATATCTGTAATAAAATGGATTTTATATTATTCAGAATCCTGTTTCCAAAATATGAGTAAATGCTAAATTAGTAAAATCCAAAAAACTTTAAATGCTAGTACACTTTGCATGAGCTTGGCATTTTTCACACTGGTGGTAATTACTGGTGTTGGATATGCTTGCCTGGACATGGGTTCTAATAAAACACCAAATTATTCTTCTCCAACAGTGAACTGTGGAAGCACATTTTGAGTGGTGTAACATATTTGTGTTTCCATTTAGTCCCATTTTCTTAGCTGTTAATATTTCATAGAGTTATGTTTAAAATATTTTTACCCTTATAAATATTCATTTTCACGGAACAGGGTTGTCAGGGGAGGTGATGTCCGATAAGGCTGTTAAAATGTATGGGGAAGCCTTTAACTTGCTTGGGGCTAATCAATTTTCACATTCAGGCAAAGTCATTGCTTAAGGCTTTCAGTAGAAATCTCGATGCAGTTTGTCCTTCTTGATACCCGTTCTTCTGTCTGCCTTCAATCAGTGATTGTTATACTAGCATACAATTACACTGGATGGATAAGAGACCAAACGCTGGACATTTTCAGAGTTAAATTTACCCGTACAATGTTAAAATAGCACCTAGAGGGTTGTATTAATATTTTACAGTATGGAATAAATAATAATAAACAACAAAGGAAGTTTTTCCTGGCTATTGTCACTTCTGGCTTGTTCACTCGGGCTCTAATTCTACATCCTTGTTTCTGTAAAGCTTCTTTGTGACAATGTCTCTTGTTAAACGTGCTATACAAATATCTCCTCTGTACATCTCCTACAACATTCAATAAAAAGCTACAGTGTTGAAATCCCTCTTAGAGCACTGCGTTAACCAAATAGCTTTGCGAGTGTTGAATGACATCTTAGTGTTGATTTAATTGTTGCACTGATAATGGCATGCAATACTGAATTAGCGCTAATGTTTTACATACTTTCATATGTTCGAATGAACAGTTACAGTGCCAATTTATGTCTACCTTGCCTAACAATAGCAAATGTAGTACTTCATTCAGTACAGGATGATTTTAATATGCAGAATTGAACCTGACATCATGTATTATGCATTTTATTTAAATCAAGGTGCTGACTGGTCTGCTAGAGGTTGAACAGTTTCAGCTATTTATATTCAACTATGATTGATTTACCGAAGCTGAACTAAAACTGTGTAAAGTACCCAGCCCAGGTTGTTGAAAATAATGACTCTGTTTGGCTGTGCTAGGGCAGTATTTATGATGTTTGATTGACATTTGACATTCAATGTGCGGATTACGTCAGGGAAATTCTGACGCACCAGTTAAGAGTTTAATCCTCCGAAAGGAAATGAAAACAAAATACTGAAATTTGTCTAGAAATTGCAAATCTTGGTCGATAATTTTAATGGCAGAAATTTTGCCTATTCTCATGTGTGTATTAATTTGAGGTCTTGCGAACAGGAAACAGTCACATACTGTATCCAGGCATTAGGTAATTGTTGATACATTTGTTTTGTATCAGTCCATAGTGCTGCTATGTTGATGGAGGGTTGCTGGTGGAGAGAATGAAGGTTTGGACAATGTTCGAATATGTAGGTGACGTGTTGCATGTGTTGGGGTGGTGGGATTCAAGATTCAAGATTCTTTATTGACATGTACACAGTTATGCAAGAACAACGTGTAGTGAAATGTAGCTGTTTGGATCAAACAGGGTTGATCGTATTTTTTCAATCGTTGAGAAGATTGCGACATCGGGATCGGAGTTGAGTAAAAATGGTGCAGGTTCTGCGTGTGAGAGAAGTTTCATCAGCCAGTGTAGGTGGGCTTGTTTTGAAAAGTTTGCTGAGGCGAGGTGATTTGATGGTTTGAGTGGCGAATGCTGTGTGGATGTCTTTTAGTCAGAGAGTTGATGATGGTGTAGTTCATGTTGACGGTGTTGATTCTGATGTCATTTTTTGTGAGTCTGATCATTTAGTGTGTGTGCTGAATGAGGAGTTTTCTAATATTTTGTACTTGGTTATCTCTTTGAGCTCTTTGAGGGATGGAATAACCTTATCATCTCTGTCTTGTTTCAATGTGTGTGTGTGATGTTTTGTTGTTGGTGTTCTGTGAGAGAGAGTTTAACATATAGTTGGGTGTCCAACATCTGGTCTCACCACTCCTATTCAACATCTTCACTTCTGACATCCCTATCCCTCCATAACCCCTCAAACTCATCACCTACACAGAGAATATCACCATACTATCCCTACACACCAACATCAACACAGCAACAATTAACCTACAAACATACAGCAACAACAAACTCAACAATAACACTCCTGATCCTCATCAATTCAACTTCAAACCCATAATCCAACTGAACAGCACTACCCTTCCAACACACCAGATGCACAAAACTCCTCAGACTCACCCTCGACAACAAAATGACATTCGCACACAACACAAATTACATCACAGACAAAGTCAAGAGCAGAATAAACACACTCAATGCACTCAGTGCCACTGCATGGGGCCAGGACAAAGAGTCGATGCTCACCATCTACAAACTCTTTGTCCGGCCAGTGATCGACTACAGTGCTGCAGCTTGGTTCCCTGTTTTGTGTCAGACAAATAAGACCAAGCTACAAATGCTACAGAATACCGCTGCACAGGTAACCTCCAAATGGCACCCGTAAACCATCTACAGCAAGAAACCAATGTGCTCTCAATTGTAAATCACATTAGATAACTTATTCCTTTAATTTAAATAGAACTTGATAAATGAATGCATAGGAGAATTAATCATGTTATTTACTCATGTAAGCTGGATTACTCGTGTTGCATATCTGCTAACTGGTTAGCTTACCCATATTGCTACGTGAGGCCTTTAGCGTCTAGCAAGAACATTTGCCGCTAAACAATTTTTGTGTCCTGTTTACAAAGCTAACTTTACACCTGGAGAGACACATTAAAGTTTAACATGTAATACTTTTAAAACCAAAGATCACTGATTCACTCCGATTCAGTGCCGACCCCAGTGACCTTCCTGAAGGATAATTAGCTTTAGCAGAATGCTAAGATTACCTCCTGAAGTAGCGGTTATGAGCTCATGTCCTCTCTATAACACAATATTTTGTAGGTTATGCAGATATCTGTACATTTGAGGTATTTTGTATTGTGTATGATGTATTTTTGCCTGACTCTATTTTTAGAAAGCACTATGTTTATAAAAAAATATCAGGATAGAGAGAGTGAGGGACTAAAGAGACATGCTTTGACAGCATATAAAGAATAGGAACAACAGGTTTTAATTCCAATGATTCACTTTTTGGCAACATTTTCAAAAGAATAAATCTGATCTCATCTGACCTATAAACCATGCCCTCTATACATCTAATCAGCTCCTGGGTTGTGCATGCAAATGCTTTATATGATTGTAGATTAAATGTTATGTATACATGTTGGATAAATGGATTGTTATGCTTATCTTTCCTTTGTTTCTGGTAAACAGAGGCAGAGAGAGCACTTAAAGCTAAAGCTTATACAAATTGATATTGTATTTTGCGCAATGAATATAAAAGGGTGCCTGTGTGCTTTATTGCTCATTTTCTTTTGGCTCGGTAATGGAGCAGATTGTAATGGATCGTTCTCTGTGATATTGATTGTCAGTAGATGGCAGGACTTAACCCCCCCCCCCCCCCACCCACACACACACAAAACTGTAATGCAATCAGTCTACTTGGTTCTCTGAGCATCTCTGCACTGACCCTGTTGCAGTAGATATTCAGTTCGGAATTGCTGTGGTTGTTCATTTTTGGTCTCAAATTATTTTTTCATTCATATTTGGTCTTACAAATTATTATTCAACATAGACTATTTTCACTAGCTTTAAGAAATGCTAAGATTTCTCTCACACACCGCACCAAACACCATCTAAGCCTTGCCTAAAACAGAACAAACAATAAGAACACACCAGTAAATGGAAAACTCTTACATGAATATGGCAAATCTGTGCATTCACTTTACACACTAATCAATCTTCCCAGTATAGCACAGCTAGGAGAACATGCGCTCTCAGCAAAAATATCAATGGAGTAATTTGGTTTGCAACTTCCTTAATTCTGACCGAAAACCAAAACTGCTTGATCAACATTTCTTTTTCTTTTGTACCCAAACAAAAAAATAAAGTTATTAGTTAACCTGTGCTAATAAGACTAATCAATCCTGGTATTTGCATCATACTCTGCAGCATATATGGAAATTTATACATACTACATAAACTTCATTGTTTATTATAAGACCATATTCCATAGTATTTTTACAAAAGTGTACATACTTGGGCGTGTACTCAGGCTGAAATATGACCAAAATCATTATTATTAGTCAAGGGCAGGGTTTTTTCATTCTGGTCTTGTTTTTTCTTGATTGACATGGATTGGTTTTGTTTTTAGGTCTTGGTTTGGCTTTGTTGGCATAGGTCTTGTGCTTATTTTGTTCTCAGTTGGTACGGGTTGGTCTTGTTTTTTTTAGGTCAGTATGTGTTGGCGGTGTCTTGGTTTTGGTTGGTCTTGATTTTGTCGATTAAGACAGTGTCGATTAAAAACTGTTAGAAAGCAAGTATACACAAATTGCTTGATAAAATATTGCTGTGTTCATGCATATAGCCTTGCTTATGCTACTAAATATATTGTATAAGTTGCAGTACTGATTAATTAAGTCATAGTGGTTTTAAGGAAACATTATCCTTATTCTTTATCCAACAATAAATCTTTGGTGGATTTGACCATAAAACAGTAAATGAGACACTTCCTATTACTTTCTATAGATTGATGTATGCAGCTTCATCACTATGAACTTCTAGTAAAAAACATACATCATAGAAGTCACTCATAGACTGCATTTCACTGAATATTTCTGTTTTTATTTTAATCAAATGCCTTGTACATCAATGCATATAGTCTGCAGGTCTGACAAACATGCCCATGTCTGTGGTCGGAAGAGCTAGATTTATTGCATTGCAATTTATGCCCTTTTATTGATCAATCGACTGTTAATCTTTCCATGTCTTCATTGCAGAGATTACGTATAGCAGCTTGTCATGCAGCCAGCATAAAAACCTGATGAATAAAGCAATTTTTCATTCCTACAGGACTAAGGTTTCCTTCTATTAATATTTGCATAGTGATAAAGGCCAAAAGGATTCCTACAAATACTTCAGAAATACTGATGTCATGAAGAAAAACCCATAAACCTGATCATTAACATTAATAATTGCTTGTTGGAATATAAATGTAACACCAGTGTACAGGTTGAATCCCAAACGGTGCCAAAAATGCTAAACCTCGTCCATTAAGAGATTAGAGCGAGACTGAAGCGACATTAGGAGAAGTGAAGAAGGTAGAATCAAGTCAGTAGTCTAAAGCAGAAAGATGATGGACTGCAAACAGGACACAACCTGCTCCCTGAACATATAATCACGTCATAAAACGTTCACTGATCTGGAGAGAAAGGTATAATGTGCATGGAGTCCCTGAATCTGCAGGAAAATGGCCCCACAAGATGCTAGCCTCAATAAAGAGACAGCAGAAGGATGGAATGGCAGTATATATCTTCCATGATCCACTTGTCAGTCCAGCCGCCCAAGTGGCACAGATGAGACATTAATTATTATAAGTCTGTCAGCCCGGCACTGGGATTTCAAAGTACCTAAACAGCAGTCCCAAAGGCCAGACAGTGGCTGACTTTGACTAATGAGGAAGTTAACAGTGAAGAGAGCAATATAACAACTGGTCAATGCCTATGGATCAATCAAAGTAAGTGGTGAGAGGAAGAGGAAAAGCTTTGCTTGTAAGGATTAGTGCTTGAGTAGTAAAGCAGCTTGGATAACCCCAGGTGGACTTCTATAATAATGGCAAATACAAGATAAATCAATAAAGCAATTATGGGCACAAGCATAAGCTAAATGCACTACCTTAGCTCATGCTGACACACAGGGCCTGACCACTGAAGGACACCTACACTGAATCTTCATGACAAAATCACAACACATTCATAAACAGTTCAGAATGTTTAATAAAGTTAATAAGAAAAGGCAGTTTGATGAATCTGTTGGGCGTGAATGTTGTAAACAGCAACGTTTCACCTGAACAGTGTGAGTCTGCATGATTTACAGTCTAGCCTCCATAGAAAGCTGAAAACAAACAAAAAAATGAAACAGACACATTTCCAAAACATCACCTACTTCCAGTATAGTCCAACCAACCACAAACTGGTAAACAGAAAAGAGAAACTGAAAAAACTGTGAATACCGAAATGTGAATTTGTTTAGCACATACGCTAGAGATATAGTAAGCAGGTAATCATGATAATAATGGGAAAATTGGGAGTGGCTTAACAGCATGACCTCTCAGTATAAATTGTACACTCCACTTCTTATGAATATCCATATGCATTTATTAGCTAATGTGCCTCTGTAAATTGATGCTTAATCCCAGCTGTTAATCACATTATTACAGGTAATTGGTTGAGGCGCATGAAAAATGTCCTGACTGCAGGAGAAACCCTTCGTCAGGTTTTATCTTGCGTTCAAGCTAATGAGATTCCCCTCATGAGAACCTTTTGTAATTATAATTATCAGTAGGATTGAACATCAAGAAACCTCAGTCTGACCCTGCAGTTTAGCGCAAAACTCTGTAGCCCATAATTAAAGGCACATCCTCTAAAGCATTGAAGGTCTGCGGGACATAAACTAAGGGCATCATGGATCAGCATCAGCGAAAGTAAAATAATAAAGTATAAAAGATTGTTTACTTAAGAAAACTGGCAGTTATTAATGGAAATATGGAAGCGTTTATCCCAATGGATGTTTACCTTTAAATACCTTTACATGTTAAAGATTTTAGAATGGAACAATACTGTAATATCAGTGTGTTGTTTGTTAGAAATTTAATTGAATCCACTTTTTATTGTTTCTTGATTATGTATTTAGATTATATATTCAATGCTTTATTGAAATGAAAAAATGATTACTAAACCTGCCTCTATATTTACGTACAAAAAAACCCACTTTCCAGCACCAACAGTTCCAGGATCCCTGAGCTCAGGTTACTCATGTTTCACATGTTCTCTATCCCCACATTGGTTTCTTTTGGGTTCTCTGGTTTTCTCCTTGTTATTGTTCAGTCAAGTCTGACTCCTTGTGACGTCATGGACTTTTAGATCCTTCTGTCGAGCACTGCCTCTCTTCAGATTCATGTTTATTGCTCAAGTAATGCTGTCTATCCATCTCAGCCTTTGTCAGTTTTCCCCCTCATGAGCTACTTCTCCAATGATTAATGTCTTCTCATGATATGTCCAAAATAGTTCAGCTTGTTTTTTTTTAGATCAGACTTCCAAGGAGCAATCTCCTCAATTACCGATTGTTTGTTCTTCTTTCTATCTAAGAGACTCCCAGCAGTTTCCTCCAGCACCAAAGCTGAAATGTGTCCATTCATTTGCGTTCCGTTTTACTAATAATCCAGCTCTTACTTCCATACATCACTACCGGAAACACCATGGCTTTGATAATGTGCACCATTGTGGACAGTGTGATGTCTTCAGTATGTTATTTAGGCTTGTCATCACTATTCTTCCAAGAAGCAAGTGTCTCTTGATTAGCTATGTGACATTGCTCCTGGGTGTGAATATGTATGCAAATGGACTGGCATGTATCCCTTGAATATTCAAGCCTTATACTCACTCCACCCTAGGATCCACCACTCTGACCAAGAGAAAGTGGTAACTCAAGATGAATATATTAACAAATGGTACAATGACCTAATCATCAAGCTCAGTGTTGGAAGGATAGGATATGGTCTCTCTCTGTCCCTCAGGCTCTAACATTCTATGACAAATCCTGTAGAGAAGGCTGCAATGGGTTCCTCTCTTAAGATAATCCTTAATTTCTCATCTTCTCTTAATACATTTGCAGACATTTGGTATTTTATTAATGAATATTGTTCTGGAATAGTTCCTAGTATTCCAACGTGCACCACTGTTTCAACAATAACTTTGTTTTGCCTTGCTTTTTCAATGGCGAGACAGTGGACACTGAGCTTATACTCGCTCAGGGTCTGTCTTTGCTTTGTGTCTCTGATTGTGAAGTGATACTCTGCCAATTCACATTCTCTGTTTAGGGCCTGATAACTCTGTAATCTGGACTAGTATTGACTATTTGGGTCCCAGTGTTCCAGATAAGCTGCATGGATCTGTGTAATCATTTGGTTTAATTACTAAATATGCAGGTATAAATGACTATTAGGAATACATGTACTGTATGTCGGTTTAGTAAAATTAATTGAGGTTCAAAACACAAATGTATATTTCAGTGTACTGTATGGAGCGCTTGAACAATATTGTAGTCAAACTGAATGGAGGTACACTACCAATCAAAAGTTTGGACACCCCTACTCTTTTTCATAGGTTTTTCTTTTTTTTTTTTGCTTTCTACGTTGTAAAACATTACTGAATACATCAAAACTATGAAGCAACACATATGGCATATAC
>JAQQZR010000009.1:15176771-15190150 GCA_030068235.1 Notoglanidium macrostoma
TTACAATGTAGAAAACAACAAAAAAAGAAAAACCTATGAAAGAGAAGGTGTGTCCAAACTTTTGACTGGTAGTGTATATATACTGTATATATATATATATATTTATGTAAATTTCATATTTGAATAAATTTAAATTTAATAATGAATAAATTTAAATTTAATTAATTTCATTAAAGCTGCAGGAGATAACCTGTATAAAAATAACTTTTTGTTATAAATGCTGACAACCTGACATTAGTACGCAAGACTAAAAAAAATTCAGGCTCCTTTGGCTCCATCCAGTGCTCTTATTTCCATCTGCATGAATGCACTACACCAGTCTCAAAACAACCAATCAGAGCCAGGAGGAGTGTCTGATGGAGCGTCAATCACTACTGTGTCAATGCTACTGGAAGCTTAACTCCGCCGCACATGACATCATTCAATCCAGCTCAACATCTTTGAAAAAATTCAAAACATATGCTGAGTTAGCTTCATTTTTTGCTTGACAGGTCATCACCCCTGCTTGATTTATGTCTGATTTGATTTTCAAAAAAAAATGAACAGTAACGTTTATAATTTACAGTATTTAATTTAATTAGCCAGTTACTGCAATGTTGCAGTCAGGCTAATGTTAGCTCATGTCTGATGCTAAGGCTACCGGTCAGCATTGTTTTATTTCCGGAAATATCTTTGCAAAGTGCCAAGGCAGTCGAATCGGTCTGGTGTTTGTCCTGTTATATTTATGTATGGCTTTGCTCTCATCGCTAAGTGGTTTACTGCTTATTTAGCACAATTCATGACCGTTTCTGTTATCAAACAAACATCTAAGAACTGAAATATGTGTGCGCTAATTATTTTAGCGAATAGATACTACTGTAGATTACTTTCCATGTCAAATAGATTTATTTCTGCTGGTTGCCTTGCAGCATCGACATTTCTCAACCGCAATGTCCTCGGCAGCTGTAAGCCACTTTCACAACCTGAAATGCCAAAATAATCCAGTGAAACTCACTACGGCTTTTTGGAACTTATGTTCTGAGAAGCTTCTTCAAAATGTTATATAAAAAGCAGGTTTACAGACAGCATTTGAACTTCAGCATGTATGCTCCATGCTGTTTACCTGGCCTCTTTTCAGCTACCATGGCTGCTAGCCTGTGTGGCACGTAACCTCCTCTGTGAGCAGGGGCTTTGGAGAACAGCAGAGAGGGGGAGAACGGGAAAGGGAAGTTGTACTCGTTCAAATTTTCAAGCTCAGTCCACTCTCTTCTGAATCCTACTGACTGCCGCTTTAATGTAATAGTGCGTGAACATCACTACAGTACATTTTTATTACCACATCGCCATCTAGTGGCATCAGTAAGAAGTGTCTCGGTACTCAAGCAAAGCCATGATAACTTTAGAACTGCAATTGCCACAGTTTTGCAGCAGTGAACAGCTGATAATTTTATATATATAATATAGACTTCATATTAAAACTATGCATTTTCTGGCTACACAGTTACGCTATTTGACCCTACAGCACACAGTAATAAAAGTGAATTATTTATAACAGCTCTGTTCGGTGTCACCTAAACGATGATTGGTTCCCTTTTGAGTTTGGTTCCTCTCAAGGTTTCTTCCTCATGTCATCACTGGGAAGTTTTCTTTACCACCATCACCTCTGCTTGCTCATTGGGGATATATTTATAAATTGATGTATGTAATGTAAAATTGATTCACAAAATTTTGTTGTTATGACAGTGTCCGTTGTTAAAAACTGAAATTGAATTGAATTGAACGAAGAGAACATGCAAACCTAATGACAGACTGTAAACCAAGCTCAGAATCAAATCAGGGACCATGCCAATGTTTAATACCTTTTCTTCAATGTTCAATGTTCATTTGTTTGTCTTATGTTTGCTGATCATTTCCTGTAATGTGTGAAATTAAAAACGCAACGTTGTCTTATTAATGAAACCTTAAAATTGCTTTTAGGTAATGCTGTAACAACAAACTAACCTTCCGGTAATGTATTTTTCATGCACTTATAACAGGACGTTTGCCAAATAGCTATTATTTTAACGTTGTTCCTATGCCATTCTCTTATCAGAAGAGAAGATTTAATCATATATCTGGCATTAATCTTATACATTACTGTTGTTTTACTCTAACTATTAGTTCTAATGCTTCGTTATTGTAAGGAACCAAATGTAAACATACACAGCCGCTTTGACTCATTCAGCGCATCACATCTTTAAAAGATTAATGACACTTTCTTTTCCTGTCTCTTGTAATACTCATCCTTTACAAATGCATAGTATATTTGCTTCTTCATGAAGCATGAAATTTAAGCTTACTGTCACATCTTGGCCAGCACCCACAATCCCTTCAAAACAATCACAAAAGCATGATATTTAACATTCAGACTAAAACTGCATTGTGTAAACTTAATAAAAGCAGAAGGATTTGATTCATTAGTACTGAATAAAATTTAATCGAAATATAATAACCAAAACCAAAGTGTTCCTGTTTTTAGTAACCCGAATGAGAATGCTTTTTACCATTTGTATTTATCTACAATGACATTAATGCCAAGTAAGGTTTTGGCATTTAGAGTTCTTTTAATATGCGCTGTCTAAAACATCCATGAATCATTTGCGATTGTTAAATGAACTCGATTTCGGCTGCAATTATGTGTCACTGGAGCTCATTTAATGATTCCAGGCTTTCTAGATGTCCTTGCCAGTGTGTTCTCTTGCCAAATTCATCTGAATGCAACAGATGTGCCAGCACTTTGTGTCATAAAAATATGCCAGTCACACGGACAGTACTCATGCAGGCACAATGTAAGAGGTAGTAAATCATAGTAAATATTGTTCAGGATCCACTTGTGCCCCGTAACTGCAAATCAATACCAAGTTCTTTATCTTATGATGAAACATTTCTACTAGGAGCTAAAAAGAGTACAAAACACAGACATGAGTAAACGTATGACTACTGTAGTAAGAATTCACGTCAGCCAGCAAAAATAAACGTAGCGATCGAGATAGTTGCTCAGGTAAGAGTAAATACACATTATCCTGAGCATAACCTATAGGCTGTAGCAGCACTTAGATAGCATTCAACACAATATGTACTCTCCACTATGCAATATGTTTAATACTTTCTAGCAGTACACTGGCATTCCATTCCACTGGAGTAATGGAAACAAACTTATTGGACATTTTCAACCAGTATAAACAAATGAATTATCACCGCAAGTCTGTTATAAGATTATTCAGGACATTGTTGGGTTTAAGTGCGTCGTGTATCGTAACTCTGTGTTTAGCTGCTGGTGAGCAGGGCAATGGGAAATGGGATGAGTGTGAGCCCCCTGCTGCCAAACAGTTCATTTGGATAGCACAACACCATATGCACCTGCCACAATAAAATTATAACATGAACCAAGTAGGCTAAAAAGAAAGAAAAACATCTGAAAAACTGCAAATTCTCAAAGCCCTAAAGAGTTAATAGAGAGCTTCCATAGTCTAGCTAGCTAGTCTAGTTCACTCAGCTAGCTAACGGCTTTCCTGTGCATTGTACATGTTTCCACAAGTTGGCTGCTGAACGGTGAAATGCTGACTAGTTTCGGCTTGCATAACGTGCAGGTCACTGATTCATTTGAAGCATTTATAACTGATGATGCTGAGTAAATTGGGCGAGGGACGCTCATCTCTCTCCCCTGTCTCAGACATTGCTGCTGTGCTCTATGATGAACATAAAGAATCCAGAAACTGCTTTATTTTAACTGGTTCTTGAAATTGAATTATTTAAAATTTGTACATACTGTCTTTAACTTGGCTTACAGTCTCTGGGGTTTGAATGCATGATTCATTTTAATCTGTAACAGGCATTTAAAAAATAATTATAGCGAAGCTGAATATTTTATTGAAAAAAAGGTGCTATTATAGAGAGCCATATACACAAGTACTGTAATGAGCTCGGTAATGTAGTTTGTTACTTTCCACCCCTGGCATCTGCTACCATTAGATAGAAGGAAAAATCAGTCATGGTGAGGGCCATTTTCCCTTTCCATATTGTTTTGTTTTGTATGTGTATGTAAAACAATCAATTATCTTAACATCTATGGCATTTGTCAGACATCCTTATCCAGAGCGACTTCCATAAGTGCTTTCAGTCTCTATCAATACAAACATCATGATACTGCTTCACTACGTCACATAGACTAAGAACACCATCAGTCTAAAAACCTTTTTTGGGGAGGTAATATAGTAAGAAGAGTACACGGACACTTTTTTTAATGAAAGTGCTAATTTGGATGCTTTCGGAAGAGATGGGACTTTAGATGGCTTTTGAAGACAGCAATAACAACCATTTTGTTGTTAACACAAGATGTACATTTCAGAAAATGAAAGCTGGATTCTGATCTGTCTTCTCATGTTCATCTTTTGTCCTCAAGTCTTCCGTGTATAGCCATAACACATGAAAGCAGTTCTGTTGCGCTGCAGGCAGATGGAGACACAGTCACATTAATCACATATGTTCATTTATTTGCACACCAGTCTCTCTGAATAATTATGTCTGCTCCAGGGATTAACACAGACAGCATGCTAAAACATATAATGCAACCCGGCAAGCTGCTAATAAGAGCAGATTTGGTGTATTTTATGAAATTCCTGTTTTCTTTAGAAATCTTTTTTTTTTTTTTTTTTTTAGAATAAAAATAAAAATGAGACTGCAGCGTGCCTGCCAGCCCCAGTCGGGTGTGTTTTTGGCATGTGTCTAATGTTGAGGAAGGCTTGTGTTTTGAAGTAGCGTGACGCGCTGTGCGGAGCGGCTCGGGAGCCTGTTCCACCTGTGGAGACAGCTGGATGAGGAGGGCTAAATTTAGGCGAGCGTCTGCAGTGCGGGGTCTGGGAGTCCCAGCCTCTCTCCTGCCTGTCACACTGTCTCTCTTCATTAGACAGAGAGGAGCTTGGGGACCATGGGAAAGTCAAACAATCATTTAAGCACGAACGTGGCTCTATTTTCACAGCCTTCCGCTGCTCTTTCTGCTGCTGAGGGGAGCCTGTGCACAATGGCAGGATCCCATCCCTATTCAGACACTGTCAGGCACTGATTCACATATTCTTTTCACATCACTCAGGCAATAATGACAAAAATTTCCTCTTTTTGAGGAGCCAGTTGGCTCCCCACCATGCCAGGCTTTAGTAAGGCCTAGCTGGACTGACATTTTGGCTCCACTTTCAATATTTGGCTTTTGCATTCATTGTCTGTTGAACTTGAAATGGCTTGTTTTGTGCATTTAACCTCAGGCCTGGGAGAGCATTCACACCATAAATATCGCATTTGCATAAAATCTGCACCTATAGGAGGAATGAAGGAAGGAAAGGCAAAATTGTTTGTATAGCCAAGTTGTGACTGAGCTGTTTAGCTTGGCAGGTTGGATGAAGCCCTCCAGTAAATAAAAGGGCTTGTGATGGAGCTGTTGAGGAAATGAAGGCGTTGAATGGCAATCTGCAGCGAACGACTCGTATATTGTTTTGTGGAATCAGGATTACATATTAGTGCTGTGATATTATCGGATACAAACACAGGTATACTTAAAAAGTGGTTGTCATCATCACTCATAATTACCACTTTATTAAGGACATTTGTAAATTCGTGCACAAGCGTAAGTTCATGTTAAACATTGAACATCAGAATGGGGGGAAAAGAATCTTATTTCTGTGACTTGGCATCGTTGTTGGTGCCAGATGAGCTGGTTTCGAGTATTTCAGAAATTGTGTATCCCCTGGGGGTTTTTATGTACAGCATTCTCTAGAATTGGCAAAGAATGTGTGAAAAACAAAAACTACAGAATGAGTCGCAGTTCCATGGGTGGAAACACCTTGTCGATGTGAGAAATCAGAAGAGAATGAACAGACTGGTTTCAAATGACAGGAAGGCTACAGTAATTCAGACAAGCATTTCCGAAAGCGCAACACTTTAAACCTTGAAGGGGATGGGCTACAACGGCTGAAGACCACGTTGGGTTCCATTCCTGTCAGCGAAGAACAGGAATCTGAGAGCGGGCACAAGTTTCACGAAACTGGACAGTTGAAGACTGTCACCTGGGATTTTTCCAATCTTCAGCTGTCCAGTTTAACTGGGCCATGCTCACTGATGCCTCAGATTACAATATATATCTTATGAAACAAAATACTCAATATGAATAAAAACACATCTGAGATCTGTTCCTCCTTTAAAAAGTATCCAAGGCTACAACTTACTCTAAGTATATAGCAACGCTCAAAACTTTAACGAAAAAAGGAAACATTCCAGTAGCAACGTTAACAATGTGGATGGAAAATCCTCAAGGACGGGCTTAATTAATGGAAGTAATTAAATGTCCTTTATCTTAAAGAAGGACAAATGGTGTTTCCATATTCTCTCGGTAAAATGGCCAATTGAAATAATTGAATAAAGTCTGTGGGGGGAATTTTAAGTGATAATATATCCTAATTTGGCAAACAAGTCAATGGCAATAGATGGCTTCATTACTTCCTGCTGCTAGTTCTCAGCCTGTCTGCTCCTCAGGCGGATCTGGAGAACACTTTTCAAGCTTTCAGCTGTCTAAAAGTGCCAAACCCTGAGGATCAGACAGCTCAGGCTTCTGCCTGAGCAGGATTTCAGGTGCTGTCATGAAACTCAGAGATTAAATTATACACCTGAATCTGAGTCAAATGTGAAATGGGTTTTCAAAACAGTGGTTCATGTTTTGTTGAGTTAGTAAGGTTTCCATGGCACTGGGAAGCAGCAAATGGAGCCTTGAACGCTCTCCATCATTCAGAACACAGAAATAAACACTAAAGAAGCTAATGCAGTTTCATGTTTAACCTTTATGACCTTACTTTTACAAGGTTTTATATTCCAGCTATCAAAACTTTCATGTTTGGTGCTTTCACAGCTCAATTGGGCTTCAGCTTATGATTACTTTAAATTTACACTGTTGAAACTCGCTTAGAGAGTAAAGATTTTGATCAAATGCTGTTTGGATTTGTCAGGTTGTATCTGGTTGTTTCTAAAGAGATAAATAAATGGTTGTGAACTCAGTAAATTACATTATGATCATATACACCTTTCAAGATGTATTTCTCTGTATGTATTCTCAAAGACCTACGATACAAGGTAATTTCACCATTTAAAGTCTGAAATGGTTCCTTAACAAGATTTGAAAAGTTTACCTGATGTTTTGCAAGTCTTACAAGTCTGACCTTCAGTCCCAGTTATACTGAAAACTTCAGTTAAGCATGTCGCATGCAGCTTAGTAATGTCACTAATACTGAATGCTAATATTATTACTATATTAGCTTTCTGCTGTTCGGAAGACTTTCTAATGTGCCAGAATGTTTATATTTTATCAAATGAGTGAAGACAGTGCAACTGCTCTTCTTGTTTTTACACTTACTTTTTTTTAATTAACATCATGATACACATGTAGAACATATGCACGTAAAAATTACTTTCTTCTCTGTCTCGCCATACTATGGCTTCAAGTATGTTCATTTTTCTCAGAGTATAAATGACTGGCTATTGGATATTGATTAGCCAAGGCCTCTTATGTTGCATTCATCCTATGATCCATGATAGTGTTCATCCTGTACGATGATCTGTGAATTTGCTTTTTTCCAATATTCCACCCAAATAACGCTACAGTAGAATAACGTTTCTTCTCACTACTGATATTTATGCATGTTCAACCAAAACACCGCACAGTACCACATAATACTGAACTTAAACATTGTCCAGTTCCTACAATTAAACATCAACTGCACTGTAACACAGACAGTGCCATGATACCGAGTATTCCTTGTACTGACAGGTGATATCAACAAGGAAATACACGTTCCTCAGATCTCGCAAACGAGAGACTGCTCATGCCTAGCTTAGATTATGAGTCAGTGTGATAGCAGTAGGGTTTTTTTTCCAGATTTTTGCACTCTGTTTCTGAAGGAGAGCTGAGAACAGCCGTGTGAGACAGCTCTGAAAGGGCTCGTGCCAAGACGCCATTAGTAGCTTCAACACACGCTGACACAGGCCAGAGTGCCAACGGTGAAGTCTTTAAGAGCTCGTCAACGCCACAAAATGAACTAAGTGCTGAAGGCTGCTCCCAGGGTGTTTAAAATTATGGCCCACACTCCGGTGTTCAGTGGAAGTGTTAACAAAGGAGTAAAGTCATCCATCCATACACAGGAATACACCAACACCACATGGAGAACCTCAAGGATCAGGGTGTAACCTCCAAACATGACCTTGACAGGGATTCTTTCTACAGTCATACCCTTAATGCAGTCAAGAGCAGCGTTTAAATTGAGCACGAGTATGATTAATGTAAATAGCAAGCAGTGCTGAGCTCCTGTACCTTAATCATTTGGGCATATAAATCATTTCCAGTATGATCTTTA
The DNA here is from genome assembly GCA_030068235.1 of Notoglanidium macrostoma. Taxonomy (NCBI): domain Eukaryota; kingdom Metazoa; phylum Chordata; class Actinopteri; order Siluriformes; family Auchenoglanididae; genus Notoglanidium; species Notoglanidium macrostoma. The sequence continues at coordinate 15,185,180 of JAQQZR010000009.1, forward strand.
ACCATTTAACTATACAATGTGCTAAGTCACACTGGCAAACAACCGAGCCAAATAGATGCTAGCAATGCTAATATCCATAAGCCCAACATGTTAATTTTAGCTGTTTTATTTAAAGATAGATAAATTAGATAAATTTATTTAATTAAATTTGAATAATTTATTTATTCAATTTAAGCAAAGGGTTAAGTGAGATATAGATTAGCCAGATAAACCTGGCTGACTAAATAAAGAGGTAAGAAGATGCTAGTGTTCATTTTGCTAGTCTGATGTGAAAATAAGAACTACTAAAAAAAAAAATTAAGTTCTGGCCATCCATTTATATAAGCCCTGAGGACAGAAACGGAAATATCTAAAACTTTTTTATTTTTCTGCCCCCAGTCTGTCCCCTATTACTTCCTCCTGCTGATTTTTTATAATCACATACTTCCATTTCCAATTCTTCCTACTGTTGTTACAATGCTGCATCTACCATGGATTAACCCAAATTATTGACATTGTTTTTCTTTCTTTTTTTTTCCTTCTTTCTTTCACGTTTTTTTTTTTTTTCTTACTTTTTCATCTCGAAGAATTCTGTTGTACATGTACCTACCAATCTAGATAGTCAGCTAGCTTTTTTTTTTTTTTCAATTTTATTTTGCTAGCTAAATTAAAGATAATTTCATGTCAGTGTATTTGTACAGATTTTTATATACAGTTAAGTGGTTTTATAATTTACTATGCAGCGTTGCTAAACTAGCTAGTTAGCTAAACAACAGTAGATTGACTAATCAATTGTTAACAGATTAACTGATCAACCTGCTAATATATTGTTCATTTTAATGGAGTGAGTTAAGAGTTGGGTGTGATGTGGAAATCTAACAGTAACAATGATACTATCATCTTTTTTGATACTGAAACGGGAAGAGACTCATTGGGTGTGGGGGCTCATTTCTCACCTCTCTGGTAGCCTTTCTGGCATAGGATACTGCTGCATAGAGGACTTAAATAGCTTTTAGCATTTAAGAGGTGAAAAAGCAAAGAAAAGTTTAAGCCTATGTAAGCAATGGTGTCAGATGACACTTAAAAGGGAAAGCCATCTGCAGGCACAGATATATGACCCAGTGGCTAAGTAATGGACTTCTGTGGGAACAGTCCCCATAGACCACCCTAATGCCTTGTTAAGAATCTGTTGATCCTATTTCGTCCCACTTTATTGCCACTAACATGACGATATTGTATTACGGACAGGAACAAATAGCCGTATGGCGACAGAATGGGATGGCTTCATGTGTTATACGCTGGTCTCCATTTCCTTCAGAAGAAGGGTTTTTACAGCTAACTGGGTGGTAATTACAGCTCACTGACTGAGCTGCGTGCATAGCTAGAGGACATTGATGTGTTGGACAGGTTTAGCACTGTGTCATCTTCTCAGTTGGTGGAAAAATGTTTTGAATTGTGATATGAAAGCTAGCAACTGTTAAAATAGGGACTCAAACATTTTGGGTTTTGTCTTTGCAAGTTTACAAGCTTACTACATCTCTTTCCAAGTAGAGAGTTCTTAAGGATTATGGAAGACATACAGTATCTATTATGGCATGGAGGTAAAAATATGTTAAGGTTTCATAGTGTACAGTGTAGTGTAATAAACTGATGCATGCTTTTAGGCAGATGTCTTTTATCATGTCCCAAGTGTTGTAAAACTAATAGTAAATGCAGGCACAATAATTCCCGTAATATTGCTGTTTTAATAAATATTACTTCAAATAGTAATTGCAATATTACATTCATATTCTTAATCATTAATTATTTGATTATACTATGTATGCTGTATAGGTATTTCATAATTATTTTCTAGGGCATAATTTACATTTGTGATATTCACCATGTAAACTGCTTTGGACAAACGCTTATTTTTTCCTTGAGTCTTATCTGTGCTATTGAAGCACATGTTCAGCTGGCACATGGGTGGATTTGATCCAACATCAAGATCAAATGGTCAGGTTTTACACAAACTTGTGAAGTCTACGCCAGCTCAAGGGCATGGTGTCATTAAAGCAAAAGGGAGACATACCAAATACTAAAAATCTATGAAATTCAAGTTTCTACTTTTCTCTCAGGTTATTGCTTAAAATATAATTTTTGCATGTATTAAACAAGAAAGGAAAGTAAAATTGTCTCTAGTGGTCTCAGACCTTTGGCTGTACATACTGTATACACAAATACAAAATGTGTCTAGAATATATTTCCTGCAAATAAGCAGTGTTACACAAGAAGGAGTGCTGTTGTACATGAACATCAGCAGGGTTGTGATTTGGTTGTAGCTAATCACAGCCGTGCTGATATTCAGTACAACAGCACAAGCTCGAGTGTGACACTGCTTTTACAGAGCAGTTCTATAAAGAAGGAATTAATATAAAGTATTTGACATTTCGGAAACATTATGACCAAATGTTCTTTTTTAATTATTGTTCTGTGAATAGAAAATCGATCCCAAAGGAGCCACACTCAATTTACAAGCACAATGACTAACTGGCGAGCTAGCTTACATTGATTCTTGCTTCTGGTAAAAAATTGACCTCCCATTCCTTTTCATTTTCATCTGACGAGCTTTCATATTTAAAGTCAAAAGTTATATTTCTGAAAGGTATCATTTGCCATGTCCATAAGGATGTTGTAACCCTTTTCGACGCAGGAAGTGGAATTTTCCAAGGCAAACACAGTCATTCGATGAGTGAAATGATGCTCAGTGCTGTCATTGCGAAATATCAGCACTCTTGGAACGATTAACAAAAGCGTTATCAAATAAGTGGACCGGGAAATAACTGTTGTATAAAGCTCAATGAAGTTCATCTTCATTGTTGCTAGAAGTTGTCCAGTAGCAAAATCTTGGCAATGGATATTTCTACCTTAGGAAGCAAAGATCATGCAGAGAGCATACACACCCCTTTCCTGTTACAGCTCACACACTTTCTTTACCTCTCCTCACAGCTAAAGCTTTTCTCTGCTCCAGTTCTGAGGCAGCTTTGATGCTGGACATGAAGAGGGCAGGGACAGATACTGAAAACAGTATTCCGCCCGAGACAGGAACCCGTCACTGCTGCATGTCCTACACACCAAGTCTCAAGGAGACGCATCAATCTGCCCAATGGAGGCAGTAAGGAGAATTAATTAGGGATTCATTGGGTTTAAATGACCTAAATCAGGTAGAAGAAAGGACGACTTTTGTGTGCTCACTGTCTCTCCCCTTTCCCTAGACCACATCCTCTGTCAGAGCTGACATTGATGGGGGAATTAGCAGGGCTTTTTGGGAGCTGTTTGGACAAATCTTTGCAACTAGAGTCTCAGTTTGAAACCCGATGGCACACGTGTGGCCTCACGGGACCAGTGTTTAAAATGTGTAATGGAGCCTGACATCTAGTCAGTGATTCCGAGCAGCAATCTGTGAATGTATGTGCTGACAAAGAATCTGCAATATCTAAAAATAAATTTTTCCACCGATTTAGCAGATATTTAACCCACGATGATTGCTCCCGATGTGTTATATATATATAATACCAGTTAAAATTTTGAGTATAAGATTGAATATGTATTATTCATTATCTTAAAAACCTTTTAATGAAGGCTTATGGTTGAGATTTATTTGTAAGTCCGTAAAATGCAATGTAAATGTAAAGAGTGAAGTTAAGGCGCATGTATTAATTTGATAACGAAACAAACTATATTTTAAATTGTATATCATTTCAAAATTTTATCGTGACGCTATTGAGACGCTAAGAATTCAAAAATAAACCAATAGTTTGATTTGTTTACCACTTTGTTGGTAACTGCAAGTCAATATGTCTAATTTTACACTGTTCATGTCTTTATTATTCTCCCAAATAGTAGAAAATGGTACAAATCAAGAAAACACTTCTATGAGCAAGTATGTACAATTTTTTTTGGCTGGTATTGTATATATTACATAAAAATGACATACGTATTTTGTATTTCTATTGTGATAGAGAATATAATTAGCCCGTTCATTATTGTTTAGAAATGAATTCAATCGATTCGTGCAAGATCGGTAAGCGTGTCTGGAATATCAAGCATTAAGTGGTGGTAATTGCTGTGAGACAGACGCACTGGTGCAGCAGACAGGTAGGGAAATGTATGTTAATAACATGGGGCTTGATTTCCCCTCATTTGCACTTCCAGCCTGAAACCATTGAACTGAATTATTACTTGTTCTCCACCATTCTTCATCACCAGGCACCAAAAGCAAGAATTATTGCCCTTCCAATCCTAAATGATCACTGCTATTAGTATGTTGAGCATAATTGCATGTGAGCGTGGTGTGGGGATATGACAGGGCGGAATGCTCCTTAAGCTTTTGGACATCAGTCATCATTAACCCCAGCAGTCGGATCACAAGGCTGCGTCTGACCTTATCACATCTGGCTCTCGGTGAGAAACAGGCAGCGGGGGTGTCCCCCGCATTCTGACCACTGTCTCTAGGGCTTTAAAATGAATTGGTCACATCCATCTAGATGACTGAACACATAAACAGGCACTGCACAGCATCATCAAACAAACCGAATCAGTCCAGCAGGGTACCAATTATAACCAAAAAACAATTAATGGATCTGTGAGCTAAATTGTTGCATTTATATTTCATGGACGATTTTCACTCATATATCACTTATATCAGGTTAAACAGACTCCATTAACAAATATGTCATGGTAGTGCCGATAATTGTTAGTGAATTTCGTTCCAGCTGGCCTATTAACCACACACTCATACAGAAGTCGTAAAGGTGCTAATGCTGTAATGCTGCAGTGTAGGTTTTATCGCAAATATTTAGACCATATAGTTGACACCTGATAGTGCATTCCATTTGTGTTAAATATGCATTTTATTAACAGCACTGACTTAATTCATATATATACAGGGAGTGCAGAATTATTAGGCAAATGAGTATTTTGGCCACATCATCCTCTTCATGCATGTTGTCT
>JAQQZR010000009.1:15190934-15203031 GCA_030068235.1 Notoglanidium macrostoma
ATTCAGTATATGTGTTGCTTCATAGTTTGAGGTATTCAGTATTGTTTTACAATGTAGAAAACAACAACAACAACAAAGAAAAACCTATGAAAGAGAAGGTGTGTGCTAACTTTTGACTGGTAGTGTATAAGTATACACACTGCCCAAATGATAAATAAACATGACTTAACTTTCCTGTAAGACTCTAAACTGCCAGCTTGAAATCTTTCTTACTTTTGTCTCGCAACTTTGAAGCTTTATTTTTTTAAATACTAATATTTAATTGTTGAAATTGTACTACTTTCCCCCCTTTTTGTTTTATACTGCAACTTTGTTTTCAGAATCTACAAACTTAAGTTCTTGAATTGATACTCATTTGTTTTGTAAGGAAAGTATTTTTTACAGCCACCGATCCACTAATGTGCTCGTGTCTCTAATTCAAACCGAAACAAATGGCTTCAATTGGAAATAAAACAGACCCATTAAGGTAATCAACCTGATACATTTGTGATGCTGAAGTAATCTAGCCTTCCAAGTAAGTTCACACTTCTAGTTCACAATGATCATGCTTAGATACATTGGTGTAACTTATCATTGACAAGGCTGCATCATTTATTTCTTCACTCCAGCGTGATGGATCAAAGTCACTTGGCGAATTTTTCTTCCAAATTCTTTGTGCCTAGTGTTGCTTTTTTTTTTCAGCTTCAAGGAATATTCGGAGCAGCTTAATGAAATGTGTGTAAGAGAAACAGAGAGAGAGCGGGAGAGAGAGTAAAGACAAAAGAGCAAAAGGGAAAATCCCAGATGGCTCAACAGACGGTTTTGTGTGCTGCAGACAAAACAAGAGCGCGGATGTGTCTTGGAGGAGTATAAATCGAGACCCATGCTGATGCTGGACTTCCAAAGTAAAAAAGGGAAACGGCGTGATTCCCGTGGGATTATGGGAAATGATATGAACACATACATCATCTGGTATTGGAAACTACGACCTAGATGAATATGCATCATCCTCAGGCAGGTCCTGTTTGTTAGGCTGGTCTCTACAACATCAAAAAGAGTGTGCAAAATGTACAGATGCCATATTTCAAAGCGTACCTTAATTCCCGAAGGATTCAGTCAAGAAGAGAAATAGGTTATGCCTAGTGGACACTATCGCTGTGTTGCTCAGATTACACAACTTTTATCCCTTGCGATTTGTTGTTTCGCGGACATTGCGTTACGGACAGTATGCTAGCAATTGCAGACCTGACTCACACACTGCACCACATTTGACATGGAGAGAACAGACGAAGTACACCTGAACACCAGTAACCCCCATGTCAAGATAGAGCCGGATAGAGCCTTTACATTTGGTATGGAAACAAGAAAAAAGGAGAAATAAGAGAAGAATGTAGAGGGAGGCTAGATTGAGGAGACATGGCCGGGGATGCGGGCAAAATATATGATGGGCATCTTTTACAATCATGCTTATCATAATGCCTCTCCACATTATGTATATATTGTATGTATCTATCATTTCTGCACAGCTATCCACAAGGGATACACAAGTTATAGTGTTCCTGTAGCTCAGAACTATCCTCTAGACAGGTACTGTATGTTTGTTTGTTAAACCAGTCTAAAAAAAAATTTTTTCGAGCCCCCGAACGGCTGTAATCTAAGTCTGTCATTTTTTACTTGTTTAACATATTCAGTCAATTAACACCAATAAGCTATGCTCAGAAATTAGAATGGGGCATTTCTAGGAAAAAAAAAAAAAAAAAAGAGGAACGCACAGAAACCTTTGCCAATGCGCTGTTGGATTATACTAGTTATTATACTGATTAATATTTTTTTAATGAATTCATTCCTTTATGTAATCACATTTTATTGGCCACCAACCGCTAACAGGATTACCCAACTGGGATAGTGCATTTACAGGTTTCTGTTTGAAAGCTACTAGCCAGATAGCTACATTTACATTTACATTTACAGCATTTGGCAGACGCCCTTATCCAGAGCGACTTACATAAGTGCTTTGAAGTCTCCATCCTTAAATATATTCTGATACTGGCTCATTAGGACATGAGCTTAGAATACCATCACTTATAGCTACGCTATAAGCACAAAGATATCACTGAGGCGAGAGTAACCAGCTGGAGGTTTACTGCAATTTAAGGGAAAAGTCAAGTAGATTTTTTTTTAATTTTTTTTTTTTATGATAAGGTGTAATTTTGCTGTATTGTTAACATGCTATTTTGAGCATTTTCTGTTATAAAAGTATTTTATTAATACATTATTAATATGGCGTATAGAATGATAGTAGATTGCACTCTAAAAAAGGATCACAAAACAATTATTTTGTATACAGCACTGTGCAAACATCTTAGGCACGTGCAAAGAAATGCTGTAAAGTGAAGATGACTTCATTGGGCATGTTGTAGAATCTGCTACCGTCGGTCCTTGAAGATTTGCTTCGCTTTTTTGCGGCAAAACCCAGGAGCTGTGTTATGGGTTTTTTTTGTTTTGTTTTTTTTTTGTCTGAAAAGTGGTCTCTTACATCAGGTGTTACTTTCTATTCTGATATACAGATTATTTTTTGGGGAAAAGTAATGTTCAGAAATCTAGTTTTTGTGATGACTCAATAATGCAGACAAATATCTATAAAAAAAAAGGTTGTACTAAAAGAAAAAAACGCAGGATGTTTAAGATGTTTGCACAGTACTGGACATGTCCTTATCACACTAAACTACATCACACTGTTTAGGTTACTGTTCATATCAGACTTGTTCTTGAAATGTTTTAGATGCGAGTGTGACTTACATGCAATGCAGCGGACAAGGCATTGATTTTAAGCAGCGTTTCAGCGCTGTAAGATGTGAGCTCTTGCATGCGGTACAATAGTGGTTGCTACACTATGGAGTGAGTTCAAGAAAATGTAGAGTTGTAGATACTGTGGGTGGTTTCAAGATTTGTTTTTTCCATTTCACATGCTCCCGTGTAACAAGGCAATGGGCCATTTTATGGGGGTGGGTTGGGGGTAGGGGGTAGCATAGCCCAAGCCAGCATCCTCTTAAATCTGGCCCTGAAGGCTTGTCTGTTCTGCCAAGAGAACTGGATATATAGTGCAAAGAAGCATATTTGTTTTTATTTTTGTCGTCCCTAAAAAGCATTGAGGTATAACATTTCATATACTTTTGTAATATTGCTTCTATAAGAAAGTTTCCTATCAGTCTCTCAGTATCTGTTTCTCCAGGCTTTTCTTGCTACTTGTCTTAGAGGAGCTCAGACTGCAAGATTCATTACAGGGAAGCTCAGGCATGAAAATATCAGCGCGTGCGTGACAGCTCGGAGACTTGTTGCTGAGCTTTGGATTGCTGTCACTAACCCCTGAAAATGCTCTGTTACAGGTAAATCATGGAGGGTGCATTTAGCATCACTCCTAGCTTTAAAAAAAAACTGAATATTCAATCCGAACACAGTTTAATGTTTATTTTACACCCGGCATGACAGATAATCAGTGTCTAATTTTGTACAGGTCAGATTTCTCTGCATACAGTATTTCAACGCTACATGGATTTATGGTGTATCTGACGTATGGAGTATTTTGTAAGTGGTAGATCGGTCGAAAATCCCATTCTAAGCGAGTGCAATTTCAAAGTCACATTCTTATTCCAGCAGAGAATATTAGAGTGTTGATTTCTTCTTAATTAAAAGAGGGTGTTGCTGAACATATATGATCCAATACCTCACTCGGGAGCAGTTAACTCTCTGCCTCGGACACTCAGGATGACATTTGGCGAACTTGTCGATTTGGTAAGCGAATCCCAAGCTTGATTCCATACTAATTGAACAGTGGTGAATAAAAAATTAATTAAGCTCTCCTTCCCCTTTAAAGTCTGCACTTAACGTGTGAGAATCCGATCTCCAGATCTGCTTCTACTCAGTGTAGCTAAGTGCATTCCTGAGAGGTCAACTCACGTCACAAGATCACCAAACGATTGGCAGTCAATGCAGAATCCATTAATGGACCTAAATACTGAGAGCTTAGATGTTGGCTTTTTGCTGTAGATGGAGATTTATTAATTTTTTTAATGGCATGATAAAATGCTGAATGGAAAAGGAATTATAAGAATGATTATTAATTACCTTTGACGTGCAGAATCGAGGTTTCTCATTAATCCTTCCAGTCCTGGCACTGTGCCTTTACACTGTGGATTAAATTAACGAGAAGAAAGTGAAGGTGGTTCAGCAATATAGTACAGTATGTGCTCGTCTGCTTCTCTCCTTGCCTTTGGATTATTAACTCAACGTTTCCTTGAATTAACAATCCACTTAAAATGATTTCTCATATCCAAATATCTAAATACCATTTCCATTTTATAGTAATTAGAGTAGCATTTTACCTGGATTGTCTGCTTTTAGCAATCCACAACCCATCTATAGACTTGAAGCGTCGTATCAATTTATCTTCCAACATGTCATGTAATGTATCAGTATAATACAAATGGCTTTGAATATAAATTTTTTTATTTTCACGTTATCCAAATATAGTGAAAGAAAAAGACACAGCGTGTGTATAGTTTATTTACGACTCATTAGCAATCATAAACGTTTGGCATGTTGTTGAGAATTTGTCAATATGCACATTTATTATTTAAGTGTGTTTTATTGTCATTTCTCCATATAATTCGTAGCCATTAATATGAAACGGTTTTTCAGGACCATGGTCTGACACTAAATGCAGTGGCATGGGGTGTATCACTACATATAATGACCCATTTCCTCCAAAATTTGTTCATCTGCCAATTCCCACCCACTAGCTACTCTCCCTATCATACGACAGGCTGAGTACGGTAAAGGCTAGCATGTACTTCCTGCGAAACACGTGAAGCCAACTGCTGCATTTTTTTTAAATTGGTGTTCATGCTGCATCATAGCTGAACACACTCGGAGGAAAGCACTAACTGCCCTCTTCCATGTGCATTATTAGGCGGCGTTGCTCTGCTTGACAGAGGAAAGAGTAACGCCGTCCCTCCCACCCAGACAGCACGGCTAGTTTTGCTCTCTTGGATTTCTAGCCACAGATGGCTGGATCGCTGTCAAACTCGCGATCTGCCGGCTTTTCTGATGCGCCACTCGGGAGCTGTTATTTGCCTGTTTGTAGAGTTTCAAAACATTATTCGTATGTAATTTAAATCAACTTTCTTTAGGGGTTTATTTTTTACATTTTTTTGCACGGTGACATGAGGTAAACTGCTGGTTGTGAGATTCTGGGGAACATTGCAGAATTTAAACAAAAAACATTTCCTGCAAATCAAAAGACAACACATTTTGCTTGTGTACAAATGCCTGGCTTTTTTTCATGTCAGAGAGGAAATACAGACACAGCAGTCTGTAGACTTGCCCGACACTATTGTTTAATAGTATTGTCTTTTACCAATTATTATACATTTACGCTAACTATACACTTTGAAAAGACTTTTAAAAGACTAAAGTCTGACACCCTCTCACATCTAAAGACAATGTGTCATTAGTTACAGATCTATGCCTTCCTTATGACAAATCACTTTCCAAGCGATTATCTACGATTTTGCAAAGTATTTGTATGAGTCAAGACTAAAGATAATATTAAACACGGTTGAAACTCAAGACGAGAAATAGACTGACTTAAGACAGCTATCCTGACCACCTTACACCAAATAATCGAGATGATGGGAGCACACACCACCTCTAGCAAAACTCTCATGATTTTTTTCTGACCTTGGAAATTTGTCTGCAACAGTGAAATGAAAAGACATTTGGTGTAAAGCTGGCATAAGACATAATTCTAGGTTGCAGGCAAATATGCATTTCTATGGTTCTTGCTGAACCATGGGATTAACATATATCAATAGGTTCACGTTTGTTACAATAACATGCACCAGAACGCTAATATTACGCTTATAATGTTATAAACACAGTTCTACTGTGCAAAAGTCTTAGGAATTAATGAATTCAAAATAATGAAAAATTCTGAAATTAAATCTTTCAGTTTAAAAGAAAAACACTATAACATTAAACACTAATAATCTAAACAAGGTAAATATTTGGTCTGATGTTCCTTTTTTTTTATTAAATAGTAGTCTCAGGTACAGTTTTTGTGCAGTTCTATAAGGATTTTTCTTTTTTTTGGGAAAAGTAATGTTTAGAAATGTAAAGTGTTTTTGTACTGGCTCAATAATGCAGAATTCATCAAATAAATATCTATAACAGAATTTGTACAAAAGGGTGGCTAAGACGTTTATACAGTACTGTATATACTGTATATAATGTGATGTAACTGGCCTAATGTTCCCTTTACAAAGCGCATTTTTGTATTTTCAATGTATAAAATATGGTATTGTATTGCAGTATTTTATTGCAATATATCTGTATGGAGTATATTGTATTATCCACTAAATACGTTTATATTTTTGCTAATGCCCACCAAAACTGGTGACCTATTTCTGAGTGTCTATTACTTTGAAAGTCTGCAAAAATTGTATTCAATCACTGACAATAACATTTATGCTCCAGTTCAGTGTTTACAGCAGAACTCATTTGTTGCCGTTCCGCTGCGGTGGCTTTGGAAAGCTGAGCTCGTTCCTGACATGGAGAATCAGCACTGAGCATGAAAATACTGCCGGCATGAAAATTCATGGGCTTTACAGTTCATGACCCCTGACTGGTCACTGTTAAACAATGGGAAGTTTTGCTTCAGAGCGTGGCTGTTTATCCAGTCTGCTTGTTTTAGTGTATAATGCCTTTGTAACGCCGGAAGAATCTGTGTTACAGACACGGCCTGGTATACATATATACGTAGTTTACAGGTATACAATAAATACAAGTAATCATCATGGACTTTACTTTCATGAATGATTTTCCTATAACACCATGACACACCGTGTTTTATTCCTTACTTATAACATTCCATAATTATTAAACAATCCCCTGAAATTAACTAAAAACCTTTTTAAATACAGATCATTGTTTCAAGTGCTGCTGTATTCCGCTGTGCTTTTTTACATATTCGTTAGAAGGTACTTTTGTACTTTGCAAGATATTCATATTCCCCCTAAGATTTACCCACTACTGTGTTTTTCACATAATGTGCTTATGTACGTTAATATCAAAACATTTGTGAAACAGTTTCTTGACAAGAATTTTAAATTTTGTTTTAGGCTTAGTCTCTGAAAAGTGAAGTTACATTTTAATCACATTTTTGTCTTTTAGTCTAGTTTAGTTTTAGTCAAGGTTTAGTCCGTGGAAGGCAGTTTTAATTTTCCTCAGTGTTTTAGTCTTAATTTTCTCAGTCAGTTTCATGATACGTGATGTTAAATGTGGCTTGTGGCTTTAAGATGAACTGTTATGGGAGGGTTTTTTTTTTCTTATGTTGTTTGTTTTTGTTTTGCCACAACTAGTGGAGTGCTATGTGGAATTAATTCGGAATTAGCCAAGACTCTGTTACTGTTTTGCTAGGCATCGAGTGAAAACTGCATGTTGTTCACTGTGCTATTAATGAGCACTATTTTTATATTAATATGTTACTTCGTTCAGATCAACGCCACGTGTGTGTCCTGACTCATTTACCTGTTAGAAGCCAGGAGCATTTTTAAAAGCCATGCAAGGTATGGTCAGGAACATTAAACAGGGAAGTTAAAATATTATAAATATATTATTGATACAAAACTATCGCCGAAGGATATTTCTCCTGGCTGTAAAAATTCCCTTGAGAAGTAAGCTAGGTTGTTTGTCCAATTAATCTATTTATTTCTTTATTTATTTTTACAACTATAGTTATGTTGTCATTGCAATTTAGCCATGAAATGAAAGGTCATCAACGAATATTTATTGTCAGTATTTTCATAGACAAAATTAACAGCGGAATGAAACGTCCCAGAAACTGACTTTTTTTGTAATTAGTCTCCTTACATAATAAAATTCTAGCTCTAGTTAGAGTCCTGAAAAAAATACCTGGCAGCATTTTCACTATAGTATAACCGTATATCTCAGCAGAAGTGGACAATTCGTGTGCTGCGAGTGCTCGAGGCTCTGTAGACATCCCGCCTATTCATGGCTGCCTCCAGATAAATGGCCTGACCTTCATGATGTTTGGTTTCTCTCAGTGTGACTGATGAGCTTGATGATCTTTCCATTGACCTTCAACTTTTTTGTGCAATATTCAAGCAAGTCCGTACAGTGTATACCGTTTTTCTAATCTTGCAATCTAACCAAGATCATACTATGAAGGACAATGATGCAATTATTCATTTTGTGATTTTGACATTGCCTGTGTTCTCTAGGGTCTAAATATGTTTGTGTTCTGGCTCCTCGGTGGTATGTAGAACGAACGTCTTCCATAAAAACCTTCCTTTTTCAGACAGTATCAAGGATTACACTTTTCTCCGCATTTCGTTTGCATTGTCTGCCTTTTGTTGTAGTAACATCAAGGACACAAGTGTGTGAGCTCAATGTCTTCTTTACTAGGGCAAATCTGAATACCGTAGTCAAAGTCCATTATGTGGGTCAAAACACAGGCAGACGATGTTAAATCACAAAAATCTATAATTCATTTAAAGAGAAAACAAACACGGGTCAAAACCAGGATCTCACAGAACTAGGAAACAGCACACTGGAAAACTTGTGCACAATCAACACAAGGGACAGAAGCAGCAATAATTAGACAAATGGTTTAGCACAGAACAGGTGAACATAATAGGGTAAACAACCAATGAGAGCGCAGGAGTGAGACAGGACTAGACAACACATGGCAAAACAAATAGACAACATGAGAGCATTCATGCTCATGTCAAACACTGCATGAAAATATTTAGTAGTTTCTTGGTTTTCTGAACTTAACTGTATTATTGTTGATGCATTTAGGTTTAAAATTGTTCTGTTTTGTTACAAGCTCCTGGCAGTCTCTGGTTAAACAAAAAAAGGCAGTTTTTGTTGCTATAGGAATAAATCTCTGTCAAGGTTTGCCTAATTTAATTTAATGTAATTTAATATGGCACGAGAATATGTTTGTAATGGAGACAACAAAGCATTTCTGTAAGTCTTAAGAACATCTGCCAAATGCCATAAATGTAAGAGTGTCTGCTAAATGACTGAATGTAAATATATTTTTTATTCTGAATTAAATGTAAATGATGTGTATCAGACTATACAATATAACAATACGATTGTTCTACCTCATGCGTGACAATTATACACTATGAGCACTTGTATTATTATATTGTATCGTCTGATACACATCATTTAAATTTAATACACTCTATATTTTATACAATAACCATCATATATAGATGATAGGGGGGGTCGGGGTTAAGGGGCAGGTTTTTATATCTTGGTGAGGACCAGATGTCCCCACATAGGATAGGGGACATCTGACTGGTCCTTATAAGGAAAACCGCAGATATTTAAAAATTTTGGTTTTGGATGGTGAGGTTAAGTTTAGGTTTAGACATAGCAGTAATTAGCTGTACTTCTAATTATGTCAATGGAAGGTCCTCGCAAGGATAGTAAGACAGACATTTGTTTGTGTGTGAGTATGAGGTGGGGGAAGTGGCAGAGGAGCCGGATGGTTTGCCTGCATCCAAGCGCTTCTCTGCTCTGAATAACGAGGTGTCAGGCCTTTACTATACCGAGGGCCTCGGCTTCATGCCTCATCCATTTGTGTCACAGCGTCAAGCCATCAGGGCAGACAAAGCCGAGCCTTCGCTGATTAATATCCTACGAAGAAGCCGTCTAAAATGGGGAGGGTCACAAAACAGCCCCTCTGGGTGTAGATGAGTATACAATTGAGAATAATGACTGCCACCGTTTTGGAGGAAATCATGGCCCCTTCGTTTTTATGGAAGAAGGCGGTTTGCCATTTTGATGTTCCTCCCCCATTCCGATTCCTCTTCCCCCAATTCCAATTCCCCCTCAACCCCCAAACCATTTCCCTCAGTACCTTGTTTTGCCAGCTGCTGGCACGTCCTGGCAAAAAAAGTCATTAGCAGGGAGGTCCATCGGTCAAGATTTATGACAGCGGCGTATAATGAGAATCACTACAGGCGCAGTCTGGAGAATGTGATTGGGTAACCTTTTTGTAATGGTTGTTCGGATGCTTAGTAGTTCTAGATTGACGGCGAGGGGACTAGATAGGGACGATGGATTTATGAGGGGAAATCGGCCAAATGGGAATTCAGAATTGGCCGGCTGTGATGGCTAAACATAAAATGGGAAGAGCAAGGATAGTAGAGAGCGCACAGGTGTAAAAAGCATCTCACTCATAGTGTTAAATGAACACTACAACATTTCAGCATTCCCAATTCTCCAGCTTCAATCACCTTATTCCGAAAGTGGCCAAACGTGATTTACAGATAAACCAAGCCTTCCACAAATTGGCTCTGCATTTTCAGGGTTATTCAGCTAATGCATCATGGTCCATGTCAACATTTTTCTGTCCCTCAGTTAATCCAACATGTTGTCTGGGTGTAATTATCTTACTATTGATGAATTTCGCAGGCAAGGCTCTCATGGACAGAGGTCCAGCTGACGTCAGCTTTTCAGCAGTGCTGAGAGAAGCACATCACCTCGTATTTATCAGCAAGACTGCATGCGAGAACTTGGATATGCACATGGATGAATTAATTAAAAAGAAAATTTCGGTAATGCTTCTTTAGGGTTAAAGTTCTTGATTTAGTAGAATTCATAGTTTAAGCATTTCGAACACTGCAATTCATTAGACATAATTTATGCACCCGCATTGTAGTGTTTTTTTATGTGGGGTCTTAGTAAATCAGGGAATGAGTATTGACAATACTTTTACTTTTCAATTAAAATTGTACATTTTATTTGTAATTTCTTTTTTACGATAGCTTTAAAGAAATCAGAATGTAGCCTTTTGGCCTCTCTTTATATCCTGCATTCAAGTACAAGCACCGCACTGGCACGTCGGCTCTGTGAGTGTGTGCGCGTGTGTGTGTAATGTGTGTGGGAGACAGACCTCCTCAGCCCTGGAGAAGACTTCAGGGCCCATCTCTATTAGCTTATTTTGATGTTTTTATCCTTCCGTGATTGGGAGCCATTCTTGACAACCAAAACAGACAGGCTTTGCAAAGGCTTCAAGTGTTCTTTTGGGTCCTCTCCAAGGAGCACGCTTCAATAAAACATTACACCTCAGCCCCCTCTGACTGGCTGCAGTGCTGTGTGCTTCCCCTTTACACTCATGTGCACATTGGCCCTGCTGCTCACCCGAGCTCTAAGTGAAGGTTCGCACGCAAACATGGCTCCCGCTGAAGTTACCTCAGGCGAAAGCAGCTCCATCTGCAACAAAATTAAACATTACGCTGCGTCCCTGGCGATTAGGGCCATATCTGATTCGAGTGGGGTGCATGTTTTTTTAATGAGGCGTGATTGTCCTTTTCTAGCTCGGCTCCCTCGGTAGGGTGGGCCTGTCACATCTGCTGAAGGAAGAAAGGCCAGGAGAAAGGAGCTCCATGGATTTGTTGGTACAGCTCTAGATTTCTGTCGGTGAAGCAGGGCAATGAAAACAAACTTTGGACCCAGATGTGGCATGCGAGAGAGAGAGAGAGAGAGAGAGAGAGAGATTTCTACCCCCTGTAGGGCTGGATAATGTTTTATTAACCCATAGTGCATCTGAAACTCGAAGGGGGTAAAGCATTAAAAGGAATTCCTCTACTCTTCCTCTCACCAATGCTGCACGCCTAATGCAGCTAATGATAAATAGTTAACTGGCAAATCGTAAGTATTACATATCAGTTCACGTTATTCAAATTCAGTTTTGTTAACTCTGATTAGTTCCATCCAAATTGTTTTTTTCTCAGAATTTTATAATTATTCTAAGCATTTCTCACCCAGAATTTCTCAATTCTGCAATGCCTAATGGCATATATGCATTTATTGTTATTCAGCCAGGAGGCCAACAGATATCAACATCTCAGGGCTCAGAATAAATTTGTTTTGGATGAAAATGTTCAGGATTCTCTTGATATATGATTCCAGGGCCCTAAAAATGGAATGATGTATTCTACATTATTATTATTATTATTATTATTATTATTATTATTATTATTATTATTATTATTATTATTATTATTATTATAGTTGT
>JAQQZR010000009.1:15204278-15216476 GCA_030068235.1 Notoglanidium macrostoma
CCCAAGATGCTGGGATTGGCTCCAGCTTCCCCGCGAC
This sequence comes from Notoglanidium macrostoma, assembly GCA_030068235.1. Classification (NCBI taxonomy): domain Eukaryota; kingdom Metazoa; phylum Chordata; class Actinopteri; order Siluriformes; family Auchenoglanididae; genus Notoglanidium; species Notoglanidium macrostoma. The sequence goes on from JAQQZR010000009.1 coordinate 15,204,316, forward strand.
CCAGATGGATAAAGCGGTGTAGATAATGGATGGATGGATGTAAATATTTATACGTTGCATACGCTAGAGAAGACGCCATCTTTTTTTTAATAACCAAAAAAACATAATTAAAAGTGAAATATGTGTTTGATGTGATTTGATATTGTATTTCATTGACAAAATGTATAAAAAGGAAATGAGAACGTGATTGTTCATGGTTTATATATTGCAGATTTTGATGTCGTGAGATGTATTGGGTCATTCAGTGTAACAATGTAAATGAACATTGTCACACTAAACAATGCAAATACACCTACACGAATGTGTTGATAATGCTAATCCCCTGAAAATTACCAAGCACATTCATGACACAGTGGACTCGCATTTAGTGACGCTTTTAAAACTCCATAAGAGGCAAAGCTCAAAGGTAAATAACAAAATTACAACTAAACAAAATAGCAAAAAAGCATCTCATCCATGCGGCATTGTCAGTATGCAGGTAGAGAAAAAGTGCAGGTATATAGGAGTTTTATTAATTTGGCAAACAAGAAAAAGACTTAATCCACAATGAAATTCAAGGTGTAGGCAATGGTCAGGCGATGAACACACGTCAAAGACTTGAGCAATCAAGAGCAAGACGAGGAAACCAGGAATGAGATCAGAACCAGGATTACAATCAATGAACAATAAGGCAATGTGTGCATGTGTGGAATGTGCTTATCTAGATGAGGTGTGATTGAGTCCAGGTGTGCGCGATCAGTAGTCAAGGTGACCGTGAACCAGTTGTCCATGGTGGCCATGTTTGTAGGCTGCACTGTGACATTGACACTGATTTCAGCATTGACATGACAGGCTAAACTTTTTCCAACAGTGCAGCTAAGCCAATGCAGCGCATCAGCTCTCCATAAAAAAATTAAAAAAAGGAATAAGTGGTCAGTCAGATTTAAGAAAAAGTAATGTATATTTTACATAAAAAATATTTAGTTTCACATCAAAACCTGATTTCGTTGCTTATATTAAATTAAATTTAACCGAATATCAAACCTACTTATATGTAGAGAATGTGATCAGTTTATGTATGTGAATAATGAATGTAGTATTACTGTGATCTAAAATGACAGGAAGACAAGACTAGTAATAAAGTAGCTATGTAGTGTTGAAACGCCTCACTGCACTACTCATGAGTTCGGTCTTGAGCTTGGGTGTGTGTTAGGAGTTTGTGTTTGTTGCAGGGTTTTGAAAATATTCAAATCATGTTGGTGTATATGAAAACAAAGTGTGTTAATGCAACTCTGTTAATTCACGTGGAACCAATGTATACATTTGAATCAAGTAAATTCAATTACATTTATTTTTTCAGTGAATTCGTTAACTCATCTTCATTTTATAGGGTGCCCTTAATATATAAACAACTGATTTGCACAAAATGTTCATTAAATCCATGTGTGCAATTGAAATAATTATGGCTATTATGTGATTTGAAGCCTATCATTTGTGTCTCATTACACAGAATTTACACAAACTCAGGAGCGAAACAGAAGTTTTCTGAACTTACTGGATTTTCATGAATACCACATTTCCTATGTAAACGCTCAGAATATTTTCTGAATCACATCACATGTTCATATCCGGCTTGATAAATGAGGCCTATTGTCTTTATTAAAATAGTTTTATCGTCTTTATTAAATAGGGTGTAAAAATTGCATGAGTGCCCTGTTTTAATGCTATTCTAAACAATTTCACATTTGTATCCTGCGTAAATTACGTCTTTGTGAATTTTCCAGTAAACAGTAGTCTATATGACATACACAGCATGTGATATTTCATGATTTGGTCTAGTAATCATGTTTTAGGGTCATTTACGTCTTTCATCGCTTTTGTGTAATGCACACACCTACTTTTTAATGAAAGGGAGGGTTAAGACTTCAATCATTTTCTGTCTACTGGGTTTTTTAATTGGGTCAAAAGAAAGTAAAACATGAAGGGAAATTATAGGTTACTTTTGAAATTATTATCATTTTTTATACATACAGCATTAGGGACTTTTATGGACCTGTCCCCGGCAGCGCACACCCAATTAGTCCCCCGATATCTGACAACGTCCAATCAGCATCCAATCAGCACTTCATGGACTGCTTAATACACCAAAAGCCAGAGATGCTAGTCATGAAGCCTTGTATCTAACACGTGCTTCCGCTTGTGCCATTTCTCCCATTCTATCATTGTCTACTTCTTGTTCCTCTTGTCCTGCCTTGCTTTTCCACATCGTCACGTTTAACTTCGTATTTTGACCATAGTTACTTCCAGATTTGTCTTGGTTTAGATCTATTGTTGAACCTAGTGTCCTGTTTGTGCCTTGTTATGGTCACTAGATCCAGTAGTTTACTTCAGTTAAACCATACCCTGACGTGTTCCCTTGTGTAGTGTGTAGACGTAATGGTACCTTACGTTGTTTTTCCTGCCTTTGTTCTATTTATTGTAACAAGTTTTGGTATTCTCAGACTCCAAATAATGAGGATGTAAAGATAATCTCAACAATATATCACTGGTAATGTTATTACATTATCCATTTACACAGCCTCACTGCCTTTAGAAATGTCTCACTTGCAATTTAGTAACAATTTGCCTGATTTGAGTTGTATTAAGAAATGTTGAGGTCAGAGTTAAGCAAAGGATTAGCACGTGTGCCTTTTCTTATAACCTCAATTGTGTGAAATCAAATAAAAGTCAACCAAATCACTCTTGCATATTCAAATTTATAATACATTCTCATGAAATCAGCATCTAGTGCCTCAAAAGCATCATAAAACTCATCATTTTAACTTTAACTGATGTGATACTGTGTATGAATATACTCTACATAGGATTTAGACATCCGGTATCTTGTTATTAACCATGGGCCATATTACAAGTCCACCAGTGACATCAGTATTTAGTCATTTATATTCAGAATAGCCTCAAATAGCAGGTAAAGTTGATTTTCTGGAGACCCCATTCAGATGATTAAATTTACCCACATTTAATCAATAAACCACCACCTTTAAATACAAGCACTTGTAAAATCAATCAATCAATCAATCAATCAGTCAAGGGATAGAAACTGCTGAACATTTCTTTTGAATGTAATATGATAACAGAAGAGACTATGATGATTTATGAATGACAAGCAGTAAAATAAACATCTAATTGTAGTCCAGTACATTGCCAATATATTGCTTCATGAAAATCCCGAATAGTAATCATCACATTATTTAAAGACAAATTGATTTAATTTAAAAAAAACATTGCTTCCACTCTTATTATTCATCAGTTTATAAAAAATAGCACTTTCTATTATTTAGTGGGTTTTTTTTATTATTATATAGATACTAGACTGAATTACTGAAATCATAACATGGGTAAGGATTTATTGCTATTTTAATTTGCTATCTTAAAAATGTCATTATTATTGTTAATTCGATGCACTAGCATGTAAAAAAAAAAAGGCTTCATTCCAAGATCTGAATTGTGTGTAACTGAAACAAATTATGCAAATCCTGCACAAATTTATGAGTAGCACTTAATTCTGTAGCTTGTAATGTAATTTGATTATTAAAGGTCCGATATGTAGAATTTAGGGGAATTTATTAGAAGAAATGGAATATAATATTCTTAAGTATATTTTCATTAGTGTATAAACATCTGTAACTAGAAATCATTGTGTTCTTGTAAGCTTAGAATGAGTCCTTTGTATCCACATAATGAGCGGGTCCTCTTCCACAGAGCCGCCATGTCGTGCCACCCAGAACAGACAAACCTTTAGTGAGCGCCTTCTGCGTTTCACATTTCAAGCACCGTAAAGACGACAAAGAAGAAGAAAGGAAGACGAGGAAGAAGAAATAAGAAGAATCAGTGTTTGCTCGTGTTTGAGAATGAAAATCTGGAAAAATGGCGGATCATACTTATTATTTAGCAGAAGAAAAAGAAAGGGCACATGAATGTATGTGGTTAGAAGCACACTACAGGCACCTCATGGCCACCGTACGTTCTAACACACACTTGGAAAGGGAGGGGTAAGGCAGGGGCATTCAGATGTTTGAATTCATACATAGTTCTCACAACACTCTGAACACGTCTCTGAATACAGCCCTATGAATGTTTTTTGTTGTTAAAGGTGTATGGTGGTGAAATGTCCTGTGCTTTCCAGTTCAGTTAATATGTGAGGCTGCATTATTGTTTTTGGAGCTCAGCAAATGTCTATGCTTGGATTCAATTCTGAATCGAGTGGAAGTCAGTTTGGAGAAAAGCTTCTGGAAAATAAATAACTTTCATTGAAATGCAATAGAAAATAGCTCTCTACATATTTTGACAGGAATTGAACATTCAGTTGACAAAGCCACAAATTAGCATTAAGTGTTCTGTTACATTTATGCATTCCATGTCTCTGATAGCAGAAAGTGTTACTACACACAGGGAACACTGTTTGTGTTCCAGTTCTCTGTTATTTATATTTATAGCAAATATCTGTTGTGCTTTTATATAACAGGTCTGAGTGTGAGTGAACACTATCTGCTCTCTATTGTGTGTCTCGGTTTTGCAGTCAATATTCCTTATAAGTACAACACCATAAAAAATTCACTATGAGCTTATTGCTAAAAAGGACATGAAATTTTAAAGATGGTTGCCAGATGAAGGTATAAAAAGCACCCCCTTGAAGGAAGAGCTCTATTTATATAGTGGTTTCACTCCAGCAGCGTTAGATGAGCAGGTCGGAATTGTAACAATGGCGGGTTTTGTCAGATGTTCTGTTGCAAATCTCAAGGATAAAATAACAATCATCACATGCCATTTCTAATTTTTTTCTTTTGTGAACTCATACTACAGCATATTTACCTGTACGTTGATTAAAATGTTACAGGAGGAGTTTAATGTAAATGTGAGTTATAATCCAGGCTGACAGCCAGACTGGGCCTCAAGCAAGCTGTGGGCTGGTGTGTGTGTGTTTGTGTGGGTTTAACATCTAGATTGCTGCTTAACGTAACTTGTAGGATCTCATGCAATGGAAATAATATGAATCATATGAATGTGGATATGAAACCCCTGAATACGGATTAGTTTCCTGTGTGATCTTTGTGATACGTCTCAGGTGCAACATGTTATACTATCATCTGCTGGGGTTACATTTAACAGGGTTTAACACACTTCTTCGGATCTTTGCACCAGCTTTAGTATTACCTGACTCGATCAAATTTGCCTACAGTTGAATAAATGTAGACGTTTAAATGTAAATATGTAGAAGACCCATTTTGATTCCCTAAAGAAACTTTCAATCCATTTTTCTGTCAACTGAATTTTTCAGTGTTGTAGTCAAGCCCAACTAAACCTGGTTCCTGGAGATCAACCTCATGCAAGACTTTAGCTCCAACCATAATCAGGCCCAAATGACCATCCAGTCATTGTCATGAGAAGTTCTTGATCAACTAAAAGAGGAATGTTAGAGTTTGGATGGAGATAAAACTGAAAGGAAGGAAGGCAGATCTACAGGAACAGAGTTGGTGACCACTGACCTAAACCGAGACCAAGACATGATGAAGACCAGAGTGCATCAAAACTGAGACAAGACCAAGATTTTGAAGGGTTGAGACCAAGTCAAGACCAAGACCATGGCAGGGTGAAACTGAGTTAAGACCAAGACCAGACCAGTGCGTATCCCACTCTGAATGACACTCTTATAATAAAATGTGGAACATGCAAAATATAAGCACTTCTCAAATTGAACTAAAAGATCCGCATTCCCATAAAAACACACACATCCGAACAAACACTAAGAGATGAAATTAACTTAAACATCTTTATTCAACACTCATTATTGTTTGCATTTGAAGCAGGAAGTTTTACATCCAATCACAGTAATGACGTTAACAAATAAATCAGCACCGGCAATTTATTGATATCCTCAAAGTTGAAGTCTTGACCCTTCCTGAAATAAAATCCTGAGTCCTCTATGTCTGAGATTGAGAGAAGGTCGAGTAAAAATGCAGTCGATCCTGATTGAGATGAGTCCAAGACCTTCAAAAAGTGGTCTTTAAACCGGTCTCGAGACCCAGACCAGTCTCATGCACTACAATTCTAGTATTCTTTACACAATAAACAGAACGATCATCTTCAGCAAAGATCACATACAGTAATGGCAACATTTAGGGTGGGAATTTATTTTAATTCTCTGTAATCCATCAAAAAAAATGTCATCAATTAAAAACTTCTTTAAGAAACTAAAATGGTTCTCCTATGGCATCTTTCTAAACATTTTTTCACCACATTTACTTTTAAGCATGTACACTGATATTTTATTTCATTGCAAAAGCACTCCTGATTTAGTTTTTTTAGATTTTATGCCAAGTATTGCCATTGTAACCATTTCACAGAAAACAAAAAGAAATTTAAAGCTACCAATACTGTAAAGTCGGCCCAAGTTTGCAGTCACAGACAAAAATTATACTGTAAAAATAATTCCTTGGCCTTGAGTTGAAAATAGTGGTCTTAGAATTGGTGGCCAATTTAGTGCTATTGCAACCTATGACAAGGATAACAATTGACTAGGATGGTGGCATAAGATTACACCGAAATCATGGGATAGCTACAGCTGTGGTAGTGGCATTAATGAAGTATAAAAAGAAAAATATCCTTAAGAATGTTTCTGTTTATTTTCTGCACACCTACATATTACATAGGAATTTTCTATAATCACAGATCAAGCATTCAGATCTCATTCAGTGTGGTTATTAATATTCTTAAAAATATTCTTAAAAACAAAGGCCAGGTTGACCAAACTCATAAACATTATTTAAAGAGCCAAACCAACAAAAGACTCGACAACCTCTTGAGAATAAACAGTAGTTAAACAGGTACACAATAAACACTTTATTCTGTTCAGGGCCACGGTGGATCTGGAGCCTATCACAGGAACACTAAGTGTTAGGAAGAGTTCTGACTGATCATCTTTATCCTATGATGACCCTGTAGGGGGTATGATCTCTTCCAGGATAACCCCGCCCCCATCCACAGGACACGTGAGCTCACTGAAAGGTTCGATGAGGCTGAAATGATGCAAATCATACACTACAGCTTTCACAGTCACGAGATCTCAACCTAGTTGAACACTTATGAGAGATTTTGGAGCGACGTATTAAATAACACTCTTCACCACCATCATCAAAACAGCAATTCAAAGAATATCTATTGGAAGAATGGTGTTTACTGCTGCAGTACAGCTCCAGAGATGAGTAGAACTGATGTCAAGGTGCATTGAAGCAGTTTGTGTAGTGGCCCAAGACCTTACTAAGACATTTATGTTGGTTTATCATTGAATCTATGTTAAGCCATGAGCTGAAGTGATTTGTGTTCCTATTTATTTACATTCAGTGAGTTCGATTTCATCGCTGTCATCATCAGTGACATATAATCCCTTGTAACTACTAAAAGTGCTATTTGAATAGTTTTTTACTAAATACTTTTTCTCCTAGCTTTCATTTTTCTTTTATTGAAATAAGGCATCTGGCTGATCTGCCCTTTTTTTTTTTTTTTTACAGTCTAAGCCATGTTGGACTCGTAAATAAAAAGAAGTCTGTATTTCTGAACATATCCAAATGCCCTTCTGTATTCATGTCCATTTTGACAGTTATCTTTCTTTAGGGAAATAAGCAACCGTCCCCTATTTTCACCTACCAAATGTCCTTCCTGTGTCCCACTCAAGCACCTTTCCTGTGTAATTGTGTTTTAGTGTTGATGGGAGGAGCTCAGGGCTCGTTTTGGCTTAGCCGTTACACTTAGTGCCTGATTTCTCCCCCAGCACAGCAGTGTGTATAATAGGTGGCATTTAGGAGCCGGAGGCTTATTTGCTTGATCGTCACGTCCAGTTTGCTCGCTGTCAAGTGTCTCCCCTCCCCTCGGCCTTCACTTGCTGGCACAATTGGATCTCCCTGGCTAGCGCTGTCAGTCAAGTGCTTTGGGCAGATGGTGAGGATGGACCCGATAGAGAATGAGAGAGAAAGAGAGAGCAGGCAGTCTGTCCTCTATTCAGACTGGTGTGGCCAAACTTATAGCCTCACTGACCCGGACACCACACACACTGGGCATGCGGAGCACCAGACGGTGCCACACACATACACACACACACACAATGATGTGGGAAGAAAATGAAGAAACCAGCTTCTACTGACATTTCAAAGTTCTGAGGCAGTTGATGTTGAAAAGAAAGAAGAGAGCTTCAGCAAACATTTGAAAAATATCCAATACTGAGGTTAAATTACAATATCAGACAGTGATATATAAAAATAATATAAAAATAATATGACCAGTAATATGACAATAGCAATGTATTGTAAGTATTTGTCAACACTGATACTATGGAAATGTGATTAAGACAAGTTTGCTATCTTTATTTCTAAGAGCTTAATTTGAATTACAATTAGAATTTAAGTTTTTAAGTTTTTTTCAGCTTTGCCATTAACATGGTTTCTTTTTTTTTTTTTGTAATTAAACACTACAAAGCAAAATGAGCATAGTTTTCTTTATTGATCAAATATACACTTTATATAGAGCATTTACAGTAATAATTGTTTTTGGCTGAGGAAATACATTCTATATAAAGCAGTCTAAAACAACATTACATTATCATTATTATTATCATTATGTAGAGCTGTGATTAGTATTAAGGTAAATTATTCTATCAGAGCTAAGCTTCATTGGCTGTTCATGTAGATACATATGGAAAATTATGATTGTGTAATTTTTGACCCTATTAGAGGAAAGATCTACTTTTTTGACTTGTTTCATGGACATGTTGGACTAGTTTCGCTTCGGTTATCAATTTCCTACATTACCCACAATACCTTTTGACTACTTGCTGCTAGTTGCACCAGTATTATTAGCCCTTACTTTATTCTTTAGTAGCTACTTTATCCTGTGCTCTCATTTATTAATCATGCAAACACAGTGTTGTGCGTATACAGTGTATACACACATTTCTATACATAGAATACTATTTATCATTTTCTTCCTGTGCTGGAGGATGTTTGAATATTTTACTGCACACTTCTGACCATTATTGAGAGCAGGAATACGTCATGTCCCTGTCAATGCTTGAAATAATTGAAATACTTAATATTTAGTTGCATATCCCTTGCTTTCAATAACTGCATCAAGCCCATGACCTATGGACTCCACCAGATTTCTTGTTTCTTCATTGGTTATGCCGTGCCACAGCATCTTTTAGCTGTTTGTTTTTCAGGGTTTCTCCTTCCGGTCTTCTCTTCAGTAGGTGAAATGCTTGTTCAGTTAGGTTAAGATCCGGCGATTGACTTGGCCAGTCCAAAACCTTCCATTTTTCTCCCTGATAAAGCCCTTTGTTGAGGTGGCAGTGTGTTTTGGATCACTTTCTTGCTGCATAATAAAGCTCCTCCTGATTAGTTTGGATGCATTTCTCTGTAAATTGGCAGCCAATACCTTTCTGTAGGCTTCTGCATTCATTCTACTACTTCCATTATAAGTTACATCATCAATAAAAATGATTGAACCTGTTCCAGAAGCAGACATGCAAGCCCAAGCCATGACACAACCTCTCCCATGCTTCACAGATGAGCTTGTATATTTAGCATCATGAGCAGATCCCTTCTTTCCCCAGACTTTGGCCTTTCCATCACTTTAGTAGAGGTTAATCTTTGTCTTATCAGTCCATAAAGCTTTTTTTCCAGAACTGTTTGCATCTTGCAGTATGACCTCCATATTGCTGTTCTCGAACAGTGGACTGTGATATTTCCACCCCTATGTTGTCCTTGGACAACTGGTTCAATGCCTGTTGCTCAGTAAACTAGTGGTTTCCTTGTTTTTCAGGACATTCCAAATTATGGTACTGGCTATGCGCAATGTTTTTGTAATACCTCTGATGGACTTTCACCCTTTCCTCAGCCTCAGAATAGCATGCTTTTCTCCCATAGACAGCTCTATGGTCTTCATGTTGGTCTACCCTTCTTAACTACAATTGCAGTCTTCACAAGTGAAAGTCAAAGCTTAAACTGAGAGCAGATTTGCAGGGCGATGTAATGATTAAACAATCAATTTTAGATACTTTAGCTCACTTGAAAAACTGAATGGTTTGATACAAAATGTGCCATGTTCTATGTTGTTTAACATATCTAGATGTAAATACCAGGGAATAAGTGCTGAAACTCTGATCTCTCTTCTCATATCCATCTTTTGATCTCATACACAACTTAATTGGCCTTGCTGTTCCAATATTTTTGGAGGGGACTGTAATTGTTTACCCAGCTGGCCACATGGTTTGGGCTCCTAATTGATAAAAAGCAAAAAGGCGTTCTTATTTTATGCTGTTAAATAGGTAAAGACCTCGTAATTTTGTATTTACTGGCAGTCTTATTAGAGGGCCTGTTTTCACCCCAAAAGGGGCGGGGCATAACTCACAGGCAAAGCACCTGGATGTGTTGCTCTCATGAATGCATATGCCGGAACTCCTAGTAGCAGAAAAGTGTAATTCTGGATAAATTGATTATGAGAAGCACTCATCACACTTAGTGTCAATCAAATCAGCATAACTGACAGAGTAATTACTGAGTATGGTTCACCCAAGTGCAGACAGATGATGCAAGTGAAGTGTACAGTATAACTTTATAAAAGGCACTTCTACAAACTTGTTAGGATGGTGCCTTGCTTAAATATTTGTGCTAGAAGATTTTTTTTCTTGTTTTAAGGAGCACGGGAAACTTGTTTTTGACAGCGATGAGTAGCTCATCAGTTTACTCTATTTTAGAGTTTTGAGCCACAGGTATATTTCAATGAGAAATTGAGGAGAAATCTCATATTTCCCAACCAACTATAATAATGACATGTCTTGCATGCATTTATTTTGATCAAGTTGCAGTACATTTCCAAATTTGCAGCAAAAAAGACAGGAAATTTCAAACAATTAGGGTTTTCTGAATGTTATTAGAATGCAAACATTTAAGCATAAAATGTTAAAAAAAATCATATTTATTCCTTAGATAAAACACTCAAACACTTCGAAGAAATGATTTATTTTTTTTTGTGCAGTAGGTATAGTCCATCTTCTTACACCTTTCGGCACGCTTTATGTTGTCTGCAACAAGCAGTATCTCGAGCAGACTACTGAGCTTTTCAAAGGGAATTTGTTTACCATATATGGCAATTTGGGGGTGTTTCATTATGCAAATTAGAGCGGTCATGCACAAGCAGAGCAATTTAGAATGTTGGGATTTATCAACGTCCATTGTGTACAGCTGTGCGTATGTGCATGTGATAAATACCAATATCCGTGTGCGTATTGGTGGATCATGTGCACAAATTTAGAACTTGTTCTAAGCACGCCTGGATAAATGAGACCCCTGGTTAGAGTCGTGGTGGATCTGGAGCCTATTTCTGGGAAATCTGGGAGCAAGGCAAGAGAATTCACCCCAGATAGGATGCCAGTTCACTGCAGGTCATCATGCCCACACATTCACACATTTAGCCAATCTTAGCCAATCCACCTACCCGCATGAAACCCATGTAAACCCAAAACTTCACACAGACAGTAACCCAAGCTCACGACGGAACTGGTGATTCTGAAGCTATGAAGCAGCAATAATACCCACTGCAGCGCTGTGCCACCTTGCCCGTGCTTAATCTCTTTCTAAAAAGAATGATGCAGCAGTGCTTTAATCATTTAGTCTATCCAGCTCTGTACACACAGATCAACTTCAAATCTTCAACTTTCATGTCAATACCACCATCAATGCTATTTTTAGCTGCATTGCATTGTAACTATGAATTACTGAATTATTTATTGTAACTATGAAATAAACATTGTATTTTCATGAGCTTAGAATGAGTCCTTTATATCTACATAGGGTGCAGGTCCCCTTTCATGAAGCTGTTACAGTATCCCAGAATGGACAAACCTCTATAGGGTACCTTCCGCATTACACATTTTTACAAGGGGCAGTGTGAATCCAGAAGGAAGACAAGGAAAAAGGAAAACAAGAAAGAAGGAAAAAGAGGAAACATTGTTTGCTGGCTAACAAATTTGAGAACCGAACTTTTGAAAAACCAAGGATCCATCCATCATCTATAGCGCTTTATCCGTCTGGGTCGCGGGGAAGCTGGAGCCAATCCCAGCATCTTGGGGCGAG
>JAQQZR010000009.1:15216576-15252797 GCA_030068235.1 Notoglanidium macrostoma
ACATGCAAACTCCGCACAGAAAGGCACCCTGGGTGACCCGGGGATCGAACCCAGGACCTTCTTGCTGTGAGGTGACAATGCTAACCACCACACCAAGGATCTTATTTATTATTTGGCATAGGAAATGCAAGGGAGCATGAATATAAGCATTGGAAGTACGCAACAGGCACCTGACAGCCACCATACTGTCTAATACATGCTTGAAAAAGGGAGGGGTAAGGGAGAGCATTCAGATGGTTGCAATGAACTGAATCCTACATAATTTTGATTCTAATGTTTCTTATCGACACTTCTAATAGTGTCACTACTACATTGGTTTTTCCAATAATACGACGCTATACATCATTGGAAAATGGAGTGCAAGTAAAACCTGACTTGCATATGTTTGGATTGTTGACGTTTTTCCTCCTATTAAGTGCCAATGTAACCACGCAAGCAAACATTGTAACTGCTCTCCTATGAGAACGGCAAACAACTTCTAACTTCTCACAATACAGCACCTAACAACAAATCAGAAGTAAGCACTTCATAAATGTTTCAATATAAACATATTTAATGTGTCTGGGTGGGTTTTTTCTTTAACAGCCATCAACAGCCTCATAGGACTGCATACAATCACACCATTAACTGACAGCATACAGCCTATAAAATGTATCCCAATGCCTTGCTAGCAAATGGAAATTATGATTACAGAGGCAATATTATTTTAACGAGACCTGGAAATCTGTGCTCTTATCGCTTCTTGCTGATTTATTTAATCGATTCATTAATTATTTATTTAAATCTAGGAAAACACATTAATCTTTAATGATGATGCAGAATCCCCCCTTTCTGTATTCCTATATAACTCACAATTCTGTGTAGAATATTTATCACTGGTGAAGAATCTGAGAGAGGAATGATGGACAGCACTGTGGTGTTTTAGTACTGAGAAAGGTAATCTCTGAAAATTAAATCTACATAATCAGGAACCAAGAGGAAAGTGGAACTTCCTCCATAGGAAAACGAGGAGGAATTATTAATATTAACTGTATTTCTGAGTGTATAAAATATCATACTGCAATCAAAACGATTTCTTCAAGAAGAAGGGCTTTAATATATACTTACCAGACTTTATTGTTCACAAAGACTTTAATAAATACTTATTAAAATCTTCTTTCACTGTTTTCTCACTCATTTCCTGGTAAGTCAGTCAGCTCAAAGTGCACTTCATCAGAATAAAGAGGAACAGTAAAGACTTTATGAAGTAAATTCTTTATCATTTAATGAGGTCTGGATTACGTTAATTCTGACAGGTGCAGGCCAGACAGACGTTCTTGAAGGAAAGACCAAGAGTTCAAGAAAAACTTTTGGGAAGCACAAAAAGAGCAAAAAGTTTGTCTAGTAACTAATAATATGACTGATTTGGATCTTGGCATGTTAGTGGGAGTTTTGAATTCTCCCATCAACTGTCATCTGGTTAACACTGCAAAGAATAAGATCATTTTCCTTATTTTAAGAATTTTTTTCTGAAAGAATGATAAGTTGCTGCCATTGTAATGAAACAGTTTGATGCCTGAATTTAGTAAAAAAAAAAAAAAAAGTCTATAGGCTAAAAAATCACATACAGGTCACATGTGATCATAAGATTTGACATGTGATTATGTGAGTAATATACAATAGAACCACATGCACTTCAACAATCTTTGCCCTGAACATGAGCATGTGAAGTCAAGTAAACTTGTGACATCATGTAAACAATATGTGAAAATTAATAGTGTGGGAAAAATCAAATGTGAAAATAAAACAATAATCAAGGGGGTGAAGATGAAATATAAAGCAATCATTAAATGGGTAAAAAAAAATCTGTAAAGCAATAAATCATCTGAAAAAAAAAGAGTCATGTGTAAAAAAACCCACATGAGAACAAATGAATCATGTGGAGGAAAATCACGTGAAAATTAATGAATCATGTATAAAAAAAAAAAAGGTCACGTAAGAAAATTAATGAAATGTCTTGTGAAATAATCATTGGGATAATGTAAAAAAATAAATTGATCATGACAAAATCACATATAAAATAAATGACCCATAGAAAAATAGAAAAATAAATGTGACTCATTTTAATGAATCACATTGACAAATGTGAAAATAAATGAATCATGAAAAAATAAGGATAAATGATTTTTAATAATAAGAAATATTTAAGACATTTGTCTGTTTTAAACTGATTTTTATTTACTTGCGGACGATTCATTTTTAAGTACCCAAAACATTTGGTGTGCACTGATTTGGATTCCGGTGCACTAGCGAGACTGAATCATATAACTTGTCACCAGGCGTTGGTACTGATTTAGTCATAACATCCTGCAGAAGCTTGAGCGAGTTTAACAAAGACGAAAGAGGTACCAGGAAAAACAACAAAAGTCTGCGAGATTATGAAGATATAATGCTGTCAATGCTTCCAGAAATCCTCTCTTTTTAATGAAGAAAATTTTTCAGAAAAATAGAAGAAGAAAAAAAAAACAATGTTATCTCCAACCGCTCCACTTCCGACTGCTTAATGTGCTGTAGTTATTTGCATAACATTTGCATTTGGAGATGTTAACTTTATTAAGATGCCTCTTGCGCAGATAAAAATCTACTCGGTGACCAGCTCAGCACTTATTTCCCCCTCATTATCCTTTTGACAATCCCACAGATTTTCCATGCCTTAGATCTATAATTATCTCCAGATTGCAAAGCCTGAGAATGTTCTAGGCCTATGCATTATGCTGAATTAACTGTCAACAACTGCAAAGTGTTAATATCGAGGCAGGCTTTCCCTCTGTCTTTATATGTGTTGAGCATGGAAGGGAAAGGGGTTGGACTCCAGAAGTACTAAGTACATTCGCATAGCATAGGGGACACAACTGTAACAAAGCTAGCACAACTGTAACACTTTTGTATTCTCTAAATGCATGCATGCGTATATGAATTTATTGTGCACATCATTTTATGTGAGTTTGTAGATTCATTTACACTTTGTCCACTCGTAATTTCAAGTTCTAGATATAAATGCTGCGAAAGAAAATGCATTCATTTAAATTGCACGTGGTGTCATTATAAAAGACGTTACCATTGATTTCACGCAGCACGTCATGTCACGTAATCATAGTGAAGGCGAAGGAGCTTCCTAAAGTTCTCAGGGACAACATTATTAAGCAACAATAAAAACAGAGCTATAGCAAAGACCTTAAACCTTCCTGTCAGTACTGTTAGTTTGATATTATGAAGGTAGAAAATTAATGCAACCGCATGTAATTGTCCCTGGACAGGTGCACTATACATGATCTCACTCTCAGACTAATGTTAAGGAAGGTGAGAGAGGGAAGCCAGCAGTCACTTGAAAAGAGTTATACGAGGCTCTTTCTCTCCAAAAGGGACTGGGGAATTACACGTTATGGAAACAAACATGAATGGAGCGATGTACCTGGACATATTAGAGCCAAGAAAGTAAATCTGAGAAGATTCAACAAAAGTTTCAACAAAGCACTGATCTTAAATATAAAGCCAAAAGAACACATGAAGGCTTTGCGTGGTGGTAGCCAATCTTCCGAATCCCATGGAAAATATAGGGAGGATTTTGAGTCCATCAGAAGGACTCTCCTAACCTTGGGGAATTGGAGACAATTTGCCAAGACGGATGAGCCAAAACCACAATGCTGCAAAAAGCTAATTGCTTCTTACCGTAGATGTCTCAAAGCTGTAATTGCGAATAACAGCTTTGTAACAAAATACTAATGTTGGTCATTTTTGGTGTCTGAATACGTTTTCCCATCAATTTCCCTTTGAAAGGTATCTTTGTTTATACTTAGGAATATGTGGATGGACTCACTAATTTCCAAGCTTTCTACAGAGTGTATACATAACCTCATTGTAATCTTGATCGCTATGATATAATAAACACATGACATGCGGGGCGGGGATAAATTCTTTATGAGCTCTGCATCATGAATGAATTACAATAACTATCTTGTGATTGCTTTCTATCAGTTTTTTGGTATGTGTGTAATTATATGCGAAATTATTTTTTTGTCACCAAAGTATCGTTTTGGTGTATTTATACTTCACTTGAGTATAAGTGAAATTGAAAACCTCAACTTAGACCTTCAAAATAAAAATCAAGCTACTCATTACTGCAGAAGTAATCAGCTCGTCATCCAGGAAATGACTAATAACAAAGAATGTATATTATGTCATGTCTTTGCATTGCACAGGAGCTACGAGCTCCTTCTAATTTGAAAAAGGTAAGTTTGCTGATAAGGTTAACTATTTTGCTAACTGGCTAAATTGAACTACCCTATTGGTACCTTTTCTTTGCTAATTTCAGGTGCATAACATAACAGGCTAGGGAATTCAAATTCTAGTAAATTGGTTATTTACATCATATTTACCATTTATTTACTCATTAGCAAACTTATAGAGATGAAGGATTTTAAATCGAGAAAAGGTGTAGCTGGCAACTTTAGGATAAGTACTAAAAGCTACTTTAAACTTCAAAATCTCACATGAAGTTAATTTTGTCATTTAAAAACATTTACTTTTTAAATTTTGATACTGGAATAAATTTGAAAGTAGCAAAAGTTCTTACTTTAGCTTGAGTAAATAATTTGGGCTGGATAACTTTACTTTTCATTGAGTAAGATTCTGACACATTAATCTATGTTTTCAAATACACTGCAAGTTCCTAGTACTTTTTCCTCCCCTGCCAATAATGTATTGTAGTTACATATTATTAGCATATCAACATGAATATCAGTTGCACAAATCCCACAATTTTCTAACTGCTTTCCAGTTAGCGTCGCTTAATACAGAAGAGCGATTAACTTTGTGTGTATAAACACACTTTGTAACCTATGCTTACAGTTCCCTGACGGATCAATAATTCATCAGCGGCGATGATTCTTTCATGAGACTCATCGCACATTATTCATGCTGGGCTGTGAAAAGTAGGACACATAAAGAGCTAGTGAAGCTAGTACTGGATCTCGGAAACGACCAGAAATTCAGGCTTTAATAGACGACTGGAGAGAGGAAAAATCTGACAGACATCTGAATTAGCGTAGAACTTTCTGGTTGGCATGGAGAGACAGATCTGCCTGGTTTGGAGGTGTCACAGTAGCCTAAATGTTTCAAATGTAGGAGGAATCTTTCTGTAGGGGGATGAAGACATCTCCAACGCTAAATAAGTGTTCAGCCAGCTCTTTTTTTCCTCGCTGTGCCTTTAGCTCAAGGGCAGAGTGTGTTCTGGAAGGTAACAGCTCGCACAATGTGCTGTGCGAAGCGAATCTTAGCAGAGTTCATCAGCATGTGTGTGTGTGTGTGTGTGTGTGAGAGAGAGTGAGAGAGCGAGAGAGCGAAAGAGCAAGAAAGTGAGGATGATGCCTTCAGACTTTAACAAGTGTCAGAAACCATCTGCTTGTGCAGTTCAGGGTGAGCCCATGAAAATGTGCACCCTGGAAAGGTTCTTAATTAAAAACACAGACCAGAGAAGACCAGGCAGGGGCAAACATTGTAACGTCCTCTCTGGGTGAGACACAGGATGAGATTTTGTAGGGAAAAAAAAGGAAGAAAAATATGCAGAAAGGAAAAAAAAATCACTTGACATTCCATGAGCGTTATTTTCTAGCGCTTACAAGTAGCATGTAAATGCAGCAGCGAATCCCGTGACCTGAATCACAATGACCAAATCGCCATAACAATGTTTACGAATATACCGGTTATGAAAGAGGGAAAGAAAACATTCTTGTCAGAATGGGCATCTTGTGATCTCTGAGGGGAAAGGGGTGAAATAATTGCTCACCCAGTTTTGACAGAGACATACTACAGTGGCCCGTGTTGTGTATGATCAACCGCTGAATCTGTGGGTAGGAATTAATGGAGAGCGTGATTGTTTGTGCTACCGGGTTAGTCCACAAGGCACAGTCCAATTCTCCATCCCAGTCCTGCTCTGCTTGCTGAACTGCACTTTTACTCATATATTCCTTTATTTATACAGGGAATACCTCCACCTAGAACAAGATTATATTTACAGTAGGGGACTGTGTGCAATTTAAAACGAGAAAAAAAAAAAAAAAATGGGCTGCTTGCATCAAATAACATTGTCATGAATGTGTCATGAGTCGTCCTAATTTTTAAAGGGCTTTTGTCATGACATATCCGCTCAACATTACTGCATATGGTAATACCCAGAAATACAAAAGTTATAAAAAAAGGGTCCTGTTATTTTATAATACTGAGATACTTCAGACCAAAAAAGAGCTTTGTGCATGCTATACATATACAAAAATATGTAATAACAAAATAAACATACATGGGTGACAAATTAAAGGAAAAATCAACAAAGCATGATAGTAAGGCCAATACGAGCCGTCAGAACATGCCGCCTGGTGTCGATTTTACAAATCTCTGGAACTCTACTGGAAGACCATTCTTCCCAAATACATTCCCTCAGCTGGTGTTTTGATGATGATGATCGAAAGATTAGGTTGAGATATGGTGTCAAGACCATAGCATATGAGTTGTATTATTTTCCCTCTTATCACACCATTCAGTGAGCTCTCCTGCCCTGTGAACAGGGGCGTGGTCATCCTCAAACAGACCACACCCATCCGGATAGAAATCGTTCATCAGAGGAGAGCGACGATCAGTCAGGGGAAGTTTGTATTGATTTGCAGTGATGCTTCTGTCAAGGGGACAGAAGTAGAGTGAAACCACGCCGGCAGAATAAATAAATGCCCCTTCCAGCCACCGTTATTCATTCATTCGTCTTTAGTAACTGCTTTCTGTCAGGTTCAAGCTCGATCTGTAGTGTATCCTGGGAACACTGGGTGTGAGGAGGGGAGCAAAAATAAACAACATATTTGGCCACATTGTGTCTGAAATGTCAGTTGACACTTGATATTAATTCCTTGTTTATAGAAGTTTTGTATAAAAGAAATATACTCACAATCATACTGTCGTACTGAATATTTTACCTGTGGCTGAATCATAGCCATGCTGATATTCAGTACAACAGCACTCTTTCTCAGGAAATATTGCTTAATAGTAAATGAATGTGATAGTAAATAACATTTTTATTAAATTAACATTTTTTTTGTATTACCACTGCAAGGACAAGCATGACAGCACATGACTTCTGTCATGTTTAGGATATGGGCATGCTAGTCATATGAAGTTGACTACTCCAAATTAAACAATGGCGATATTTGTTGGGCTTCTTTAAGGGTTTTTAGATTTACTTATGCTTGATTTGTATATTAAGTATATAAAATTTCTTTCCAAATACGTAATACAGTATGCATGGAATTTATATATACACGCATGGAATGAATTCTTGAATGTGTTTAGAAGAGTGTCCACATTTTAAGTAGAGCTGAGCGATATGATGTAGATGTTGTGATGCTTTACATCGCAATACAATTTGTTTCCCGAGGATTATGCGTAAAAGTTTTTTTTCCAGTGATTTCGTTTTTCCTCATTTTGTAAACAGAAAATCTAAAAATATCCGACCTATGAAATGCACCTTTTTAAAGTATGACCCTTCTGTTTTGCTGGTGTGTTAAATGTATGTGAACAATCTTGAACCTCAGCAAGCCTAAATATCATGATACATATCGTGTAGTAGGTAAATACCTTCGAATATCACAATATAATATAAAGGTCATATCACAATAGACAAATCTAAAGCTTGAGTCTGTTGAGTTTCTCAGCAAAATCAATAAGTATAGTCTTTATTTATTCATTTCTGTCATTAAGGCATTCCTCCGTTGGATATAACGTGTATGACCAATCAGAATCGAGCCGATCACTTGCATTGCAAAACTGTAGCGCTCAAGAGTGAAACGTTTATAACTGGACTAGAGTATTTTGTTCAAATTTATTATCATCCTAATGTTATATAAAGGTATAAAAGTCACCATTTATATAGACATATGATGTGCGTGTCATAATGATTTATTAGCTAAAAATCTTCATAGAGCTACAGAAGGTTAAAAAAAAAACAACTCACCCATCAAGCAGCAGTTAAAATAAATAACTTGACAGAAGTCCATGTGGGCTGAACGATCAAAAGGACAGCGTGACCTTCCACAATCACAGCAGCAGAACAGAGTAACATCTCACACACACACACACACACACACACACACACACACACACACACACACACACACACACACACAGACAGAGCATGGATGGCTTACACAGCAGCAGTGCGTGTGTTCCCAGGGGGTCTGAGCCCCGAGGAGGTGGCAACAGAAACATGCTCAGCTCCTACTCGGGAAGAGGCATGTTTCACAGGTGGAAAACACAAAAGATAAATTTGTTTGCATGTTGGGAATAAACACAAGTCTGCACATCTCCCCACCGTGGCTCATGGTGAGGTTTATTCATAGTAAAT
Source organism: Notoglanidium macrostoma (assembly GCA_030068235.1). Lineage (NCBI taxonomy): Eukaryota > Metazoa > Chordata > Actinopteri > Siluriformes > Auchenoglanididae > Notoglanidium > Notoglanidium macrostoma. The sequence continues at coordinate 15,224,999 of JAQQZR010000009.1, forward strand.
TTGGACACCTTTCACAGTCCCGTTTGTATTCTGTATGCATAATAGTTCATACTGGAGGTCTACAGTGATATTGTAATAACCAGTGGACAGCAGCAGCTCTAACATCTCACTTCTCAAAGTGTTATATCACAGATCTGGACTCGCCATTCAATCCAAACACAATAATTAAACCATTTTTTCAGCTTTAATGGGATTTAACAGGATTTACTGCTGTCAGTCAAACCTGAACTGGTTTCCAAACACTCACCAGATTTGTTTATAAGACCCCTTCATATTTTACCAGATTTGGAGTGGGATTGGCTGAATGATCATGATTAGAATGAATGAATGTGATCTGTAAAAAAAAAAAAAAACTGGCAGATGTCACTTTGGCTGAATTCTGGTTGAAAATGCTGATGGAAAATTGGATTTTCACCATTATTGAGCTTTTCTAAGAAAACATGAATAAATTTAACCGAAATGATGTGGAACTGTTTTTTTAGGCTATTTTCTAACCTGGCATTAGCTGTCTGCCTGCAAATATCATGTTGTGCATGGAGTCAGTGTAACAGATGCAATGGTAAATGCAGTCAGTCTGTCTAAAGGTGTCTAAAAGTAAAAAGCTAGCCAAGTGTGAAATGGACATAAACAATTCACTTATGTAAGTAACTCTAGATAAAGGCACCTGCCAAATGTCATAAATATAAATGTAAACTCAGTTTCTATTCAGATACTGGCTGCCAAAATATCTGTGATGCTCCTGCAGCATCACATCATCATCAAAACAGAGCAGGAGGCTTAGACACTCTGTACAAATCACATCAGACTATTTAAACATTTTAAATGACCTAATGATCAGATCTTAATAACAAGGAATTAAGCTGACAAAATGGAAACAACGGAATGAATCAGAGATTATTCCAGCACTGCTGTTAGCATCAGCACAGATCAATGGAGTGAAGATACGACAACGAGGCTCGTGTTAAAGGAAAGCCTTTATTATTCACAACTGCACAGAAAATGACAGAAAATGTGACCATGTAAAGGGCTTTCCCACTCATCTGCTCAACTTGCCATTATCTTCAGCCATTACTGCAATTACAGTTGTCTTGTTTATGAAACAACACTTACCATTGTCATAGAGCAATAGCTGAGTGTAGCGTAATGACACATAGAAGCACTTACTATGGGCAATACATTGTGGACTGAAGAAGAGCATCAGTTTACTATGATCAAGTTACTGTTAGTAATGATGCAGGTTGATAGTAATCGTCTCCGTATTGGTCTGCACTCAGACAGTCTGATGGCTCCAGAGTGTGTTGATGCGATGAAGCAATAGAGAACAATTTCCCTTGTATGTTTGTAAACCGATTACAGGCTTGAAACGGATGGATGCACATGCATGATGAAGAGAGTGTCATTTCCAATATTATGTACTATTATGTTCACCTACTTGGCTTGAAGCTACAGTAAGCAATAAGTTCATATGACAATATAGTAGTGGGTTTGTTTCTAACTTTTCTGTCTATGGTACACTAAAGTAATATTTTCCTCCCAGCATAGGGCAGGTTACAGGTTACACACTAAAGCACCATTTATCATGACTTTCGCCATGATGGAAACTTGAGAGGTCTGGAGTCCCTTGAACAAAACATGCCCTTGCTTTTTTAAGCTGATACGCGGTGAGGTAATATGTGGTTTGAAGCCTAAAGGTAAACTCCATTCTTGGATTCATTGTTGATCACAGTCTGGTCAGGAGTCCCTGAGGCCAATAACACAAAAACCTAAGCAATACCTACAGCAGCAAGACAGGAGGAAATCACATCGATCTGCAGTGATCATCAAAACAGGAAACACGTACATGCAATTGGTCACAAATGAATTTATAATAAGCTAATAATAAACTAATTAAAAGGTAAAAATGTGTGTCTTTCTGTAAGAGGACATTTATTTAAGATTTACGGAAGGAGTCTCCAATGTCAGCACTTTGTAAATGTCAGTAAGTTTTCTGCCATGGGAAAGACTTTGAACTTTGTGCTTTGAAGTTTCTTAGGAACTGCTTTTTGTTCTTATTAACTTCAACAGAGAGAGAAAAAAAGGCAGGCTGCTGAGGGAATGACTGTTTATAGCTGTTATAATGTAAGTGATAACAGGAACTGACTTTTTCATGCATGTTCCACAACATTAAACGTAACTATAAATGGATAAAAAATAATAATTTTTAATAACTCCCCCTATGCTGTGTAATTACTAAAGACTCCATCCATCCATTATCTATACTGCTTATCCGTCAGAGTCACAGAGGAAGCTGGAGCCAATCCCAGCTGACTTCAGGTGAGGTGGGGTACACCCTGGGCAGGTCGCCAATCTATCTCAGGGTTAACAGAGAGAGACGAACAACCATTCACACTCACATTCACACCTATGGGCAATTTAGAATAGCCAGGAGACTGAATCTGCATGTCTTTGGACTAAGGGAGAAACCCATGAAAGCACGGGGAGCACAAACTTCACAAAGAAAGACCTGATGGGTTCAGCCGACAGCTTCGAAACTTCTTTTAGGTCTGATTCTGTATTTAAATTAAAATTATAAAATAGATAGATTCAAGTCTACAATCTGATCTGCTGAGCCACTGTCAAAACTGTTGTGAAATCCTCAACCTACGCACACCTGTTACCACATCACAATAAATGGATTTTGTAAAACTGCACCAGGTTTTGAATCAATAAATCTTTTACACATAAGCCATTATACTGTCCATAGAACACCCTAATTTTTATTTATTATGTTCCTTAGCAATCAAAGCTTACTGTTAATAGACTATGTTGCATGGAGGAAGAATTGTTTATTGTGAATATTATTCATAATAAGTTTTAATATTTATTAAACATGGGTACATTTTTTATTTCACAGGTAAGGCATCAGTTTATGTTGTGCCAAACAACAACCTCATCTGTGATAAAAATTTCTGTAACACATGTACCGTCTTGGCTTATAGCTTTTGCTTTTGCTAAGGTTTAAAATTTTTTGGAATAGAATAAACACCATCTTAGCACCTGTTCTTAGGACAGTGATACAACTTCAAGTTTTGGAATAAATGCACACGCATTCTGGTGAATACTTTATTATAGGATTCAGTAAGAAGCCATTGCACAGTAACTGCAGCAAGGAAGACTGCATCAGGAAATCACTCTAAATTAAGTCTCCTGGAAAGTGATGTGTTCTTTAAAACAGATTTCATAGCCTACTGAATGATTCTGATCTCAGAGAAATGAAAATTCATGAGCTTAATTGGTGTAAAGCAGCACTTCAGGGAGGCAGAGTTCAGGCAAAATGTTAGAAGACACAATTACGAGTTCTGAGCTTTTCTTGTTTTTGTTTTTTTTATTGTTTTCCATGCCATTTTCATATTAATCTCAATCATTTTTGATTAACAGTACAATGCAAATGTCTTGAGCCACCCCTCATTTCTTCATATTTTGCTTCCAAAGACCCAGACTTTCTTGTATTTTTATGTAGTCTTGGGGAATAGTTCTCCATGCTTCCTGCATACCTTGATAGAAAGAAATCTACAATGGAACATCAGTCATGGATTAGCCTCCCCAAAGCCCAGATATCAACATTATTGAAGCAGTGTCGGATCATCTTGACAGAGAATGGTACAAACGGCAGCCAACGTCTAAACAGAGCTTGGAATATCCTTCAACAAGCCTAGAGAACTATTCCTGAAGACTACTTAAAGAAATTACAAGAAAGCTTGTCTATGTAGTTCAGGCTGTGTTGAAGAATAATGGTGGTCATAACAAATATTGACTTTAAAGCTCGTTAGAATTATACAAACTCTTTTTGTGGTATATTCTGTATTTACATGTATGTTTGCACATATTGCAATAAATCACAGTACTTATTGTCACATTGTCCTAGCAAAATATAAAGAAATGAGGGGTGAGGGGGGGCTCAAGACTTTTGCACAGTACTGTATATGTGTATAATATGACATGATGGAACTAGTAGATCCACCCCTGAGATAAATACATCTTTGATAAGGCTATTTGACAGTTTTAGAGTTGTGGAACTAAATTTCGGAAGTCTTGCTTCATACGAGGTTCAGTTTTGTGAGAGGAATTGGAAATGCAATAACCCATCTGGGCGGCTCTAATCAGCACCGTGTGAATGTGTGTGCTCACATCGGTGGCGAGTGCCTTTCATCCTCTCCGGGTATTGCGAGGTCAACCGCTATCGCTCTCCTCCAGTTCTGCACGAGTCCAAATGGTGAATCTGGCTAGTGTGTAGCAATTGAGGATTTTTGCATTTAATAAAGCCGTCAGGAATGACACAGCCAACAAAGCCTAGGCATGCATGTAACCCAGTACCTCCCTTTTCTCACACACTTTCTGTCACTCTCACTCTCTTGGACAAGAGGGATTATGGAGATGAGGATGGACATTGTTAGGAACTGTTAGACACACCTAACAAAGCTGTTTTGGGCCGGCTCATAAACAGATGTGGCAGCCTTGTCAGATAGAAAAGCATGTTTATTTTTCTTAGCATTTTTTCACTCTTTGAAGTTTTAATTGTCCTCCTCACTGTCTAGTCCACCTATTGTTCCTTTACTGGTTTAGTAAAATTGCCAATTAAACCGAGACAGGGTCTTGAATTACAGTCAAGTTCTGATTATAGAATACATTGTATTTTACAGTTTGTATTAAATTATTATCTATAGCCATGGTTCTCAAAGTGGGGTCCTTCGACTGCCAGGGGTTGGTGAAGCATATCCATGGGTATGCAATTTTTTTAAATTAATTACAGCAGTGGAAATCACTACACACTATTGTCAAAGTTAGTATATTTGTTATTTAATATTTAGAGCTATTAACTTATTTGAATGGTCATGTGAACCGAATGGGTTTAATTCAAACCCCAGTAACATAAATATTTACACCCTTAAATTCGGTTGTATCAGCAGTATTCATATATCATATTAAACTGTCTTCCTGTACAGATATATTGTATCTTATATAATCATAATACACACTGTATTGTATTGTGTTGCACTGTATTGTTTTGCAATGTATTTCTATGTATTGTGTTGGGTTGTATTGCATTTAATGCACTGGATTGTATCTTATTGTATTGTATTGTATTGTGTTGTGTTATATTGTATTTTATTGTATTGTATTGTATTGTGTTGTGTTATATTGTATTTTATTGTATTGTTTTGAGTTGTGTTGTGTTGTATTGTATTGTATTGCAATATAATGTATTGTATTGTATTGTGTTGTGTTGTATTGTAATGCACTGTTTTGTATCTTACTGTATTGCATTGTATCATATTGTAATGCAGTGTATTGTATTGTATTGTATTTTATTCTATTCTGTTACACTGTATTCTATTGCACTGTATTCTATTACATTGTATTATGGTTATCTTTGGTCAATGTGCTGTTCTGTTCTATGTGTGATACTGCACCAACAATAATTCCTTGTGCACCATGTGTTTGGTGAATTTAAATATTCTGATTCTGACCAATAAACAAACAATCAAACAAACAAATTCTTTAATTAAAAAAAGAGAGCAGGAGTTCTGCAAGTACTTTGTTGAGGAGAAGAGGGTGGCCAGACTGGCTTGAGCTAGCAAGAGAGCTTTAATATTTCCAACAAACACTCTGCACAACCATGGTGAATAGAAAAGCATCTCAGAATGGACAACAGGTCGAACCTTAAGGTAGATGAGCCGTAACAACAGACGATTACATCAGATTCCATTGCTGTCAGCCAAGAACAGGAATCTGAGGCTATAGTAGGCACAGGCTCACTGAAACTGGACAGTTGAAGATTAGAAAAGCATTACTAGGACTTGATCTTGAACTGTCTGATTTTGGCTCTTGAACAGTATCTGTATGGTTTTATGCATTGTGCTGCTGCTATATGACTGGCTAATTAGACTGCATGAATGAGCAGGTGTACAGCTGTTCCTAATTAAGTGGTCAGTGATTTTATAATGTCATATATGACAATAAATAATGTTAAATCTGACCTACTGGCAATAAAAAAAAAATGGGTTTAGTGAGTGGAGAAAGCTCTATGAAATAGCCAATTATTGTCCACATTTAAATAATGCCTCATATTTAAATATTTGAATTATCCTCATCAAGTAAATCTATACTGGGGGATTTGTGGAATTTATTTTACAGTTAAAGAGGTCCTTGGCTGGAAAAAGATTTGAGATTTGCTGAATTCTAATGATGAATGTCTCATGAGACAATTTAATTATCTTACTGCATAAATTATAACCTGGGTGATCGTATGTGACTTTTTATCCTTATCACAGATTATAATACACATACAAATACACAATACAACCATTATTTAAATCAAATGACACTATTTCCCTTACTCTTTGCGGCCCTCCTTTTTAACTATGCAGTCTGTGTTCTGGCACAGATGCCAAACTTTACGACTGAAGGTTATGTTTGCCTTTTGTAGATCACCCAGCTGCTAGGTTTGACTGCAGCCATCAAGAGAATACACTCAGAGAAGCCGTAAATTAACACCTGCTGAAATCTGCAGCTCCGTGCCTCGACTCACCTAGAATGAAATGACGCTTACTGTATGTTGCATCAGATTCTGCCATGCAGTGCCTTACTGAACCCTTCACACAGAGTCAATTCTCACTGTGTTAATCACATATATGTGAGCAAGACCTCCGTGGAAGCCAATTTCAAAAACATTTCATTGCAGATTGATGTACTAATTATGAGGTTGGTCTAATTACGACCTCATCTCATCTATTTGCAACTGTTTTGACCCAGCATGATCAACAATACACTTTAGGCAATGATGTGTATCTTCAAAAATTCATTGTTCTTATTAAATAAAAGATTGCTCCGTTTTATCTTGTGTGATTTTTTGAACAAGTCAGCAGTCCTGCATAGTAGAACGTATTTAGTTGATGAAAAGAAGCAGATGTAGAAAAAAAATGTAGAAGTGTTAGACATTGTGCATTTATTTTTAAGAAATGGAGTGTCTTTCTATGTGTGAAAGTAACATTAAACACACAGTACCACATCAAGGCAGCTCTCTGTGCTCATGGACCCTCAGATCTGCACCATTACGTAAGAAAAAAAAAAAGCTGTTTAACAAAATGCCTGATGAAACAAATAGGTTTTCATCCTAAGCCTAAGGATTTAGGCCATCTCTGAGTCCCTTACACTGGGAAGCTTTGGAGGAAAATGCTCTGCCCCTTCTGTAGTCATTACTATTCTAGGTACTAATAAATAACCTACAACTTTTGATGGAAGCAGGTGTGGCAGATCATAATAAACTAATATTTCACTCAAGTACTCTGGTGTGAGTCAATAGTAGCATGTTATAATCAATGCAAAATTTTACAGGAAGCTAATGAAGTGTAATACAGGTAATATAGTACAATTCAATTTCTGGCTCTAATAAGGATTGCATTCTTGGCTAACTAAAGCTTGTTCATCCAGATACCAAGGTATTAGAACGGTCCCACCTACAGCAATAGACACAGCAAAAGCTTGCATGACTAACCTTAGGCATCATAGTCTGTGCCATGAGCAAATTCACTACAAAACAAAACAAAACAAACACAGCTGAGATGATGGAACTTATGAGCATCTGCTACTGTTTATTAAGACTGGAATTGAACAGTTAGACAAATGTGCCTGAGTCCCGAATCATGACAGAAAATCATTAGCAGCTCCAAGAAGTATGGTATCTGATCAGGGTCTTGATACATCTGAACTGAGGAAGCTGAAGCAGCCTGGTGTACATGCAGGACACAGTCAAATCTGTATTATATTACATCATGACTATATTAGTGATATTAGAAAAAAACTCCATATCTACCATCCATATATCGTGTCCTGGTTTTTCTAATGACACGTGAATAAAAAATAAATATCTATCAAAAGAAAGGAAGTGCTAATTTCTAGTCGAAGCATAACGTTTACAGGACATTATGCATCTATTAGAGACCATAATTTTACATCATTAGTATTACTACACATGTATGAATTCTGTAGATGGGCACAGGCGAAGGGGTACATAAAAACACCCAGGCATACATATCCACAGACTTGATTTAACAGATGGTCTGTTTTTCCAACCCCAATCTTTCCTTGATGAAAAAAGATTTGTAGTTTAGACAGCTAAGATAACCAAACCTAACTTTCCTACCTAGAAACGCCAATAAACTATGGCATTGTTATCAGCTGAATAAATGAGAAATACATGTAAGGTTGCATGAACAGACATCCATAACTACTGCCATTTTCAAGTGGCACTTTAATGGAGCACATAATTAAGACCAAGAGAGTGGAAGCATGCCGAGCACGCAGTTGTGAAACTTACAATGCAGTGGCTTATTACCATTGCAAATTAGCTGAATAGCTTTTACTACTTCAAGAAATAGGCACATTAAAGCCAGTAGTATTTAGTTACTTGTCTTAGATATCTACATAAATTAGCATCTAGTTTACAGCTTTATCTACAGCACATAACTTCATACAGTATGCTCACTTTCCAGAAATATAATGATCCATTGCAAGTTTTTATTTTGAAGAATTTGACACTCTGATTGAGTGTCCAACTTCATTATCTCTGTTTGTCCTGCACTGCACACATTGTGTGGAAGTCCTAATTAGTTAATTAGGGACATGGCCAGACTTCCTGTCAGATTAATGGACAGCTGACTGACCCCTGATATAAATCATTGGGTTTAGAGGATCAAGGAGCTCAGCAAGGTCCTGTGAGTTTCTTCTTAACCCTCATAGGACCAGGCTTACTACATTTCTCATATTTAATATTCTCTACAATAGGACAATATTTCATCCATATAGTAGTAAGGTCATGGATGTTTGAAGTGATTTTCTTTTACCATTAGGGTGCCAACTTTGCATCCCAGTGTTAATTTTCTTTTTTTTCTTTCTTTTTTGGTGAAAGTTTATTTATTTAGTTATTTATTTATCTTTAACTAATTTATAAGATGGAGCTAAGTAATAGATGGAGAAATACCACAAAGTAGCAACAAAGTGGTCTTGCTGAACTGAACCATTAATAAGCTGGTAGTAGGTTGATGAGATTTGATGGATCATTTTAATCCATTTAAACCAGGAGTGAAATTGCGATGAAGTGAATGCAACCTTACCTATTTTATTTTATTTCAGTGAACACTGGGCCACTAGAAATACATACAAAATGCTCCATGGGATGTTTGTCACTAACGTGTTAAAAAAAAAAGCACAGGGAAAACTCAGCTCTACCATTTGTGCACATTTTCTAGCACAAGCACTGCTCAGCAGGTACTGTTGCATCGCCTGTTATTCATCCACAGTCACTTTGTAATATGTTTGATATTGTTTTTTTCTATAATTTGTACCTGCATCCATATTATTATCTACAGAGTATGTGTCTACTTTATGTAAAAAAAAAATCAGCCACTGAAAGCCACTGGCCTGGCAACACTGCTGGGTTATTTTAGATACCAGAGATCTGAGTTGCAAATGTGTCCTTGCATTTTAGTTGTAGCTGATACAATGAAGGCTATACAATCACCATGTTTGGGTTTCAGTTATCATTAACTGCAAGAGGGATAACTGTACATTTTTTTATACTTTATTTACAATTCTGGCACAACAATCCATGCTTATATGCATGGTGCTACTAATACTTTTTTAATTCATTAAATTCAACCAAATTTTCATTTGTACAGACAAACTTAACACACTTCAGTAAAAGGTCTTTCCAAAAGAAGCCTGAATGAGCCGTGCAGTCTCAGAGAATTTCATGGAAGAGTTTCAAAGGAGTCTCTGACTGCTCTTATTCTTCTTGGCTGATCAGAAGAACAATGTAACAATGAAGACATCAATCAGCATTATTCACTATTGCAACACTGCCAGACTCTTTGTAAAGAATAAAAAAAATAAATCAGCAATGGCAAGTGACCAGTCAGTTCAGTCTTGTTAAAGTTCAAAGAAGGAAGAATCAGGGATCATTGCAACAGTGTGTCTGTGACATAAGGGAGTTCAATGGAGTTCACAGAGCAAACATCCATGGACCTTTTACTACTTGCCCTTCTGTAGCTTTTTGTTTGAAGACTTTGAAAATGTTACCATTTAGCTTTTTAAACTAAGAACCGGATAATTAACCAGATGTCCTTGAATGCGTTATTGTATAAAAGAATGGTAAGTTCTGGAAAAGTATAAGTCAGGGTTTGGTTATTAAAATATCTCTCAAACTTTAAAAATCCCACAGAGCACTATTAAATCCATTATTAAAAAATATATGGTACAACAGCGACACTGCCTAGAGAAAGCCGTCCACCAAAATCACTGCCTGCTAGTAGGGCATTAGTCAGAGAAGAGACCATGAGGCCAAAAGTAACTCTGAAGGAGCTGGAAAGCTCCATGGCTCAGATTGGTGAAACTTTTCACAGAACAACCATAACTCAGATTCTCCACAAAGCTGGGCTTCATGGAAGAGTGGCAAGAAAAAATCCATGTAAGAGAAAAAAACATATAAGATTTGGAATTTGCCAAAAGGCATGTTGGAGACAGAAAACATGTGGGGGGGATGTTTCTTTCGTCTGTTGAGACTAAAATCGAATATTTTGGCCTTGGCACGAAGTGCTACGTTTGGCAGAAAGCCGACGCTGTTCATCAACCTGAGAACACATTCCACACAGTGAAGAATGGTAGTGGTGGCATCATGTTAAGAGTGACCCTTGGCCTTTTGGCTGCTTCTTTGTCTAATGCCCTCCTTAGCTGGTAACTGACTTCCATTTTTAAAAATAATGGATATAATGGTGTTCCGCATGATGTTCAAAGGTTATTTTTTAACTTTGACCTAGATTTTTGATAGCTCCTTGATAACCTGTTGCCCCAGAGCTAATTTAGGAGTTTCACAGCAAAGATGGTGAACACTTATGCAATCCCATCTTTTACATTTGCGTTTACCCCACATACCCCTTCAATATTATGGGCTATTTTGTGTAGATTCATAACTAAAAATCTTATTTAGTAGTAACTAAGAAATGTGGGGATGAAAACTACATATTTCATACAGTTTTCCATGTCAGTACAATCCATTGTTTTTCAACAACACATTGTTGCATACCAATCTCAACTGCTCCATTGCTAATCATTAGTGACAGCATGACTATAGCTGCCTACAGGGAGCCTTCGCTCTGCCTTTGACCCTGCGGACCCAAAGAATCTGCTATGGCAACAGGGTTTCACAGCTTCACAATTACTGAACCCTAAGGTTATTTTTTTTAACCAAATAAATTTTTTTTTTTTTTTTTACTTTATTTGTATGAAATCCAATAACATTATTTGCAACATTTTTAGTATGGTTCACCCTAGTTCACATTTTCAAACAAATACAGTCCATCTTTTCATGATATCACAGTCTCATTCTGCTCGATCAGGTACAGAATGTGATGAATCTAAACTAGGCGTAGCTAATAAGTGATGGAAGTCAATCCCATCTGTCTCAGCATATTGGTTTTAAGTTAATGTCATACATTGCAGATCTGGTGTTGGACTTACTGTAATCTATAAACATAAACAAATCTTTATTACTGGAAGTCATCATCTTGAATGACTGGAATTCTTTTCACTTGGCACAATTTACTATCATTCATCCCGTCACAGTTTGAAAACAAAATTGTACCAGGAAGCTTAAAGAAATGTATTTCAAACAGATTAATGTCTTTTAAAGCAAGTGTAAAAATATTCTTTCTTTAAACAAATGTCTGAGCAAGTAAATTTAAGACGACAAACATGCCAGTGTAGTTAAGTTTCATTCGTGGTAAGAGTAAATTTAATGCTTTGCTGATTTGTTTCTTCAACCCTGGCAACAACATGGACATTTTTACACCTAAATATATTGACTGCCCCAGGGTATAGGCCTATCTATTTATCCAAACCAAAATTGAACGAGAAAGCAGGAGCTTTAGCTGTTGTCTATCATCGTTGTTTAAATGTCAGAGCTATTTCTCGTGATGTTATATCTTTGGAATACATGGCAGAGAAACATGTCCAGGCTGATACATTACATTTCAGGTAAATGGAAAATAACATAAATTGTAGAAAATATTAATTTAATGAAAAAATGACACCTTGGATATGACTCCATCTTGGATATTCTTTTGTTGCCAATTAGAAAACCTTCAGGATTGCACATTAATATACATCTAGAGCTATAGAGTAATGATGTGGAAATTGATGCTTGCATGCACTATATGGCCAAAAGTTTGGGACACCGGACCATCACACCAATACAGTAAGTCTTCCCCCAAACGGTTGCCACAACTGTTGGACGCACATAGACATATAGGATGTCATTGTATGCTGTAGAATTACAATTCTATCATCACTGGAGCTAATGGGCCCAAACTTGTTCCAGCATGACAATGTTCCTGTGCACAAAGCGAGCTCAATGAAGACATGGTTTGCCAAGGTTGGCATGGACGAACTTGAGTGTCCTGAACAGAGTCCTGACCTCAACCCCACTGAACACCTTTGGGATGAATTGGAACACCAGGCCTCCTCGTCTGACATCAGTGCCTGACCTCAGTAATGCTCTTGCGACTGAATGAGCACATCTCCAAAGCCACACTTCAAAATCTGGTCTTGGAAAGCCTTCCTGGAAGAGTAGAGGTTATTATAACAACAAAGGAGGACTAAATCTGGAATGGGATGTTCAAAAAGCACTTATGAATGCGATGGCCAGGTATCCGCAAACCTTTGACCATATAGTATATATTTGAGTTTTATTAGCTTAGCAATGGCATATAAACAGAGGAAAGACAGGGAGTATGTATATTGCATTCAACAGCATTTAAAGATACCCTGAGATCAAGAAGGGTGAGAATGTTAAGAGAATCAGCTACAGGAGAAAGCTGTAAGTCATTGGGGGCCATAAAACAGTCCTTGAAAGAGCATCATGAGAGCATTGGAGGAGTTTGTTTATAGCTTAGAGTGAAGATATGCCAACATATATGCCAACAGTTACTTCCCACAGGCCATTAGACTCCTCAACAGATCTGCCTGAGGGCTTCAGTTCATTTCATTTCACTCCGATTCCCCTCTTACCCTTTTACCCATAGCACTCAGTCGCTTTACAAGAAACATTATATTTATGAAATCCACACTCGCTCGAGCCACTTTGCATGTTCATACTGCCGCTGAGGACTACTAACAGTTTGCATTATCAAAACTAGCAATGCATCAACACCATTTGCTCTTTTCAAACCAAGTATGAGGACATATTTTCTTATACTTATCTATACCAATACTCAAACCAAAATGAGTAAGCTACTTGGTGTTAATCATTTAAGAGCATCATGGAACATTTTATTAAGTTCTGTTTATGTTGTTTGCTGCCATGTGCTGCTAGTAATGAACTCCTCATGCTGAACTGTATGCTTAAGATGTTATTGCATTTAAACATTTTAGTTGGGAGTGTTAGGGCAGCCAACCTGAGGTTGCAAAGCAGTATCAGCGAGCGTCGTAATTAAAAATGAGAGTAAGGTGCCTTAAATTGCACTTTAACAGTAGAGCATTCTGAGGGATGGAAAAGGGAGTGAGTGTGTCTCAGAGCTCAATGCTCGCAGAACTGAATTGCTTTCACATGCAACAGCGTCTCTTACACTCGCTTCCCTGCTTCACATTCACAGACACCTTTCACGCAATTCATGGCAACTTATGCTATAAGTTTCACTGATCTCTTACAATTTAAATGTCATACAAAGCTTTATCATGTTACTTATATTGTAGAAAGATGCAGTAGTTCCTCCTCTTCATATTTGCACAGAGCACAGTTTGTAGTCTGCTTTGATGATTAATCCTGAAATACAATACATCCAGATTGCCGTTATTGTCACGTCATCTGTTCATTACTGCAGTAAAGCTTACATCACATTATGTAGTATCAAGTGATATGGGGTGAGTGTTGTAGCACTCGAGTCTTGAGACAACCTTTTGACTTACTTGGTCTCATCTCAGAATCGAAAGCAATTTGAAATCTTGATTCAGTCTCAGATTCGGAATGGGTTGGACACGTAATTTTAGTGATAGCCTCGAGACCATTTTTTTTCCCACCACAGTGACAGTTATAAACTTTTCCATTTAGCATACTCTCAAAATTATTGTACACAATAAAACGAATCCATTAATTATTAATTATAACTGCATTACATGGTGTGCAGTGCCTCACAGGGGAAACAACAGTGTGTTCATTTATGTTGAGAGCTATATAATGCCATTCGATGTCACACTTTGTGAATATGGAGTTCTAGTACATTGCAATTATTAACACACTAATGTGAGCTGTCAGAGGAGCTTGATATCTCAAAGACTTTTACAACGTATTCAGTGTTGGGATACTTTTTGTTTTTAAACTTTTGACCTCAGCTGTGCACCTTTCAACCTTCAAGTATTTTTACAGAATACAAGAGTCCATATGAAGAAGACGTTATATGTCACATCCCTGTAACTCCCTGTAGGGAGCTGGAGATGGAGAGTGTGCCAAACTGCCCAATAGCCAACAAGCCCTTGATCTTGAGTACTTGGTCTTGACTCGGAATTGAACTTTAAGGTCTTGGTCTTGACTCGGACTCAATATGTGACCTCGCCTACATCACTAGTAGGAGTAAATGAGCATGGTATCTCATGGATATCTCGTACTAGTATCTGTAATGATACATCCCTATTCAAAACAATTCAATTCTAGTGAATTTTATTTGTATACTGTTTTTAACAACAGACATTGTCACAAAGCAGCTTCACAGAAGTATATAAATTCTGAATATAAACGTATGAATCTATAAACGTATCTATATATACCCCTATATATCCCTAATGAGCAAGCCTATGGCGATGGTGGCAAGGAAAAACTCCCTGAGACGACAAGAGGAAGAAACCTTGAGAGGAACCAGACTCAAAAGGGAACCCATCCTCATTCGGATGGCACTGGATAGTGTGATTACAACTAACACACTTTAGTAATAGGGTCAAGATTTGAGTGCAAGACTGTTCATGGTAATTTGAGTCCTATGCCATTGTAGCAGAACCGCTCATGTCAACAGCAGTCCAACGCCATCTTCACAGTTCTAGGTGTATGTTGAGGCGGTTCATATGGTGCCATCCTCAATCCTCAAAACACTTCTGTACAATTGAGTTTGTATTTATCGGCTTATTCTGTTGTCTGAATTTTCCATGTTAAAAATAGCACCATGATTTGCTCCTAACATTACATCTGTCTGTAATGAGAGGAATGTCAATAAATCCTATTTGACTCAACTTCGACATATACAGTATAATAAAGAGGCAAAAAGTAGAACAGAAAGCATTAAGGCCATTCCTTTACTCAGGAATGTGCTCATTGTAAAGTAGATAGTAAACAGTGAGGCATAGATCTTATTTAAGAGCAAGTGCTTTTTATTTTTATGAGCTCAGGGAAGAACTATAGAGCAAAGCAAGTACCTCAAACCAGTCTGGTCTTCAGAGAGGCATAATCATTATGTTATTTAATCATTATGTTAGCAGTAGTGTCACTGTAGAGGTAAATCAGGCCATCGGGATTGAGAGCTCAGAGAAAAGAGAGAAAGTAAGTCGGGATCAATATCACAATAAAATGAATTTATGATCAGAAATGCCCTTTAAAAAAAAACAGACACACAAATATTTCTGACTACAATCGAACAAAGTGAATCAAATACGTGGACATGGATATGAGTGGAAAAATCTATATGCTATAGGAGGCTCAAGCATTCTAGTACAGATGTTGCATATAAACATAGCAGCTAGTGTCCATAACATGTTCAGATGAAAACTGTATCCAGCTTGTTGCCAGGTGTCAAGGAATCATTTGGTCAAAACTGAAATCTACACACTTTACTTCCTACCTGAAGATGTAATCAATCATCCAAGAAATGTTCAGACAACCAAGACATGAAGCTAACAAAGGGAAGCTTATAGCTGCCAGTTTCACAAGTTCACTTTCTCAAACCAAGTTGAGTTGTTCAGTATCTGTCAGGAACATTGCTGTCTGGCACTCTGTTATATATAAAATAGCCAACAGTGCATCACAATACTAAAATAGTAGTAGCAGCGTTCTTGAACCTGGAATCACTTTCTTTGGTAAGTAAAGCACCAGATTTGTGAAGGAGATGTGGAGTTTAGATTTCCAACATAAAACAGATAACCATTGGTATTTTCTTTGGTTATGTGATGCAGTTCTGAGTGAAACAAGGCCATCGTTTTCTCTCTAGCATATGTTGTCCTCTCCCAGAGGTTGATAGCCAAAAATCATAAGATATTAAATCGGTGTATTATGATGGAAGGTTTTGTTTTTAATTGATTCTATAATTAATTCTGAATTGATAAGATGTTCATAATATGGACATAACCCTACCTAAACTTCAGTCGGTTTTGGTTACAAAATTATGCAGAATTGCATGTTAGTAATCATTTGTATAATAATATTCTTCCAATTTAATTGGCATACTTACTTCTTTTAACACAAACTTTGGGCAAGTTAATGAACCTGTTAATATACAGAACCAAGTTATATATTTTGAGGTAAGCGTGTGATGATTTAAGCAGTAATGATAAAGTTTGCATGATGTTAAACTACAGGCTATAAGCTTTTCGTACTTCTTTGCAATTTTAGCCTCAGGGCTCCAGTACAAAGCTAAAGAAGGCATCAAACATTTGCATGACTGATATCAGATGTGAGTCCCTGAGAGAGGAAAACATCCAACTGATCTAACTGGAATATGGTTTGTGTTTTTTTTCCCAGATAACAGGGATAGAAAGCTTTTGAAACTGAGTAAAAAGAATGGACTGGCTTAGACTGGAGAATGTATTCGTAATGACCAGCAAGGCCAAAGGAGTGAGAGAAGTTAAACAGGGTAGAGACAAGAATGGGAGTTTACTTACAGAGTATGTAATCTGCCATGGAGAATAATAGAAAAACACCTTACATATGAGAAAACATTAACAGATGATCAGTGTGAAGGATGACATTAAATAATCATTAAGTAATACACATGAAGTGAAGCCAGATGATTCCCATTTACGTCATGCATTAAGAAAGCCCCTGAAGGCTGATAACTTAAGTCCAATATCAAACTGCAGGAAACCTTCAGCTCTGATAAGCCGTGTGAAGCACTGCAGCATCACAGGAAATAAACCTGTCTTCTTATCATCTTACTGACTTGCTCAAGTTGGTTACAATGAATGCACGAGTGCATCTGTCAAAATGAAGAGGGCTTACTTATTAGGAAGTCGTAACAGGAAGAGGAGAAACAGAGGAAGCAGGATAATGGCAAGCGGTAAAGATGATGATAGTTCAAGATGACAGCTGTAAACACCTAGAGGAATTAGCACTCTGCTTTACTATTCATTTATATTTAGTAGAATTCATTATTTTGCCCATGTCCGTCTAACTCAAACTTTTTAGAGCTTACAAAAAAAAAAGAAATGCAATGTTAAAAAACTTCAACATTAGCATTTTTGACCTGGACACGTTCTATCTAGTAAGCTGACACACTTTAGCAACTTTATTTGCGAGCAATTATCCTGAGTGGCTAGTTAGCTGTTGTTTTGGAGCGAAGTAGAACCCACAGGGCTACAGTCTGGACTAGGGAAGTCCCAGAAAATTCATCTGTCTAGACTTGCCTTAATTAGAGATTCAGTCGAAAAAAGTTTGCATACCCGTAGGACAAAATGGATAAGACACACATAGTTTATAGTAACAGGACATTTTATGTGGTTCACAGGTGTTCCTTTTTTCCTTATAGCCACAAGTAAGAAAAAACAGTGAAATGTTGTATAGGTGTTCTGAATAAAGTGGCCAATGAGTGTATATAGGTCATAATATGTTTGTTGGTGCCAGAATGGCTGGTGTGAGTATTTCAAACCTGTCCCGTTTCAGCGAGCCTGCGCCCACTATAGCCTCACACTCCTGTTCTTGGCTGACAGGTGTGGAACCCAATGTGGTCTTCTGCTGTTTTAGCCCATGTGCATTGAGACTTGATGTACCATGCTCTGAGATGTGTTTTTTTTCCACTACAATTGTAAAGAATGGTTGAAATCAAATGCCCACTATGTAGGATTTTTAGAGTATCTACTAGCAGAAAGTATATATTCCATAATATACTTATCGAATTTATAAGTATGATTTCAATCCTGTATAATTACCCGTGAAAATGAATTCTTGTCTTCTTGTAAGCTTAGTATGAGCCCTTTGTATCTACATAAGGTGCGGGTCCACCTCTACTGACCCACCATGTTGCACAGCTACAGTAGCACAGAACGGACTAACCTCTAGATAGCACCTTCCGCGTTTTTACAAGTGGCAGTGTGAAACTGGAAGGAAGCACTGGAAGCATGACAAAGAAGAAGAAATGAAGAAATAAAAGGAATCAGTGTTTGCTGGTGCAGGCTAACATGTTTGAGAACCCAATTTTTGATCAATTGGGGATCATACGCATTATTTAGCCCAGAAAAAGCAAGGGAGTGTGAATGTAAGTACTTGGAAGTACGCTCCAGGCAAAGGAAGACATAAGGGACGGGCATTCAGGTGGTTGAATCCTATGTAGGGGAAATGTATTTCATATTTCTACTTATGAGATTATTATAAATCAAATATTTTAATTGTTCAGCTTGTTTTTAGATGCTTTACTCGTTTCAAGCATTCATTTTCTTATTCTCTTGGCAGATAATTTTGCTTCTTTCTAGGTGTAAGTGAAAGATTATATGCCAATAGAACAAGATGAATTCAAGCTTGAAATGAGCAAAAATGTCCTCTAGAAACAGGTTTAACAAAGCTTAAAATTGGAAATACTAGCTATATTTGCCTGTATTCAAGATATTTTCACGTGTTGAGAAATGTTTTTTGCAGTGTTATTTCAGTTACAGTAACCTTCCAGTCAGCTCGAACCTTCCTGCCAAATCGCACAAGGCATTTCCACCCACAGAACTCCCACTCACTGGAGGTTTTTTTGTTTTCTGCACCATTCTGTGTGAATTCAAGAGCTGTGTGTGAAAATCCATGGAGATTTCTAAAATACTCAAAGCAACCCGCCTGGCACCAGTCACTGAGCTCACCTTTCCCCCATGTTCTGATGATTAATGTGAACATTAACTGAAGCTCTTCACCTGTATCTGCATGATTTTATGCACTGTGTTGCTGCCACATTGTCTGACTGGAATAGAACAGAAGTGCAGGTGTTCCTATTAAAGTGGCCATGTGAATAGCCTATTTGTATTTGTTCGTGTCTGCCTTCTTCAAATCAGCACTTGGGTGCACAACTTGAGGAAGTCTTTTAAAACTCTTTTAATACTAATACTGTTTTTCGATGATTTAGCCTAATAAGGTAATTTTG
The DNA here is from genome assembly GCA_030068235.1 of Notoglanidium macrostoma. NCBI lineage: Eukaryota > Metazoa > Chordata > Actinopteri > Siluriformes > Auchenoglanididae > Notoglanidium > Notoglanidium macrostoma. Next base: position 15,244,399 of record JAQQZR010000009.1, read on the forward strand.
AGGTTAAAAAAAAGTGAAATCACCTACTGCGTTCTTTCTTTCTTTCTTTCTTTCTTTCTTTCTTTCTTTCTTTCTTTCTTAAGCACCATAAATGATTTTGCTTGTATTAAACGCGTGCATTCGTCTCTCCCGAGTACAAACCCGTCCTCGTGCTGTCACCCGCGCGCTCACCGTTGTCTTTATTTACCGCGCGAGCCTATGGTGGAAGGGCTCGCGATGCTCTTGCTCCGCCCCTCCGCGCGCGGCGTCTGACAGCTCGCGAGCTTCACACACGCGCACACGCACACACACACACGCGCGCACGAGCCGCGGCGGCGCTCAGCACTTCGGCGTTTCTTTTCCAGGTCCGCGCGCCGCTCAAATGCGAGTTTATTCCGCCGTAATTACCGGTAGCGACGCTAATGTCTTCTGCACGGACTGCGGGACGGATTTAGTACTGACCCTGAATTTCAGTACAGTCGTTTGAAACGGGTTTTTTTTTATTTCTCCCATCAACCTCAGTCATTTAGATGAGTATGGTTTCGCGGTGGAGTTGTGTCTCTGTAAAATTAACATGGCTTTTCTTTTTCGGCTTTGCTGTTTCTGCCAAACAGGGGGCCCCCAGCAACGAAGGTAAGAAGAATATTTGACGAATTTCATAAGAATTATGTATATTTTATGTAATGTTATTTAAGAGTCACGGAAAAGTACCCCAGAGTACCTCAGTGGGGCTTTTTTAGAGCAAAACCGTTAGCCTAGCCTTAACTGGAATAAAGCGCGAGCGCTCTCTTTTAGTCTAATCAATTAGCGTTAATGTTGCTGTTAAAGAACTCATTATTTCTTAGGCGGCTTTTGTTATTCTGCAATGTCTCTGATGTGGAAAATTGTTGCGGTGACACGGTGTTAGTTACATTTTTGTCTGGAAAAAAACGCTCCACATTCACATCCTTTGCTCTTCCTTCTTTCTTGAATTTGAAAAAGAAGAAGATTGCACGCGACAATACGCAAATCTTTAAAGAAGTCAGCAGAAAATGTAAAGCATACACCGTGTGAAAAAAAAAAAAGTTCTTAGCGTCACCACGTGTCGTGGTTCCTCCCTATAGATCGGAGCACACTCTCAGGAAAACAGGTACTATTCCTTGAAGCACCCTGAAGAGCACACCTTTAGTACCTTTAGCGTGTGTATTCTTTTACCTGCAAATGTGCATGCGAGGTAAATACAGTCCAAATACCTACCTGAAATCTTTTCAAAAGGCACACGATTTCCACGATAACTAAGATACATTATAAAGGTGCATAAAAATAATGAGAAGGAAAGGTTCAGTTTAGTACCTTTTTTCTTAGAATGATGTCCTTAAATTCCCACGGAACCAGCCAGCAGTCAAAACAAGCTCCAAGTTCAAATGATTGAAAGGTTAACTTGGAGTAAACTATATAATCTATATTATCAGGATGCTATAGGTGTGATACTGCTCTCTCTCTCTCTCTCTCTCTCTCTCTCTCAGATTGCTACACTTCATGGTATGCCTTGCCATATATCATGTTACAAAAGACTTGTAAACCTATCATGTGTCACATGCACAATTAGCCTGTCTTCATTTTACCAAATGTTCATAGCACCATAATTTATGATCATCTCAACACCACGATTTATCACTTAAACACCAAGATTTATCAGTTCAACACCAAGATTTATCAGTTCAACACCACGATTTATCAGTTCATCAACATCATGGTTTATCAACCCAACCACAGAAAACCAATCAGAAAACCTTTGAAATTGAGAATGCTATAAAGAAGAAAAATAAACTAAATTGCTGTATTAGAGCACTCATTTTAATATTGCAGGATCAGTATTGCAATAATGATGGATAAACGATATGTTGTGCATGGCTAGTCTATGACTACAAAATAGAAACTTAAAAGTAAATTTGAAAAAGTGCTACAGCTCCAGGTTGCAAGAAAAAAAAAGTAGGGTTTGTGATAGTAGCATACTATATGTCTAGGTTTCAGTGTGTGTGTGTGTATGTGTATGTGTATGTGTGTGTGTGTGTGTGTGCATGTGTTTAGATTTTAGTGGGGTGCAAATGTCCCTACAAGGATAGGACTGTCTGACAGTTTTGACCTTCTGGGGACCTACATTTGGTTTAGTGTGGCTTTTTTCAGTGCATCATGTTTCCTTCTAGTGATTAAGGTTAAGGTTAGGGTTATACTTAAGTGTAGGCAAGGCATTAATTAGCTGCATTAATAATTATGTCAGTGGAAGGTCCTCACAAAGATACTGAGTGTGTGTGAGTGTGTGCGCGCATGTGTGTGTGTGTGTGTGTGTGTGTGTACTTAATGGCATGGCATGACAGTGGCAGGCGAGGGCAGCACCACTTACATCCCCATAATAGATATAATAATATCCCAGATGTTGTTAAATTTAGAGTATTTGCAGCTTTACATTTTTTTCTCATCGACTTCTGAGCATTCTGAAGAAGTAGAGCTCTGTCTCTGTTTGGTTCACATTACTTCCTTTGTTCCCTGGGCATCTGAGATTGTTTTGTGTCTGCTCGTCTCTGTAGACAGACGAGTGACTACTTTCTGTGAGTGCTCTCTCTCTCTCTCTCCTTCTCTCTCTCTCACTCTCTCTCTGTCTTTGATCCTATACACTTGGTGATCCCATCAAAACATGTTGCATCAGACCACTCACTGACTTGATAGGTCAAAATTGTGAATGAAAAACTAATGTGTGATGTGCTGTTTGAAATTGGAGATCAAAATCTTAAATCCAGAGTGTCCATGAAAAAAAAGACTTTCGCATACACATCTACATTCTGATTAGTTTGCATTAAAAAAAAGCCTACGAGCAGGTGGAATGTTACCTGAGTACTAATGTACTTATATTTGGAACCTAAAATAAAGTCAGCAGGATCTTTGGTGGGAATTCACTGACTTTGGTTTGTGTTGGAAAAAGCGTTTTTTGAAAGTCAGAAAATGGCAGTGAGCAATAAACCCTCTCAAGAGACGAAACAAAGGTGAAGAAGGAAAGTTAGTCAGGTTTGTCAGCACGTAACACACACACTGGCATCTCTGCATCTCCGCATCGGTTTCTGCATCGCACAAATACACAGTAGTCATTTGTACACACAGTCCTTCAGCATTGCAGTGTTTTAAACCGACACAACACACACAAAGCTCAGCCGTCTCACCATGCCAAGTGCCAGCTATTCCTGTTTAATTATAATTGATGTGCTCTAATTTGTCATTCAGTCCAAGTGCTTTCACGCTGTCATATAGAATATGTAAATTGTTCAGATGACTGCTTGGAGTGAGCATATGGATGGTGCATGACAGGTACGTGGAGTGTGTGATTGATTGCTGCTGACGGTGGCACAATGAATTGTGGAGCAGCGTGGGGGCACCAGACGGCTCCGTGCCTCCATCGGCACTCACGACGGCGCGACACACGAGGAAGGATAAAAGTCACAATTCCTTAACCCTGGCAGAATTTTAATACATTGCCCAAGCACCGACATCTGTTTTCTTTTTTCCTTTTCCAGGCAGGTTAAACCTTTCTATTTCATCTCGACTCCTTGGTTTGAACTTTTTTCTTGCCACTAAACTAGAAGAATGTTTTTTTCTTGTTAGGTCATGATCACTTGCCCTATTTGTCTCCTACATGATAGCCTTTCACACAGTAGCACCTTTTTATCATTCAGTTAAAGAACAATGTCAGGAAAGAGCACATTGGCCGTTTTTTCCCCCCTTTGTATTTGCCGTAGGACGGACATAACCTTAGAACATGATCTAGTTCAGCAGTTTATACTTTATACTTTTTGTCCTAATTAGATTTACGGGATTCTCCCCAGGATATATTTCATCTTAAGTAGAACAATGTACACCGATATCTGTCATTCAAGTGGAACACTTCTGAAACCCCGATTAATTGTCACGAAGAGAATGTGACCCTGTAGTGTAGGAATAAATCTTTTTCCATCGACCTCATGGCAAAAGTGTTCTTTATGTTTTCTGTGTCTAGATTTGTTAATGAATTTCTGAAAAACTGAACCCTGTTCCTTGATCCGGATCACCATCTGGAAAGTTCTGCATTCCTTTTACTGTCACCGTCATTTTCTAATATTAGCTAGGCGTTTTTTATTGAGCTGCTGCGCGGTTTTATAACACTGCCTGCTGTTGCCTGTAAATGATTTCACACATGCTAAATGGGGCTGCCACGTAACATCTGATTAAAGTCCAATTCACTGATGATCAGACAGACTCTAAAGGTCATCTAATTAACACTAGCCCTCTTCATTTGTAGAATCCTCCAGCTGTAGCCAAAGCGTTGTGTTTCAAAGGTGATGTGAAGTTATTTAGTCACATTTCTGCATACAAAGCATGCATACTGCAGGTGATTGTCATAACCAGTTGAAAAATGTGAGTTAAATGAATAAGTAATGAAAGGTTAATATTAAGAAATGGGTTTATAATGAAGATAACAGGATATACTGACTTTCAGTAGATTGTTACATCTTCCAGAGCTCTTTTTTCACAATGTGTTGTATAGCTGTAACACTATCACTGTGTTCTCTGATAGCCTGCACTATCCTAATAACATGCCCCTCTCCTGTGTCCTGCTCTCCCACAGTGAACCTGCTGGACTCGCGCTCTATAATGGGTGACCTCGGATGGATAGCCTACCCGAAGAACGGGGTGAGTTATACACTCCCTCACTACCGAGCACTGCATTAAGATCGGGCCTAGGATAACATCTCAAGGTCTCACAATTCCCTTGAGTGTGGCAAAGACAGATTCAAAGTGAAAAATAATAGAACACGAACACATCAGAGACACAGAGAGAGAGAGGGAGAGAGATTTATTTTTCTTAAAGGGAAAGAGACTACTCTGTTCTAATTTCATAGAAAAACTGCGAATGTAATCAAAGCTGATTAATTAGGCGAGGTTATATAGAGGATTTTTTTATTTATTTTTTATAACCAATTAGATTTTGAAACTTGTGGAATAGTCAAGTTAATGAAACAATAGCAAAGTGAAGAATAAAATTTCATTGGGAAACTCTACCTCGTGCTTTTTTAAAAAGTCAAAGTAATTGATTGCTACAAGGTCAGGGTACTATTTGACTGAACCATACCAAGTTGCTGTACGGATAATTCTGAAAATGGAGTTAGTTTTAGTTTTTGAAAAAATCCCTGTTTTTTCTAAAATACCTCCAGACTCACAATGATACAAAAACAATATGAAAAACACGTACATGAGCACACCAGCCCAGTGAGTGTTTCATAAACTGTTATGTCAAACAGTCTAGGGTTGGGAACCGATTTGGTTCCTAATTAGAACCGAATCCAAAATGCCATGTACTGGGTACAAAATAAATTTAATTTTGGTTCTGCTTATCGGTTCTGTGATAACCCTTTATTAAAAAATTATATTGTCATACAATGGTTACATATTTGCAAGCTATCCAAAAGTATGCCAGTCAGGAATGGGAGAATCTGTTATGGTAGCTCGCTTCGCTCACCGTTGCTAGCTCACTGTGGTTCGCCAAAGGGATTTCAAAATAAATAGCCATACTGGCAAACAGGATTTCAAAGTAAAGGTATTGTAGAAAGCTTTTTTTTTTATTTAATGCAATAAAGTCTCCATTAAAAGTGGTCTTTCTTTCCATAGCTATAATATAAATATTCATATGAATTTTCATTGCACTTGTTTATATTTTCAGATAAAAATAATTTGTTCAGTGCAATAATGATAGTTCAGCATGCTTTAATTAAAGTTAAATCAGAATCGTAATGAATAAAAACTCAAACGATACCAACATGGACGAAACATTCTACACTCTGATGCTCTGAGGATGAGGTGGGAGCACTGCTTTGGATTACACTTGAATACAAAGCCAACAAGATTATTATCCTACAAAGTCTTATTAACAAAGTATTATCCAAAATCAATGTTGACAGTGAGGTTTGTAGCATCAGAGTGGTGGATTTAGGAGCAGTACAGTGTAGATCATATTCTGGTGCCTCTGCATGAGGGTGTAATAATAAAACAAAGCGTAATTAAATTTCAAACATGTTATCAAACAAGAAATGACATACTACATAGTAAGATCCTGGTCAGCAGCCATGATAAACAGAGAGTCCTGTCACATTTATAACATATGCAGAACCACAGCGGACATACGCAGGTTGAGGCTGTGATGTTTTCAAAAACAACACAATTAGAGTTTTTGAAAAACTTTATGTTTGGTGAGCCAAAAAGGCATTTGTGCAAGGAGGCCAAAGCACAGAGAGAAACAAAGTGTTTTCAGAAATACCTACAGACGTGGATGGGGCTGAAATCTCCATGAGCCATTCATGGTTAGTGAGTAACACACAAGCTTTAATTCACAGTAAAACAAAGGACATCATCAACGCAACATCTGATCATAATGACATCACCATTTGCCCATATCCTGGTGTGATGGTACAGTTCATTAACAAAGCATCGCATATGATTATGTATGGGGCCATCTGTTAGAGGACTCTGTGTGTGTGTGTGTGTGTGTGTGTGTGTGTGTGTGTGTGATTATGATATCCATTCACATTCAGAATGCGTAAAAAGAAAATTTCACGTCTAGACTCATATTTAAACGCTCGACGATATAAAAGGCCGCTTGCCTTATGTTTAGATCACATCTCTGTTCACTCAGATTAGCCACTTCCATGAGCATTGTATATCATCTGCGCATTGTGTGAACGTTCACCCATCGCTGTATGTGCATGCAGGAGTAGCTGACCCTGGGGGTTCTCGGTGGCCTTTGTGTGTGTGCCAAGCCTGTAGTCGCTGTTGACAGTGTGCAGTCACGGCTCAATTCAGCTTCCCGTTGTGAAGTGAAGGGAAAACTCGAGCATTTTGTTTACCTGCACCTGCCCTCGGCTGCAACAATGCAGCCCAACAATAAGCTCTTAACTCTCCTGGAACACGTGGTGCGCAAATGAATATTCAGATAGCAATACAAATATCCTCGCCTGATATCGAGCCCGTTGCTCTGGGGGAGAAATAAGTCTGTGTCAAATAAAAGGCAGCTTTTTAAGTCACTCTTGGGGGTAAATGATACAAAGCTGTGCATTTGTAGTGTTTTAATTATATATCTCTAGAGTTTTCTCCAGAATGGAGTGAAAATAAAAAAAAAAAAGATAATTTGTTAGTTCCTGGGTGATACTGTACCAAGTACATAACTGTTAATCATTTACAAAACAAAATTCTTGCTTTGCTAATCCTCCATTAAACTTCAATAATTTACCCACCTCTGATTTTTGAGAAGAATCTGGGAGAAAAAATAACATTAAGTAACAACATTGCACTATTCCACCCCAAACCACCCCCTAACTGCAATCAGAGAGAAAACGGCAAGCCTGTTTCAGCCGGAAATGACTCATGATACGGATAAAAATGTGTTTCTGTTCTCTGCTTTATGTCGTATTTAATGGATTGAGTGCTTGAAAGCTTGCCTGAATTCTAACTCAGGATGTACGGTAGTGAATTGTGATCATTTATCCTAAAGGAGGGAACAGGATGCATTGTATTTTGTTCAGACTGTGAACTGCTGCACTAAAGAGTTATAAAATAAATCTAAATATAAAGTAAGAGAGAGTAAATATTCAGAAGTTGTAATGAGCCTCATTCTGTGATGGAGAGAACTAAAGTAATAAAGCAGTCTATGAATCAGTGACATCCATAATATATGTTTTATTAGCTTAGATACTAAATGTTAGACAAATATTTGGCTACAACTTAATCTTTGTGTTATTTCTGTGCTAATGTTTAATCATCCTACTTTCAGTGCTATGTCTGTGGCTGTTTAACAAAATATGGCAAAAAAAAAATAAAATCGCTGAACATGAATTTTGAAAAGCAGCTTTAGAACAACAAGAGCTTGTAGGCGGCTGATTTGTAATCACCTTTTATGTGCGTGATTACACTGTCTCTGGTATAATTAGGTCAAATGAGTGTGTAGCTCAGCAGCTGTTTAGAGAGACAGTCTGGCTCTGCTAAACGTCTGAGTATCTTTCCTGCCTACATTCAGCAAGATCTATTGAGAGAGATTTTTTTTTTTTTTTTTGAAAGACTAGTACCTTTTCTGTTAAATGTGTTTGTTTTTAGCCCTTGCCCCTTTAACTGCTGTCAGAACACTGGGTCAGAGAAGCGATTTACAAGAGATCAGCTAAATCCAGGCTTTGTGCTGGCCTGTAGCACCTCCAGTTTCAAACACTGCTCTTTTTCACCAAACGCCAAAAGACATTTATGTGACCCTCAGTAGAGGATCATCATGCCCTGGCTTCAACCCACTTGGAAATACTCACTTTCACACACACACACACACACACACACACACACACACACACACACACACACACACACACACACACACACAC
>JAQQZR010000009.1:15252897-15272393 GCA_030068235.1 Notoglanidium macrostoma
CACACACACACACACACACACACACACACACACACACACACACACACACACACACACACACACACACACACTTTTTATAAAGTAACCACAGGGAGTGAGTTTTATTCATGCTCATCAGGTCTGTTTAGCTCCTCCTTTACTGAATGGTAGGCCTCAGTGACAGAGGTTAGCCAGGTGTCTCAGTAATGGTCATTGGGAAATAGGAGGTAATGACGGGTTATTGATTCAAAGTCAGCAGGTTGTGCATGGAGGCTTGAGTGCTTTCGCTCTCTCCCTCTCTGCATGGTGCACCTTCTACACTGAGGGAGAAAGGGCCAATGCCAGCAGAGTTTGAAGTGCTTGGGTAAATTTGTGCTTTAGGCACACAAGAGCTCACACAGGGAGAATTGACGTTTTGCAGGGTAGAAAGCGGTTGCAAATAAGCGGGGTGGGTTAGTGGAGGTGAGGGAACAGAGAGAACGCCTCAGCGGGAGACTCGCTAGAAAGGAGGTCTGGGGATTTGGAAGAGTTGAGAGCAGAGGATGATGATGGTTCAAACACATTTTTTTTCTTCAAATTGTGCCTGAAGTGGAGAATTGCCTCTGCGCTTGCCAACTTTACTAAAGGCAGATTGGCTGTAACTGATAGCCATTCCCATGTGAAGGTACAATAAGTCCGTCTCAAGCCTGGACACAACATAAGTTTCTTTCAGAGACTAGAGATGCTCCATATTCAACAGGGTCTTAACATGAAATATCTTTAATTTGAATTAACATTATATATTTTTTTATTTTAATTTTAATGTTTTTAGGTTTCTTAATCTTGTTACATTTTGGCTGGAGTGATTTATATGCATGAGCTCAAACTGTAAGTTAGCGCATGCATTATTCTTTTTATGTATAAATTTTTACTTATTTCCAACGAAGGTGCCAACGCTGCTGGTTATATGTAACCAGCTCCCTAGAATATTTAAAAGGGAAAAAAGTTGTTGAGAACACTCGTGAGTGGTGCAGAAACAGACAACTGATCGTGAGTTTGAATCCACATCATGCAACAGTTATTTGTGATCGGAAGTAGAGAGAACAAAAGAGAGGACAAACTTGGCTGTACTTTCTGGGAGGGAGAGATAGTATACTCTCTCCACCGTCAGTCCCAGCACCACAAGCCAATTGTAGGCATCTGTGGGTTCATGTATGCAGAAGAAGGCAGATGGCGCTTTCCTCCAGGTGTTCCCAGTGACACAGCACAGGAGAGAAGATGTTTGGGACCAAACCAATTCAGTGTTTAAAATTTCATAAAAGGCATGGAAGTGTTTCTGTTCAGGGCTGGCAGAAGACCATCCAGCACTCTGGGAAAAATAGGAATATGGCCCGCCATGTTGGCAATTTATCACATACTGACCCCTATTTTTGACAGATGTAATGAATTAATATCATTGACTCACCGTTTAAAAGATGACCGTGCTTGCTTTGGCTACTGCAAACTCCTCAATTATCTTGGAGTAATCCAATTTGCAACAGATTTGGTGGGGAACTGGAATTTCAGCCAATCCATTCAAACGATCTTGTGACACTGTCTTTCACAGATGGTTCTTTACAAGTTTGAGACTCTGAAAACTCCTCTCCCCTGGTGCCACTTTTACTGGCACAGTTACAAGTAAGCGCAGGGCAGCACTAAGATTTGGGTACAAATCCAAAATATTTTCCTGGTAAATGTACCATCTAAACCTGTCAAATGGTGAAGTACGGCATCATGGTGCTAGTGATCTGGCAATTGCCCAGTTTGTCTTCCTCCAGTCCTGTATCTGTGTGCTGTTATGAACTACTATGGCATGTGTAAAAGTATAAGAAGAAGAAAAGAAGGAGTCACAAACAACCCAAACTTCCACCATAAATATACACATAAAAGTGTCAGTGCGGTCTCTAAAAGTTCCTCAGCAGTTTTAATCGGGATGGACAAGGTTTAGATTTACCTGCTCATAGTGAGGTGTGCTTCTGAATTCAAATGGGTGTCTGTTGCAGACTTGTGTGTTCTAAATCCTTGTTCATTTTTACAGTATTGCAGTGGCTCTCTCAGTATCTGCATATCATGACCGAGCTAACAACGGCACATTATGGAAATATGAAAGGATCCTATTTGCTGTGGTTCACTGAGATTTTTATAAGCATGCCCTCCATACCATCACCCCCTTCTGCTTGGTGCATTAACACAACCCTTCTGAATGGAGTCCTGTGTTTATTAGAGGAATATAATCATTTATGGCTGAGTGAGCTTCAAACCACGTTATGTGGACATTTGGCTGCCTGGAATGAAATGGAAATTTGCCGTGAACAGAGCCTGAAAAAAGGGTGCTACTAATGTGTTTTCTGAACCACATTTATGGTCCACCTTGACAGGGGGAAATGTGGTTAGACTATAAGTGGAGTAATAGATGATAGTCAAAATCATCAAAAATAGCCAGGGTAATGTGTCCATGCTGCTATTATGAGTTTACCTATGGAGATGCATTTTAAAGCTGGAATTTTTTTTATCTCATTATTTTCCAGTAAACTACTTTGCTCTTGTGGCACTGTTGTATTCAAACACCAGGCAGAACCACAGTAAAGCTACAGTATTGTGCTGAACTGCACATGTTCTTTGTGGAAATTGTGCTGTTCAGGTACTTTACAAATCCCCAATGCAAAGGAAGTCAAGGTACAAGGATTGGTTTTTTTGGGGGAGTGATGGCACTGGGATACTCTTGAGACCAGCATGAAAACTCATACTCATGCGATCAGACTGAAAAGTTCAGAGCCTGCAGCTCTGCTCTTTTCATGCAGCTCTGGTAACACACTCCCAACGCAATTAGCTCAGTTAAGCCTCGAGCTAGGGCCACAGCTCAGCGCAGTGGTCAAGAGGGCCCGTCTGACTGGAATTGAACAGCAGAAGTAGTCGCTGGCTCTGACTGGGATGACTCTTAGTTTGGCTTACAAAATGCTGTGTACCCACTGAGTACCATATCTACTCTGATCCAATGTTTGCAGCCTCTACTTTGTCAGAGACAAAAATAGTTGTGCGAGGTGAATGAATCCTTGCTGCTACAGTTGCATTGTTCTTGCGTTGGGCCGTTCAGCCTAGTGCCGTGTGTTCTGCATGTTCCAGCGAGTGTCATGTTGGTCCCTGCCCAGTGGTAATGTGCCACCTCAGGAGGATCATGGTGGTCATTGATTGCACATTTCAAGAACAGAAAGGCCTGTTTGGGCCCTTGGGCTACATTTTAGAGGTCCTGCCTTGTTAACTGCAGTGTTATAGTTTTCCTGACTGTGTATTACAGGCAGCATTGTTTTTCCAGTCTTTCAGCTGCCTGATATATTGTTATCAGTGTTTTCTGGTTGAGAGCACAAGACAGAATAAAAAAGTAATAGCTTCGTCGTCTTCACCGGTGTCATGGTAGAACGGAAACCACTATAATCTGGTATTATATGCTTGTTATTATATAAACATAGTTCATAAAGGATGTGATTGCTTATATTCTATGAATTACTGAAAATGTATGCATCTAATTACAAATGACCCCATATATCTTTTCAACAGAATTACAATTTAACTTTCTCTTTTGGACTTTTTGCCAGTGGGAAGAAATCGGAGAGGTGGATGAAAACTATGCCCCTATTCACACGTATCAGGTGTGCAGAGTGATGGAGCACAACCAGAACAACTGGCTTCAGACGAGCTGGATCCTAAACGAAGGTGCTCAGCGAGTGTTTGTGGAGCTCAAGTTTACTCTGAGGGACTGTAACAGCCTGCCTGGTGGCTTAGGCACCTGTAAAGAGACTTTCAACGTCTACTACTTCGAGTCCAATGATGACGACGACAGGAACATCCGTGAAAGCCAGTACACTAAGATCGACACCATCGCAGCTGATGAGAGCTTCACTGAGCTGGATCTGGGAGACAGAGTGATGAAACTAAACACCGAAGTAAGAGACGTCGGGCCGCTCACTAAGAAAGGCTTCTACCTAGCCTTCCAAGACCTGGGAGCCTGCATCGCCCTCGTGTCTGTGCGGGTATTTTACAAAAAATGTCCCATGGTGGTGAAGAACTTGGCCGTCTTCCCAGATACTATCACCGGGTCAGACTCTTCTCAGCTTCTGGAGGTGTTGGGGACCTGCGTCAATAACTCGGTGGTCGAGGAGCTTCCCAGAATGCACTGCAGCGCCGAAGGGGAGTGGCTGGTGCCCATCGGGAGGTGTATGTGCCAAGCAGGCCATGAGGAAGTTAATGGTTCCTGTCAAGGTTGGTGAACATCTTCATTATTATGCAAATGCAAGCTGGCAAATGGCACCGCTTGTTCAACGTTCCTCCTTGAACCAAGCCTATGAATGTCACGGACATTGAAGAGTGTCCACGCCCTTTGCGTAGCCAGGGAGTGCAGTGACATTCAGCTCAGATTCTTAACACGATCCCGGTTTAGGCGCAAGCCACGCGATTTATAGGTCATTGAAACAAAAAAGATTTATGTAGGACATTTGAAGAGGAGTAGTGTTGTGAATATTGCCAATCTTATTAGAAACACTTTGCATGGCTCAGTGGTTGGAGGGAGTGATGAGATGAGAAAGAGACGAGGTGTGTGTGTGTTTGTGTGTGTGTGTGTGTGTGTGTGTGTTTGTGTGTGTGTGTGTGTGTGTGTGTGTGTGTGTGTGTGTGCGTGTGATGGGTTGACTACCTAACAGCTGGCGGAGGGCGCATTGACTCCTGCGATGAATCATAGAATCTGGACAGCACAATAGCCCAGACCTCACAGCACCCTGCTTTGTTTTAGGCTGTATTTGCCACTACGGTGAACAAAAGGCATCACGGGGACAGTTATTAGGATCAGGTCTCTTCCCCGAAAACATGAATTCTGTATATGTAGATGTTAGTCTTTGCAGGCTGATGGAAAAGGCTTTGACCCAGTTTAAGTCATTATTTTTAGAAATGCTTACTCCGTTCCTGCCTCTAGCTAGACAGTTGAGCAAAGACAGTTTTCGTCAGTCTGTTTTGAAATCATCAGTGGAGTTTTAGCTTTCTGATGTTCACGGATATGCAGAAGCTTCTAGTAGTTTTAATGAAACAAGCATCTTTGACCTGCGTGTTGACACAACGAACGTAGACGTTATTTTCCCTGTACTAAAAAAGTGTCATCATTGATTGAGGCATACTCTGTCAAAGGTTTGCAGCAACCTCTCCCTTCTTTTCGCGTCTGTTCCTTTTTGAGAGACACTCCTCTGTGAGATACTAACATACCTTGTATTTTTATAGACATTTCATACAACCCAAACTCAACTTTGTTTTCCCCGTCCATGTCTGGAGTCGATAAATACAGTACATCCTCATTTTGGTTTCTATGGCAACTGGAGACTTCTCCTCAGTCTTTGACATTCAGAGATATAAAATTTTTACACTTTCCCCCAATGTGAGCCAGACACACTGCAGGAGGAGGATGAAAGCCGGCTTTAGAGTTTTCACAGCTGATGAGCATGTTGCGCCTTTTCTCATCATTCCTTAGACGTGAACGACACCGTGCAGGAACAGGTGACAGTAATTTTTTGGAGCAAATCCGGCAGTTATGGCATACAAAGTAGTTCCCATGTATTCATCCAAACTGTGTTTCATGCCTGCAGTAATTCAGCAGTGCCCTTAATTCAGCCTCTTCCTCGAGCCACTCATAGATTATCAGTGCTGGCTGCTCAGTGTGCCGTGTGATGATGGAACCCCAGCAATTCACTTCTCTCTTCCACACACACACACACACACACACACACACACACACACAGAGCAGTGCATCCATCCAGCCATCTCTCGCTCTCTTTCACACTTTCAAATACTGTCTCTCTCTCGCTCTTATTCCTGTTCTGCAGGCATTTAATCATTTATCCTCCAGTGCGACATCAGGTGCTTCTCTCTTTCCTACACGCCACACTGGTGATCAGCTTCCCCCGCAGCCCCCACCTGGAGCTGGAGGCTATAATGATGGCTGGGACTGAGGGATAGAGAGGGATGGCAGAGCAGACGAGAAGAGAGGAGAGAAGCAATGGTTACACGCTCCAGCGCTGGAGGAGGGCAATGTGTCCTGTGAACGATATGGGCCCTTCCTCTTCTGTCCCTCTCCCTCCTTTCCCTCCTTTCCACAGATTGCTCCTTTTGTCTGGCTCCCGAGTTGGTGCTTTGCGATAAGACTTTTTTCTCCCCCCGTTTTTTTCTTCTGGAGCACGGTGTGATATTTCTGTGTGAATTAATTTCCATTGAGCCTTCCTGAGGGAACGCCCGTCGGCCCTGCACTGGAAGCTGCGGCTTTTTGTGCGGTTGCCCAGGTCACGTTCAGACAAGGCAGCAATGCGTTGAAAATGAATTTTGCCCAATCGTGTGTGGGACAGCCTCCCATTCAGCCGGCATGAAGCGAGAGCGCGTTACAATCCCATTCCTAATGAGACGAACAAGCGGAAGGAGTACACACAGTGCCACTCCTTATTCACAGGATTGTTGCACGCAATTACAAAATGACTGCAAACACAAGAGCAGAATCCACCAGAGATGCACAAGAGAGGAGCCACACGCTCTTCAGGGAGACATCCTGATTACATCCTGCTCGTCACTTGAACAAGAGCAATTTAATTAGATTGAGAGAGGAAATCATGACTGTTTAAATTGTGTAGAGTAACACAGAAATATGATGACAAGTCCAAAGGGAAGTAAAAGGTGTACATATTTAAATTCCACTCATACTCCTGCCCTGTCTGATTAACGGATCCCGCATCTCATTCGTCTAAGCTCAGTCAGTACCTGATAGGTACGGTATGGTGGAGACAGCTTGGGGAATACACTCAACTGTAGCACCCATAAAAAAATTAACCTCCAAATATGAACACCCAGAAATGTCAGTTTTGTAGCATGGCTCTTTTTTTATGTTTTGGATAATTTGGATGATGGAGTACCACTGACTGTTGATGGATGAAGATGTGACTTCTCTTTGGTGTACTGTTCCGTTTTATGCCCTGACAGGAATGTAGGTCACATTTCCTCTGAGTGGCCAACTCTCACTCCCAAGGGTCCTTCTGTGAGCGTGAGAGAAAGCTTTCTGTTTATGGACTAACAAATCCGATGCCATCCACAGACACTTTATATCCGGAACACAGAAACAGAGGTCACTGAGCCATTCTTGAATACTATTTCTAAATGCATTTGTGTTTTCATCATTGGACTTGTTATGGCTATCTTGGGGGTAAATTAAAACGCAGGTGTGATTTTAAATATCTACTTATATAAATGATTCAACGCTTCTTGTCAGATTTCATAAAAAAAAAAAAAAAAAAGCAAATTCTCTTGACTTCAGTACTGGATACCAAACCAAAAACCTTTTTCATACTGCTGCATAATTTATAATTCGTCATTTATATAGAACTATTTGTTTTTTTGAGTAAAAAGTAATTGAATACAAAATTTTTATGAACCAAGCATCAAATTAGCATATATATTTTTTAATAGCAAATAACAAAAGCTACTAATCTAACGGAGGAAAGAGTGCCGTTCAAAAGTTTTGTCATCAGCCAGTCTGAAAAGGTTTAAGTAGATAACACACAGACGTGGTGCATCCATGCCACATGACGTGATTTATAAAGATCTTATGTTTAATCCCTTAAAAGGAACTCTTAAAAGGAACTCTTTTTTAATTTTTTTTATTTTATTTTTATTTTTTTTAGAATTTTCACATTTTGGGCCAAAAACTGAAAGTCTTAGGCACTTTTTAGGCTGAAAATATTTTGGTGCATCCCAACTTATATTACTAATATTAACTATTTATTTTATTTAATCTTACCATTGACTGTGTGATTAACACGGGGTATTGGGGCAATATTACATTTACTTAACAGAGTACTTTTTACACTTTATAAGAGCTGTGTGTAAAGATGGGTAAAGTGAGTGATTTTATAAAGTATACTACAAAATATTACAATAGCTGTCTATTAATGATCTAAGTCCAGTCTCTGTGGCAACCCATGGCTTTATATGTGGATTATGTGGACCACCAACTGTACATCAAACCACTCAGGAGGTGTCTGTAATCACCTGTCAATCATGTTGCCTGTCAGCTCTGAAAGCTGCGTTTTGAAGGAGTTTGTTCAAGGCAGGGTGTGTGACTCTGTCTCTAAACTGCTTGGCTGACTTCTGATGGGACGGACAAATCATAAACTCATTATATAGCCACTGGGAAAGTAACAGCTTCAGTGTGTTACCCATTCCCATGATATGGTTGCATACTTACATAACTAAGATATTAAGATAGTATTATAATAATAAGATATTATTATTATTATTATTATAGTTGACATCTTTGTTTTCTGTTATGGTTAACCTCAAGGTATGTAGTAAGCAGGAGATTTATTATACTGATATTTATTTTGCTTGGTTTCATCAGTGTTTGTACATACCTGCATACGCTTTCTGAAAAGATTATCTGCCTAGGTAAAATCACTCTTATCATCCAACAAATCTTGGCTTGGGAAATTACAAGCTCTGACTAGACAAAAATGATTTGGCCTCCTGGTCAGGTTGGATTTTTTGCATGGAAACTCGTGCGGAAATTCAGGTCCCTGATTTACCTGACTTCATATCATAATAAGTACAATCATGGTGTCCTGCATTGTGACTGGTAAACAGGTAAACTGGTAATATTACAAATGCTAAGATGAGTTCAGGTCCCCGATTTACCTGACTTGACATCATAACAACTACAATCATCTGATACGAATAGGACTATTTGTCACTGTGAGTCAAGACTACAAATAGAAGTACTTTCACATTAGAGATTGCGCAACCACGGCAAGCAGCTATAAATAACTTGTTTATGCGATTCTTTAGGCAACAACGAAATGCGATGTTACTGCAGGCATCCATGCTGTTTTCTGTGTTGACTGCGTGAATGCACGTTTTCCACACAAGTTTCCACGCCGAGGTTTTCGAGTTCACTGTCGTCATGAATGCAGCAGCAGAATGAGCGGCACGTGCTAATGTTACAAACGCGTTGCAGTTAAACATAGCTACGTAATAAATGAAAACACTTCTTTCTTTCCTTTTGGGGTTGGTGAACTAGGATGACAAACCCCTGCAATCCTGAAGCTCAAGGCTTGCCAAGTTACAGCCAGAGGAAAATGTTAGGCGAGTCCATGCCTAAAGGGACAGAATGTCATATGCAGAGGATGAAAATGGCAGCTTATTGAGATGGACAGTGTTGAGCTGAGCGACCTGCCAGACTTATTTGGGCTGTATGGCGGATAGAGAAGAGAAACATAAACAAGCAGAGAGAGAGGGTGGGATAACGGATACACGCGTGCTTGGTTGGGCTCATTCAGACGAGCGTGTCCTGAAAGAGCTGGATCTCCACTATTTTCATAACTGTCATTTGTTTCTGGAGGAAATGTCAAACTGGATCTAGTCCCTCGCCACACGTTTTCACTTGCCAAAGGAAGATACGACAGAGATGTCAGGAAGCTCTCCCACCCCGAAGCACAGAGAAGCGCACACTCTCTCTTTATCACAAGGCAGGCAAAATAAATATGCAGTCAGTTTATCTCACTAAAGGCAAACTAAAGCAAAGCAGGAGAGGATAATCAGGGCGTTTGGAGTAATGAAAGAACAGGAGCCGTGTGTCAATCGCAGTTCCTCTGTGAAGAGAAAATGGGAAGCGTTTGCTACTCTAGTCACTGTTTGACACTTTCACAGAGGCCTGATCTAATCAGGGCTGCGGTGTCGGATGTTACGAGGTCATTTGTAAGCAGTTGTCGTAGCCTAAGCGTGTGCGTGTGATGTGCTGGTGTTCACAGCAGCGTCTGAGACTGCAGTGCGGAGCTGCGGGTCTTAAAGGGAAATAGTGGAGCATCACAAACTGACAGCATTATCCAGACACTTGACTTGTTAGCCTGTCTGCTTAGCTAGGTGAAGGAAAAAAAAATCTAATCTCTTTCCACATGGTTTCGTCCTCTATATGAAAAAGTCTTTTTGCTGTAACAGATACTATTTCACAAGCATGAAGCTGTACATGGTTGTGTTTCCACTCTGTATTATGTAAGGCTGACTCTAACTGCATGCTGATTAACGCTGCATCTCGGTGTCTCTTCCTGCATGCTGCAGGCACATTCGTCTTATTTTACAGTCGGTGGCACTAAACACGGCCCTCGGAGAACCAGCCTGAGCACTTCCACAACTAGTAAAGTTGTTATCAGTCCTGCTTATGAGCAATTCACTTATTAGGGCAGACTCTTCTGGGGTTTTTTATATTATAAAACAATATCAAGAAAAGGATCTTGACCTGCTTTGAAGTCTTTTCTCTTTGCGTTTAGATATTTTATGACCTTGACAGTTCTGTTTGACAATCCTGTGATTTAAGAGCCAAGATCAAAGCAGTTTAATATAAACTTTAAACAGTATTTTGCTTCAAAACATCGTATTCAGTGCATATTTCGTATTATTTAAGTAATACATTTATACTTTTAACATTAACTAATTTAATTTTTGCCATGAAAGTCAAATGAAAGGTTATAAATTTTATACTCAAGGTCTTGATTTCCTTTTTTTTTTTTTTTTTTACAATTGTATATCACATTTTTCTATTAATCGACTACTAAATTGCTATTTCCCTGTTTTCTTTGTTTACAAATTCTAAACAAGGAATTACAAGTGTAACAACTAACATTGACTTGTTGTTACAACACAACATCTGATTTTTTTAATTTTTTTATTTTAGCACAAGAAAGCTAGCTTTAAAATAAAGTGCATTTGCAAGCTATAAGCACTGAGATAAAGAAGTCGGATTTTGATATTTAAAAGAGGAATAGAATATATAACTCCTTTTTATATCATGTTGCTTTTTTAGTCCAGTGGGCTGTAGTGTCTTACTCTTCCTGACAAGCTGTTAGAGGCAATATGAGCAATATTTTTTGTTGTTGTTTGATACACAGCTGTATTCAATCTATAAGAACTATGAGATATGATGCGATGTGATGTAATACGCTATGCTATATAATACAACATATCTGTTAAACTTGATCTCAGATTGACTAACTGACAGGCTAATCAGCATGTCTTATCAAATGATTAATCATGGGTAAGGAGGTTAAATATCTACCCTCTTTAATCTTGCATGAATCGTGCAGATCTCAGATCAATTATTAGGAATGTTTTCATCTTTTTGCCTTTTTCTTTTTGGCTTCTCACAACCATGAAGAACAGAAAGAATTGCAGAGCAGAGGAATATTGAGGAGCATCTGGGCATTGCTCATGTTAGACACTGAGACGGTGCCAGAATCCTTGTGTTGAGTGTATTAGCAGATTTCCAACTACATGTCATTGATTTAATGGAATTCAGATAGCGGATTTGCCGTTGCCAAGTATCAGGCTCGGCCCGCCCCGCTATTCAAACAGTGCACTGAGGGAAAATAAATAATTCCAGCTCCAACAATGGAAAAGCACAAAGACCAACACTGGATGCTGCCAATCACCCGCTTGCACATTGCCACTTGTGTGCTTTTGTTTTTGGGTGAGTTTACATGAGGGACACTAAACATAGAAAGAGGATGTTTGTCTTTTTATTGGTTAAAAAAAAAAAATACACCAGATCATTTAGTTGCAGTAGTTCATGTTGCTGTCTATATCCATGTACTCTTGGTATTCATGGAAAGACTAACTCTTATGATGTTTCACTTGATTTGATTAATAATTGAAATTTCTCATTATATGTATTGGGTTGATTTTCTCCGGCGTTATAGATACACCAATTGAAAAGCATGTGCAAAAAAGAGAATTTGCTATTTGTTCGCCTAATTCAGTACCACCGGATTCCTCATCTAATTAGCACCCAATTGATTTGTCAGAGCATTTATGTGGCTCTTTCATTAGCAATGCTGTTTCTCACTGATTGGTTTTCTTTAACTTGCTGCACTTTCGGTTCCTATCTGAGCCCCATGGTTTCAATTATTGGACATCTCTGTCATGTTTGAAGTTGTTTCTAGTAAATTCAGTAAAGTCTAATCAGTCAATATGTTTCATCCCAAACTGTCCTCCATTAGAGGGAGTGCATACGAAGCTTCTCGCCAGCTCATTAATTGTCGGGCCCACCGCTGTTAGCTGCATATTAATGAGGGATTAGCCTTTGTGCAGCACATTATGAGCTCCCCCTCCACCATGACATTGAAGAGACATCATGCCACAGGTAGCAGCAGGAGGGGTCGTCCTCGCATCCTCAAGCAGCCGTCCTGATCAAGCATGACACGATGCTGAGGTGAAACATGATATATGAGTTCAACTGTGATGGTGGATAAGATTTAAATGGCTGGAGTTGTGAGTGTGGAGCAGCGGATGTGATTTAAAGATTGTCTGTAGGTTGTGTGAAAGTTCTCAGGAATTCGGGTGTGCCCAGGACAAACAGATTTCACGGCTAAGGTATTAATTTGTTTTTATTAATAGTCAGCTTGTGGATAAGTAGGTTCAACTTGCACAGATAAAAACCTGCTTCTTTTTTGCAAAGCAAAAGTTTCTATTGGAGTGTGTTTTTGATTGTCATGTTTTTAACAGTGGTTTGGTGCATTTTGATGTCGGCTACCTCTCCTGCTTACTGCACACATTCACCTAAACATATTGAGAGAAAAAAGGTGCTAGTCAGACTGGAGGATTCTCTTTTATATGTGATGCGAGAAGAGAACACCAGAGCTAATAGCTGAAATCTTGGACAATGCCTTACTGACTTTCTGCCAAGGATGTAAACATGATATACTATGTTTAAAAGTTTGTTAGAAAAGGATAATAATATGCTTGTTCATTCCCCTGAGTCTGTATTAATGGCCATATGTTATTGTATCATGACAGCTACCACGTTTAAGCCTCATCAGTTTGGTTTCCAGGTGACTGGGCAGCACATTAGAGCTTTTATATGTCCTGTGGTTTAGTTAATGTCTACGCAGGTATGATGTAAGATTGCGTAAAGGTTATATGGCAGTTATGTGAAGGTTGTGTAGAAGTTGTGTGGATGTTGTATAAAGGTTGTGTAGATGATGAAAACGATGGATTAGATATTGAAGAATACATATCAGATATCGGATCCTGTAACAAATGGCAAACATTTCAGTTGGGTTTGGAGAGTGTTTAACTGTGACGTGCTTCAGTAAATAAAAATAAAGCTTAGTAGTTTTTAAAGAAAACTATCAGATGAATATCAGTAACACCTGATACGCAAGAACTCAGTACGGGAAAAAAGAAAAAGTGGTATTGTGACATCTCTAAATGTTACACTGCTAGAAACAGCCAGTAAAACGGACATATTTCAGTGGTGTCATTCATTCTATTATTCATACGCGAATTTGATTACAGTTGACCTGTGTTGTAAATGAACATCTTTTGCAGGATGTTTTTACCAGGAATGTTTGGTGGAACCTTGGATAGTGCATGCTGGTCTCCGGGGAGAAACAGAAGACTGCCTGAGATGTAGTGGATGAGATTAAAAAGAGTTGATTGTAGTGAAGGTACATGCTCAGAATGAAAAGCACATATAACATGTTTGTTGATTCCTATTTTGTAGTGAAGTAGAAATGTAACAGCGTGTATGGGTGCAGCATGTTGTGTTAGATATGAGAATGGTCTCGAGTCCTCATATACAACCTCATATTGGTGAAGGAAATGAAAAAGAAAAACAAACAAAACGAAACACAGACTCATGTTTGGGCATCAACTGTAAAAAAGTAATGATTGAGAGACAAATGCGTTTTATTCCCATGTAGACATTTGACAGCTGAAGAGCTTCGAGTGAAATTAAAACCAGCCAAACAATATGAGGCAGCAAACACAAACAAACTGACATTTGACCCACCCACACAGAGATGAATATTAAATTATCATGCAGTTATGTGTGTGTGTGTGTGCTTGTTTGCTCAGTTGCCTACATGTAGTAAAAACTATGCTTCTTATGATTCCCTCGAAACAACCCTCACAAATCCGATCTGAAGACATAAAGTCATCAGAGTGGCATCTGTGCACGTATATCTGTAAGTAGCAAACCTGCCTGCCTTCACACATTTTGCATAGGATCTCCATCTTAACAATGAAATACGCGGCTATCACTCAGCATACATGAAAAGAGCAGTTTTATTTTTTCCCTGATAAAAAAAATGGCACATGATCACCGCCTCCTTCCACCAGCTCACGCTAGTAATCTCTCTCTTGAAAGCTGCACCCACAGTTCCTGTCAAGGTAAATGGAGAATGTTTTATTTGCATTAAATAATTAATTAAATAATTAATTTTCATTAACATTGTATTTAATTAAAATATAGCAGTGTATGTTTTATTCAGCTAATATTTGACAAGTCTACATCAGTTTACTGTATTTATTAGGGACGCCACTGAAAACAGCACATCACATCAAAGTGACGTTGGCTGTTGCATGGGTTTTGGTGCCAGACAGGCTAGTTTGAGTATTTCAGAAATCTTGTGGGATTCCCAGGCACAGCCGTCTCTAGAATTTACACAGAATGGTGTGAAAAACAAAAAATGAAAAACAAAACAGGCAGAAATGCCTTGTTAATGAGAGAGGTCGGAGGAGAATGGTCAGACTGGTCCAGACTCAACTGGGCAGTACAAAACTGTAAAACGTGGCCTGGTCTTTATCCAGCCCTCAGCTGTTGCGTTTCAGTGAGCCTATATACATTATAGCCTCGGATTCCTGTCCTTGGCTGAGAGGAGTGGGAGTCCGTGAGTTGTAGCCCCTCTACCTCAAGGTTCAACTGAGATGCCTTTCTGTGCGCAGTAGTAAAAAGAGTTATGTTTATTTGAGTGGTAATGACGATTAAAAGGTTTAGCTTAAAAACATTGCCGGCCCTCCAGCGCCAGTCAGTGCAGACGTGTAGTAACGGAGAGGTCAAGCCTGTCACAGCAGAGACTGGAGTGCATGTACTGTATATATGAGCTTCTATAGTAATCACCAGACCTCTGTGGAAAAAGCTGTCGCTGGTGGGTTTTAGTTTAGACTAATTCAAATTTTATACATTCAGTATATTGGGAGTATGGATCTGTTTAAAGTACCAGAAGGCTTTATGTTGTAAACTAGTTTTTAAGCCTACTGGAGATTAATAGTATCTCATATTTTATCATATAACAGCTGAGAACGGTATTGAATGGTTTTGTTTTGCTCGCGCTTACCTATTATGCATGCAGAAAGCAAATCGGAGCACTCGGATCATAATAATGTAGTGATGATATTCACTGCTTAAAAATCAATCCAAAACCAGATTAGCTATTTAAATGCTAAACCTGTACACAAGGAAGCAGAATGAAAGACATCTGAAAGATAGCAATCCTGGCTGCATGCTCGGCTAGACAAGAGCGCAGGATGTTGAGTTGCATGATGGAGCACCCAAGTTTTTGTCAAGGTCATTCAGTTCGGTGCTGTGTTTAAAGACCCTGCGTATACCTTCTCCTATGTGTTCTGAACGATTTCCTAAAAATAGGTGTATTTATTTAAGGAGCAGAGGTACTAACACCTTAACTTAATTCGGTAGATAATAAGACACTCCTTTGTGTTGTGTGTGTGTGTGTGTGTTTAATAAAGAAGAATTATATAGGAAGTCATCATTTCTCACCAGTCCCTGGTGTAATCCAATCACAGGCTCATACAAGGACCATTACTGCGACCCATCTCCAGCCCTTTATTTAATCCAACCTCATCTTGTTTCCATTAAGATTTGCTTTTATATCATAATGCTGCTCGTCCTGCGGGATTATCTCGGCTGGGGCCTGACTGAAGTGTGGAGAAATGGATTTGGCCGTGTCGGGATCCTTATTTGTAATCCTCAACATTCTCAGAAAATGTATCATAGTGAAAACGACAGATTGTTTAAATGAAGTGTCTTGTAAGAGCAAGCCGAACTCTCAGGCATGGAATAGAGTGGAAGAGAAGCACGAGACTACACCACGATCAGAGTTCAGTGATATGAAGAATTTCTAGCATATGCAGGAAAAATGGTCAGAGTAGTAATAGGATCGTCCTTCTTTCTCGGATTCAAAATGTGAATCTTTAAATTTGCTCACTTGCTTGTGGAGAAATCTCACTACTATGTGGTGGCTGGTATTTAAGAGCCATAGAGATAAACTACAGTGCCATTAGCATGAGACGGTTCAGAGCCTGACATTTAAATCAGCCTTTGTCATTTTCACAGTGGGAGGTAGTTTAATGGCAATTGCAAGGTCACTGCAAATACCCTGTAAATTGAAGTGGAGCACCAGAGAGGTTTTTCCTCCTAAGGAGTAATGTTTTGGGGTTCATGTTTAAAATATTTCCACCGTTTTGCTAGTACAATGCACAATCACTGGTTGCTCATGTTGGAAGTTGAAATTTGTCTTTGTTTGTGAGACAGGCCTGCAGTTGTTAGTACATGCTTGTAACGTCTTAACTGCTAAACTGCTAAAAAGGAACTTGTTATGCATTCGCTGTTGTCACTGAGGTATTTTTGGCTGCCTTTATGAAATTCTGAATTCATGAATGCTATGGAAAATGTGGTGAAATGGTGAAACTGGAAGTTGGGACTGGTTGGAATTCCAAATTTTACATTGTTAATAAAATGAATTATGAGTGATGCTAAGCATGACGCTAAGCTGACAGTGCGATGTGTCGCTATATTTCACATATCACCTTAACTCTTGCAAGATTTCCTTGGAAAAAAGTTTATGTTTCTGCTAGAAATTTATGCAATGCTTTTTAAATAGACCAAAAGTGTAAAATGGCTGAAAATGTATATCTGATTCAGTCGAGGACTTTTCCTCTACAGCTATTATACATTATGTGCAAACACAATATGCTTCCACAATATACACTCACTGAGCACTTTATTAGGAACACTATACTAATACTTGGCAGGGCCTCCATTTGCTCTCAAAAGAGCCTCAGCGTTTCAATGCATGGACTCTACAAGATGTTGGAAACATTCCTTTGAGATATAATGTGTGTGTGTGTGTGTACGTATACACACACATACACTCACCATCTACTTTATTAGCAGCACCTGTACACCAAGAGCTTCAGTTAGTGTTCTGAAGAAGTTTTCCTGACACAAAGCATAAACCCGGTGTTTAGCAGTGAAGGTTCTCACACAGTCTCCTCAGGTTTGCATAGGAATGTGTCTCAGGCTGTCAGAGATGTTTTTGTGCCATGCAAGTTCATGCTTTGTTTATCATGCATGGCCAGTTCACACACCTCTCTCAAATTTCTCTCTGTAAAGGAAAGTAAATTGCTTTATAAATGTAAATAAGTGTAGCAGGTAGGCATTGGACCTGGTTGACCCCTGCCCTATTTGGCACAGCTGAAAAATTTGTGCACATGAGGACCAGGGAGTAGCTGCAGATTAATGCAAATGTAAATGTTGCAAAAACAACCCATCTGACATGCTGGCAAAACCTTTGTGAAGTCACAGCCAATTTCTAGAGAAGTGGTTTTCCTAGGACATAAATTTAACTCATGGGTTTGTGATTTATAGTTAAATCAGGAACAGTCAGTGTATTTACTAGGTAGATTTTAGGACTGTGCAGCAGCACAAATCTCAGTATGGATTAAACATGCTGGTTTTGACTAAAAATAGTTATAATATATATATCTTTTTGTTAAAACATATGTTCTTATCAGTTCTGTTTCAGGACTGTAACCAGTGAATGTTAATCCTGACTTACTAGAATCCATTTGAAGTAAATCATGTACTTGTTTACTGTCATGTATGCTTACCAAAAGGTTATGCACTGATACCTCACAAAGCCCATTTTTAATTTCTAGGCTAAAATGCAATTTTTGAAATATGTACAGGTCACAAAATAATTTTTGTTTATACTTAAATTGGGTTTGTAAATAAATGCAAAAATTTCAATTATTAAAAATAACATTAGTACTACTACTACCACTACTACTAATAATAATCATCATCATCATCATCATCATCATCATGATAATGTCATTTTGGGTCTTCAATCCAAAGTAACCTGAATTTTGGGTTTGGTTTCAGCCTTTTCATTGCTTCGGTAATATTTGCTGTTATCAGCACTGCTTACAGTGAAGCTGCTATTTCAGTCATGTACTATAACTGCATTGAACATAACAGCAGTTTTTATTCTCTATGAACACACGGACTCTGAGACCCAGCAGAGGCAGAGGGAATGAATGATGTTTAAGAGTCATAGCAGCTCAAATGTAAAGCACAATTTAAATGTCAACTAGACTTTCTATTAAAGTAATTACATACACTAGTGTGCTGTGTCCGATCAGAGCTGACAGTGACACACTGCATATTTTCTTTTATTCGTGTTCCTGGTTTTCATAAGGAGAGCAAATCCTTAGCTGTTCCTGCTATGCTCCATTAAAACAAGCAAGCCGTTTAGACTGCGTATGGATAGGAGTGCCTGATGCTGCCAAAAACCCCCAAACCCTGCAGAGGTCTATTTAGAGCTTCAGACAGGAGGCAAATGTAATGTGGAGGCCAGAGCATGGCATGCTGTGAATGACAGATATCTGAGTATCTTCATCATACAGGAGAGACGGTGATGAGGTTGTTTTATAGCCGGCTCACAGACGCAGACCCGAATACAAATCAATATCCAGCATTTTAAAGTACACTCTGAGAAACAGAGCTTTGTAAGTACAATTGTTAGGTACCAAATATAGTTCTTACTACAGCTTGGTGTTGGATTGAATTTACAGAGCTTCTTAATGCATGCCCAGGAAGCTTTAATTAACGTCTGTGTGTGCACTTTGCACTGCAGAGGCCATTGATAATATGTCTCTCTTCATCCACAGCAATCCATTACCCGAATGTGTTCTGCAGTGTCAGTGTGTCTGCTGTGCAGAAGTATCGGCGCTAAGCTGAAAGTCATTTTAAACAGTCATAAGCGCGAGATGCATAGGCTCCATCTGTCTCCACTGTCCCACGGACATCTGAAATCGCCTCGTTTTACAAATTCACATGTTGTGGATGTTGCTGAGTTGTAACGCTCGATGAGTTCCTGCCAAAGCCTTTCAGATAATCAGTTCAGTGTGCATCATTCACTCTTACGCTCTTTAGTGTCTCTAATTGAGTTATAGTCACAGAAAACCACCTTGAGTCATGGAAATGTATTCACAAATAAATTAATTACTCAGCATCAGATGCACATTAGAAAGGGAGTGAAATTATAAATACATCAAAGGTTTCATTTTTTTGCGCTAGAAATGTTGATGATGTGGGACACAGTATGGTGTATTAATGAGCGCTCTGCATTTTAGCCATCAAAGCCCCATTGATATGAGCACCTGCTCTTTTTTAATGAAGCAGATGAATGTTTGACTTTAACAGCCAATGTTTCTCATCAAACTTAAATAAGTGGTACAAAGGCATTGATCAGTTGCATTCATAATGTAATCATTTCTGCTTTGTGTGTGTGTGTGTGTGTGTGTGTGTGTGTGTGTGTGTGTGTGTGTGTGTGTGTGTGTGTGTGTGTGTG
>JAQQZR010000009.1:15276580-15290047 GCA_030068235.1 Notoglanidium macrostoma
TGTGTGTGTGTGTGTGTGTGTGTGTGTGTGTGTGTGTGTGTGTGTGTGTGTGTGTGTGTGTGTGTGTGTGTGAAGCGGCTCAGCCACGATAAGACAGGCTTGAAATAAGGGATTTCACATAGTCTGTGAGGAGACTGATGTAGAATACTGAGCACCTGCTTGCCTTGTGCGCCAGCGTTCAGGATAATCTGTTTGGGTCGATGCGTCAAGTGGCAGTCATGTTTCATGTGAACTGGCTGGCTCTAGGCTAAACACTGTGTTTGGTAGGGTGTTGTTAGAACCTTTGTTGTGTGAAAAGTGGAAAGCACTGTGATATTCGGATTCACTGTGCTGCGTTCCATTACAGGAAATGTGAAAACCGTTCGCTTTAAACCTTCTCATCTGGTGTGGTCCTTAGTAAGATAACTTTTAAAATGATTTTTCCATAAAATCTCTTACATTGCCTATATTTATAATGTTGTTGATATAAGCTGAAAGAGTTAGAGGCACTTGCCAAAAATAAAATTACTAGTCAAAGTAGTTATTTTATTTAGTTCTGGGCAGCAATTGCATGTTCTTCTGATCATTTAATATCTCTCCTATTATTATGCTCTAGTTTGGAAACTACCGGGATTGGCAGCAGATCTAGCAGTGTAATGTGCGATTTAAAGATTTAATAATCTCTACACAATATTACACTGTCATGAAATTCATTCATGACTAATCTGATTAGATTTTATTTCTTGACCTGCCAACTTTTATTTATTTTGCATAGGAGCCCAACATCAAATACACTACTAGTAGTATTTATTACTTAAAATACCCTAAAAAAGCAGTGCAGGTTTTATTTTTTTTTTATCTCTTTGATATTAACTGACACTTCCTGCAAGCCCTGCCACCTACTCCTAATCTCATGCACCCTTGTTTTTTGTCATGGTATATGGAGAATGTTTTGATTTCATTACTGTAAAATAAAATCAGTGTATGTTCGACTTGGCTAATATTAGACCCATACAGTGGGGTCCAAATTTCCACATTGAAAATCGAGATTATTATTTTTTTTCCATTTAAAATTGGAAATAAACAATCAGTTACAGAATTTAGGACTATTTAAAACAAATAAAGTAAACGTTTAATAACTTGACTATTTAATATTCAAGATTCTGCACTCTTTCTAGGTCCCTATTTAAATGTAAGCAAATGTGTGATATAGACCATGTGAGCTGCTTTGTACAAAAGGTCAGATTTTCCTCATGCCTAATCTCTTCTGTTGAAGCACATGTTCAGACGACACTCTGAGGGATTTGATCTAAAATGCATCATAAGGTTTTGCACAAATTTGCGTCTCCGTGCCAGCTCGAGTGCATACTGCCATTTAAGCAAAAAGAGGACATACCAAATATTAAGAAACTGTTTATGTAAATATATCAAAGAATTTACTTTTCAGTCTAGTTGTTGTCAGTAATATCATTTGTAATTGATAATGATAATTTGGAAATGATAATAATTAACGGATTATATTTAAAATGTCCTGTTTTTTGTTTTTTTTTTGTTTTTTTAACTCTTTACTGTGCATTATGGCAGAATTACAAGAAAATCCACACTGCAGCAGTGACCGAACAGCTTGTAATATTATTACCCACTGTCCGTTAATCTCCTTTTGGCTCAGTTCTGGATGCTTAAATCATTTATCACATTATTTTAAAAATGAATAGAGAAAAACAAATAATGCACAAGACTAGTGTTTACAAAAGAGTTTTCAGTCACGTCCCCTATGCTGAGAAATGGAGAATAGAGGTTAGGTGGAGCCATTTTTAGCGAGTCACTTCCAGGCATAAGAGAGGTGAGAACCACTGGATTGATCAGGTAAAAAAAAAAAAAAAGATAAAAAAAAAAAGAATAGGCATAAATGCATTTTGATCTTTGAAAAAGTCAATGCCGACTAACCGTTAACCTGTGATACTGTAATTCTGATGAATTTTTTTAAATTTTAATTATTGTTGTTGTCAGATGATAGTGGATTTTGCCGTGGATTCATATCAAAGCAAACACTGCACCTTCTATAACAACCCGGGCTCGTCCAAGATTATTAAAATGTTGCATTGTGTGGTGGTGACTGTCCTGCTCCATGCTTCCACTCTCTTTTCCACTCCAGGAGCAGGTGGCACAGGTGCTGCCGGAGCCAAACCATTTATTTCCCCTTCCCTTCTGTGTAATCCATTACTGTAAACTCCCAGGCCTTTCGCACAACCCCCGTGAGCCGCTGCTCCAGTCTAATTTAGGGTGAAATATTTAACATAATATTTGCACTTATTTCCATGCTACTATGTATCTGTCACCAAACGCACCACCTATGCACTTAAGTAGTACACAAAAAACAATATCAAGGTGCTAATTTATTTTACAGTGATGGCACAGCACTGTACGATGCTTTCCGCTGAATAACTGGCTTCAACATCTGCCTCAGTCATTAAGGTGCTCTGAGATCAACAGAAGGTTTAAGGTCTTTAAAGCACTATTAATGGTGACAAGACGAACGATTCTGCAGCCCAAGACGGCCTGCTTCAACACAGCTTCAGCTCACGCAGTGCGTGCGGAATTAACGTCACGCTGGCAAGCGAAGCACAGCCTCCGAGGCTGCTCTATAAAGAAGAGGAAGAAATCTGTTTTTCACAGTTTTCTGCTTTGAGGAAAGCGAGATTTTCATAACTAGGGCAGTTTGTGTGGATTGATCAAATGTTCACTGATTTCAAGTGAACTAGATTTCAAAACAAACTGAATCGCACGCAGGTGCAAGTGATTAGCGCTTTAGTCTTTCATGTGCCTCTGAAGTGTGCTCGTATTTCCCCAATGAACGTCGACAGGCACATAAGTGGTGGCATTTGCAGAGCTATTCTGTGAGCTTTTAATATTTGCCCATTCACAGCGAGTAATTGACATATCTGTCTGCAAAGACTTGCCACACTCAATATTCCTAATTACTCCCAGTGAGTTGGTTTTGGGACGCGGTTGAGAGATTTTGCGTTTTGCTCCATTCGTCGCCAGTGTGTGGCTATGTGTTATCAGCAGTTAGAGCTTAACAGATGGTGACCCAGTGAGTAATTTAAATAAGTCACTTATAAACGTTTCCGCCACATGATAAACTCTCAGGCCATTGTGGCAAAGGTTTAGAGATAAAAACTTTTTTGAATGAGAACTTTGTTTATTTGTTTAGACAGTTATTCAGTAATAAAATGCAAATTTTTCATCATTTATGTGGGCATATTTTCACACGTAAGAAGGGTAGTGCTTTTGACGCTGTATTTCAACTATCAAGGGAAAAATGCCATTACATTAAATTAACACATTAATAGGTTCATATTAAAATGTGGCTGATGTGTTTAGTGATTCTGGTGCTGATTTGTAGCTTAGTGCTGTAGTTTCCTTGTTATTGTGCCATATTAAAGAGAAATCCAACACAGATGTAATGGATTCAAATTTCCACAATGTAATGCATTTACATATGATGCAGTAGCACGGATTTACAACAGCGACTCGGTTTGTCTAGTTATTGATCTAGGAGACGATGAAAACAATAGAGTTAAAGGTGGTATTAGTATTGAAGTTGACGCTTTGGAAGCTGATGCGTTTGAGCAGAGTGTTCAGAAGATGATGTGACAGACCTGGGCACAATAAAGGACTAATAAAGGGCTGCATCAGTCTTGTTAGGTGGAGATGAATTCCCACTGGAGTGTTTCTGTAGTTCACTGAAAGTTGTACCTTATACTTTCCAACCACTGGCTAGGGGAAAAAAACAAGAACAAAAACACCCCTCAATTTGGAATTCAAGTTCGGGATCTCAAGTCCAGGTTCAGCACATGACACCAGCTTAACATGGCTGCTCCCAGCATCAGCAGTAAGCAAAGTAGCGCATGATACTATAACACCAACTATAAAGTTTGTTTTGATTAGGAAAATATACATCACTCATAATAGTTGGCTAGCTAGCTTGTGATAACAAAAGATGTTTTCTTCCAATTTTGTAGCTCACAGAGGTCAAACATGACGTCTTTCCGAGGCAATTCAAGTGCTACATTACAGCAGGTAGTCGAATGACATTGTGCGTGAGTGTTACCCAAAGTGAAAATGGACTAACTTGTCGAAAAGCAAGTTAAACCAAAAACTCATTGTAGAATTTAATTAAAAATAAAACTTGGGCACAGTTTATTTTAGAAGCTCACATGTTGATTATATGTATTGATATAATCAAGGATGATTTTTTTTTTCTTTAAATTTTTCAATCCATCTGATGTGATATGTTAAGTGCATCAGAGGAACAATAGGCATTTTGGCAGCAGGGGAACCTCTGCTTTCTCATGCAGCGTTGCATGATTTTTAAGACGACCCATGTTCTTCCTGCTGTGTCTGCACTGGCATGGGAGCCTGTTGGCAGGAGTCATACCTCAGCGGTGGTTTTTGGCCAACGGGCCGCTAAGCCCTGCCAGAGGTTTTTCATCTTGCCTCTCAGCAGGACTCCCCCCAGCAATACTTGTTTACAAACACATGGCCTGCTGAGAGCTTCGGCCTGGCATTGAGACCAGGTCAGACTGGAAACAGTGACCTTTCCTGCTCACACTAAAACTGCAAACCCAGCATGCTAGCTTCAATTAAATTACATGCAAGTGTCTCCCTGAAATAGCTTGGTTAAAAAACCAATATTGCCTGCAGTCAGTCTTGTGCCACCGAAGAGAAGCAAAGTCTTCTAATGGCGCTTACAAGCAGCGTGATGCATGTTTGATAAGAATGATTAATCGAAGTCGCTGCTAGCGTGCAGTCGTGTGATCTCTCTTACTGAAAATAGGAAAGTTAACACATCTAGGTGTACATCTAAGTGTGGAATCAGTGACATGCCTCGCTGTTTGGCGTTAGCAACTCTCTCGCTGGCAACGGTGCAGTGTTAACAGATTCACACACTGCAGAATGGCAACACTTCCCAATCGGAGCCATTAATCAGAGCACCATCACACTTCCTCTGCCACACTTCCTCTAGTACGGACGTGTTCCATCTGCTAATGAGAGAGGCTAGGAGACGCTGCCACGCTGAGTGCACTAGGATTTTGTTTGCACTTGATTTATTCGAGTTCACTTTGCACACCAAAATTTGCTGGACCATTTCCATAACTTTTGAATTATTAATGATATTTGATTTAATGAATCTGTGAATTTCCCTTTATGAAAGCTACTATATCAAATGCACCTAATCGATTAATGAGAACCACATTTTCTTCTAGGTAGCACAAATTGTTAATAAATTATCACATAATATCAATATTTATAAAGATGTTTTTTTTTTATTTTTTTTTTTATTAACAATCCATTAATATTAAACTTATAGCCCTATTTTATGCATACAGGGTCATTCTTCTTTGATTTGACCCCAACACAGATGCAGCTGTTTTCTTTTCCTGTCATTCCGTCATTAGAAATATAGATCAAAACTCCCCTGGAAAGCCTTAAAGCTTATTGTGAATCAATAACTCAAAGGAGCTGTGTCTCCTGCTCGACTGAAAGTCAACCATTTAGCTGGCAGCCAGACTGGTTAAGTAGCCCAGGCACCCTCCACAAAGCAGCTCTTTGCCTGCCAGCCTGCAGATCGGGTTGCCAAGTATTCTGTTTCAGGCTTTTAAGATAGGAATGATTATAGTTTTGTCTGGGTGAAAGGAGGGATACGGTTACTCTTTGTTTTCAAGAGGCGAGAAGACTTTTCTTTGCTGCCCCTATCACTGAACCCTATTGAGCTCTAAATGCTGCCCCGGTGCAGCCGGGTTACTATATCGGCACCTCTGGGATCATTTGAACATGCTTAAATAAAACTTATCTCACGGCTACAGTCTGACACTTCTGTTCCTGAATACACAGCTGGCTCACATTTCTGTTTTTTGTGTGTGGATGGGTGGCAGCAGGTTTGTGTATGGAGGCCACACCATAGGATTTTGTTAAGGCAGTAAAAACTGAAAAATGAGAACAGAGGATATAGAATTTATTAATTGCACTTGCAAACTGTAAATCTCTTGCGTTTCCCCCTCTGTGTGGTTCTTTTGAGCAGAGTCCGACTCTCTCTCACTGAGGTGGTTTCAGTCTGAACTGATTTCAGTGGGAAAGTGATTCGATTCTGAATCGACCCAACTGCAGGAAGTGAATCGAATATGCCTAAACGATCTAAACGATCTGCCAATAGAATAAGAAGATGAAAGCTTGAAATTAATCTAAAACAGGATAAGTAATCTTATATTTGATTTATAATAACCTTGTAATAAGAAATAGTAGATACATCTACCCATATCGAAGATATTTACACTTGCAGTGTATACTGAGGCACAATGTATGAACTAAACCAAAGGACAAAGCTGGAGGAGTGCAACGTGTTTCATAAGTTTGGACTGATGAACAAAAAGAGAAGAGTCTAGCACTTCCTGGGAAGCAGGAAGAGAGCTTCAGAGAGAGCAACGCTGTTGTTTTTTAATTTTCCTTGAGCGCTTTTCAGTGCTTTTGTTGGCAAACGGCTTCACTGTGCACAAAACAACTCACAGTTCAAGCTCGATCAAGCTCAGACTCACTATCAGATGTGACACGCAAAATGTTTTAAACTAGTTATTTCTCTCATTATCTAATCATTATTTACTGCTGGCTGACTGTCACCTGTGTTTAGATGATTTTTGTTAACTCTACACACATTTGCCAAGGACTGTTAATCTTTTTCTCTTTCTGTTTTTCTCATGAATGAAAGAAAGTTTTTACAAGTATGTTTTCAGTCCTACAAGCTCCTCAGTTTTATTTTTGGTTTGGGAATTTACATGGAGAGTGACTCGAAACCAGAACAAATGGACTAATAGGTGTGCAAGCACCTACAGAGTGCAAAAAGCATACATTTTATCAGAAATCTGCAGTTGGGGCTGTATATGTGAAATACACAGAAAAACCCCAAACGTTAAAGCACCAGCATAAGCACAATGACAGCACAGGTAAGCTGCTGGAGGGTGATTGAATTACTTTATGGACAATTGTATTCGTGGCATGCTCTATAAAACAATTTCATGCTTGTTAATGTTGATGCAGTGTGTAGACAGTAATGGGAAGTTTGTGATTGAAGACAGATTGTAACCGGATGCAGGACTGTTTTAATACGCAGTAAATGGAGTGTGTAAACAGTGTCAAGCCATGTCATCTCCCAAAGCCATTTTCAACACTGAATACATTTCTCATCAAGCAGCTGAAACAAAAGTGTGTGTTAAAGCACCGCATCTAATTGTTTTTAACCACTCATGTTCTGAATATTTTACAACACACACTTTATTGTTCTTTGTGAAAGCATGAATGAAATCCAGGTTGTGCCTCTTGGCTATAATAGACAATCTTCTGTTCAAAACAAAAACCAATGTAGATCTAAATCATATCGCAGATGCCAAAATGCAGATGTAGAGGTTTTATTTTTTTTTTTTATTTCAAGGATAAAATATTTCACACGGTACATCTATAACAAAATGGAATTTATATTATGCAGGCATTGATATAAATTGATATGGAGACATTATGCAAACATTGATAGCTGTAACTCTTAAGAAGTGCAAATCTCAACTTGAAACCTGTAAATCTCTACCATTATATGACTTTCTATGCAGTTACTCAATATTGCATCACACCTTTCCATTGCATCAAGAGTACTTTCCACCTGGACTGAGGAGTCAACACAAACAAAACCCTTATTTCTTTCTGTTCAGCTCCATCTCCCATCACTGTGGTAAAGAGAGGAAAGACGGCGAAGAACAGCATTGCCGTCTCCTGGCAGGAACCAGACCGACCCAACGGCATCATCCTGGAGTACGAGATCAAGTACTTTGAGAAGGTGATTACAGGAGCACAATGAACTCCAAGTGAGAATGAGGGCTGATATAAATAATCTGAATGGTTCATTTCTGTATTGGTATGTCGATAAGAAGTGTATAGTGTCAGACAGATGAATAACACCAGACAGACAGGTATAATAGAATGTGATGGATGTGGCTGATAAATGTATTTTAGCTGTAACCTGTAGCAAATAATATGACTGAATGGTGAAAACAAGTCACCATTTAATGCTTAAGCACTGGTGATTGGTTCTTAGCTCTAAGTAAGACAGCTTAAATAGATTTTTTTTCATTTAATTTATTTATTTAGGCAGTGGCAGTTCCCATTACATCTATTCACCAATGCCACAGACTCAGAGTCAATAAGACACAGAGACACATGAGATCCATCTCATCTGTTTTGAACTTGAAACAGAGAATCAGCACATACTTCACGCTGCAGTCTCTTTTTGCAGTCTTCTTTTGAGCAAGCCATGTTGTCACTTCACTAATTAGACAAGAGAGAGGAAATCTATGAATGTCTGTGAAAACTCTTCACTTACTCAGAGGGCTGGTCTGGTGCATGTTTAGAAAACTGTAGATGCTGAACTACAGACAGAGTTTCCCCCTATGATCAGTTCACCTGCAGTATTTTTGACTGTTTGGTGCATTGAAATACTTTTCTGGTGTCAGAAAAGATGATGAAGCCTGCTATATATGATTTCCATCAAAACGAAAAGTCCAGAAGTTTTTACAAGTCATAATTTGAACATCTACATTACATGCAACATACTAAAATGTACCTGTTTTTGTACTAAAAACGTGAGGTTAAATGAAAGCGTGTTCAGTGCGGCAGCATGGAGAGCAATGGAGTCAGGTCTCCGTTTGGCGACAAAGCTCACAAAGAGGCTGAAACCAGACCTGGCGTTGATGCGTGGCTCAGATTGCTGTTCACATCGTGGCTTTGGCCGGCTCCACTGTTCAGGCCATTTGAAGGGACAATCGTGCTTAAAGCAGCTCAGCCTCCTGCATCTTCACCTGATTTTCTCCACCATTGGTAACAATTCTGCTCTTTCTTATTTTTCTTTGTGTCCTAAAGGACCAGGAGACCAGTTACACTATTGTCAAGTCAAAGGAGAGTGAAATTGTGGTGGATGGGCTGAAGCCGTCCTCAGTGTACATCTTTCAGATAAGAGCTCGCACCTCGGCAGGCTACGGAGGCTTCAGTCGACGCTTTGAGTTCGAAACCAGCCCTTATTGTAAGTCTCAGTTCTAAACCAAGCACTGTTATGCTACATTCATTCACTAAACATCAGATTAGTAACAAAATACTCATAGAAATGAAACTGATTGATTTGAATATGTAGTCTGTCCATACACTGTTTGGCTTAATTGTAACCATTAATTAAAATAATTAAAATATAACATGGAATAAAATTTGTTAATGTTTAAAATGTATTGGCTGCTGATTGTTTTGGCTATGAGTTTGTGCCCCTCCTCATTTACATACAGTATATATTTACTGCATGTGGTAGACACTCTTATAAAGAGAGACTTATAGAAGCACTTGTTTGTTTACTTGGAAAACATCGCCTTAAGCTAGTGCAGATTGGTTCGAGTCTAAAGATACCAATGCTGGCAGACTCAGGAATCAGTGACAATACATAAATAAATACCTAAAATATATGCATGGCTAACAGCTCTCGCTTCTCTTTAGTGTCTGCCTCCAGAGATCAGGGCCGCGTGCCTGTCATTGCTGTGGCTGTTACACTGGGCATCATCCTGCTGGCACTGATCACTGGCTTTCTGCTCAGTGGCAGGTGAGAATGTGATTGATTTTTATTGCTCACTTTCATAGAGAAATGTTGGGTGGCATACAGAAAACATCCATCCATCTATCCATTTTCTGCCCCGCTTATCCGTTAAGGGTTATGGGGAAGCTGGAGCCAATCCCAGCTGACTTCGGTGAGAGGCGGGGTACACCCTGGGCAGGTCACCAGTCTATCACAGGGCTAACACAGAGACGAACAGCCAGTCACACTCACATTCACACCTATGGGCAATTCAGAGTAGCCAGTTGACCTAATATGCACATCTTTGGGCTGTGTGAGGAAAGCAGAGCACCTGGAGGGAAGCCATGCAGGCAATGGGAAAAAATGAGAACATGCTACGAGGCAATGGTGCTAACCGCATTACCACCAAACCGCCCTATAGAAAACTTGGCACCACTTATACATATTTTAATAGAAAATTATTTGCATAGACAGAAAACTATGGCAAATAAAGAACAGCTGTTGATGCAAGAGTGCTATGGAATAAATTACATTTATATAAAATTGTATTATACTCTCATGTATTGCTCTTTAAATATTATTCATTAATATTTCATTGTTGTAATGGGCTGGCAAAGTAAATATGCACTGTTACTCATCATATAGCCTAAATGTATTGTACATGTAACCAAGCATGCATCAAAGTATTACACCAATGAATATAACATGGTAATATTTTTAAGAGATGGCATTTTTAAGTGTTTTTTTTTAGGTATTTTATTTTAATATGATTAATATGATGTATGCTATCACTTAGCATATACCGTACTACTTATTTAACACGTATATTTCATCAACTAATTCACTGTAATCAATTAATCTGCTGCATGTTAGATATTTTACTTGCACGTCAACATCTCTGCTTCTGTTAATTATATCCAGCTTTGAGGTGTAAAATACATGTGTCCCAGTGTTGGCTGTGTAACAATAGCTGAGCAGGAAGTGGCAATGTGACACTAATGGGAGATACTAACGTTCACCCATCTGTCTTAGAACACATAGAGAAGTGCTATGCTGCTCAGAAATGGGACTTAATCTTTGAAACGTACGGTACCGGTATCTACTGTCACAAGGCAGATGTAGATCTGTAAATAACAGGTGGAAAAGGAGTTTAGTTGAATATATTATGCCCAAGATGTCTTTCAGTCTGTATCACAGGTTTAGTTATTAAAGATTATATCACAAAATAAGACAAAGGTATTTCCCTCTTGCCCAGAACTGAGATCTGACTGTTAGGCTGCTTGTCTTTCTTTTGCAATCATTGTCCTTTTTCTTGGCTCTCCGCCCTTGAACTGCATCGCAGCCCTTAATTCGATGCTGTCAAGTCCTTGGCGAGATTTACGCCAGCCGCTGGGGGAGGACCACAAAAACATACACGAGGAGCAGGCAGAATTTCTAACGAGCCTTCATGCCACCACACAAGTGGCAGCCCTGATTGTTTAAGCAGGTGCCGTGTAACACCTCAAGGACAGAGCACGTTGAAGCAATTACTCCTGAGCCGTATCATTGTACCATTTTCACCCCAGCCTTGACTCTCATCTGACCTTTAATGTCTAAGGTATAGCTTGGAAGCCCACACTGGTGCAGGAAGCTATCAGAGTAGTTAATAGCCTTTTTTGGCACCATGAATGAACTACATCGCATTTATGAGACTGTTACAGCAGGTAATGCTAAACATGAGCAGTCAGACAGCCTGGGAGGAATCAGTGACACATTCAGCCTGGCAGTGGAATACTGATATCACACTTTGCCATGTAATTATTAACTGTGCCTTGTCTTGTGGAAAAGTAAAACTTTCATTTTCTGGGGCTGTCAGCTCCTGTTTACATTAGCATGTCTATCTAGTCACCTAGCATTCGAGCATGAGGTATTGCTCAGAGAAGCAGAAACTTTAAACGTAATTAGTCAGATCAAACTGTGACATTCCATCCAAGTTCATATGTGATGCCAATATTTCTATTTGTGATCCATTTTTTATCCAGTTTTCTCCCATTTCAGTTATTTTCCAGATTCCAGCTATTAGTGAGCTCTTCACTATCACATAGCTAGCATGTGCTTCCAGTGACACATGTAAAGCCGGCCACCGCATCCTTTAGACCTGCTACTTGTACTACATCGCAGCACAGCAGAACACACTCAGAGGACAGCGAACAAGAGCTCAAAGACACCTGTGATTTGTCAGTGTCACTCTAATTTGTTACCGTCAACCTCGCAATTGCCCAATGAAAGGACAAATACTTTTCTGTTGCACTACTTGCACAAATTTTTGAAGCATGGTTGCCAAAGTGTGCATAATCACTGGTCCAATCTGATGTGGTGGTTGGGTGAAGGGATTTTGCAAAGTAGGATAAAGGTTGAGTGTTCTACTCAGCTAGTCACCTGCCTTACTCATCCCAGTAGTCTGTGTACTCCTACCAGCGGTCAGAGCTGGATAAATCATGAAGGATTACAGAAATACATTTCTCAGTAAAGCACCCATCAGAGAAGAACCAACAACACTACACTAATCTTCCAGCTCAAAATGGGAAACAAAAGCTCCTTTTGATTTGAAATAGAAAAGGAGAGGTGGCAGAGCAGGTTTTTTTGTGCTAGCAACAAATTAGTAGGTGTGTTTTGATTCATACACACACACACACACACACACACACACACACACACACACTCAGCCAGGTTTTTCTCTCACTGAGGTACTGCATAAGTGTGCATTTTCAGGAGGCTTCAGAAAGAAACATCCTGTCAGAACACTTGGACATGTGTGTAGCACACTGAATTGTTTCTGTGTCATGACACAGTGACGGTTCATGGTGAGTTTCACAAGAGACGGC
The DNA here is from genome assembly GCA_030068235.1 of Notoglanidium macrostoma. Lineage (NCBI taxonomy): Eukaryota > Metazoa > Chordata > Actinopteri > Siluriformes > Auchenoglanididae > Notoglanidium > Notoglanidium macrostoma. The sequence continues at coordinate 15,289,079 of JAQQZR010000009.1, forward strand.
CCCTGAAAATACAGCAGACCACTTCACAGCTATTGGCTGCCTCTCTTGGTGATGTATATCATCAGTAGAACATGATGTAGATTTCTGCACACTTATCATCTGGCTAAAATGGCTCAAATCTGCAGCAGCTCCCAGCAGGAAGAGACACACTTCAATCATCCTTCATTCACCTCTTACACATTTAGTTAGCCTTTTAGCCTTCATATGAATGTGCCATGTTAATTTCACCATTACACACTGTATCTATTTTAGAATGAATTTGCACATTCTTTGCACAACAATCATAAAAAAGGAAAAACAGGGCAAAATAAATGTCAATATTTCAGTGCATACTGGAAATAAAAGAACAATAAAAGTTCTGTTCTAATTCGATCTTATTCAATACCTTTTTCTACTGCACAAAAGACCAGACCATTTAACCAAAAAAGGATGCAGAATTAAACCAGCACCACAGATTATTCAGATTGGTTATATGATATTCTCAAAAGCAACATTATGCTATTTCATTTCTCAAAAACAATTTGAAAAAACCTTAATGCTTTCTTTTTAACTTTTTGGAATCATTTGAACTTAAAATCTTTTTTATTTCAATAGTACAACACTGTCTGTCAACAAATCTCTCCAGCTAAACTCTCTAGCTAAGTTTAATTTTAATTTCACCACTTAGCCTTTGTTATATCTTGTTATTACTGGGGGTAAAAACCCACTTCATCCACAAGCATTTTGTAAGCCAAAGTAAGGCATCCAATTTCAGCTGGTTCACCAAGAACCTACTGCTAATTCAAGCAATTCTTCCATGGCAAAAAAACTGTTTCATTTTACAATTTCTCATGTTGGTGGGAAATGAACGAGGATAACCTAGAAGCAGAACTTTTGGCTTTAATTACGCACGGTTCTTTGTGTGTGTGTGTGTGTGTGTGTGTGTGTGTGTGTGTGTGTGTGTGTGTGTGTGTGTGTGTGTGTGTGTGT
>JAQQZR010000009.1:15297616-15309032 GCA_030068235.1 Notoglanidium macrostoma
GTGTGTGTGTGTGTGTGTGTGTGTGTGTGTGTGTGTGTGTGTGTGTGTGTGTGTGTGTGTGTGTGTGTGTGTGAGCAGCATTAAAAGGGAGGACACAAGGCAGAAGTTTTCAGAGAAGGTCCCTAAAGGAGGTGCAATTTCAAGTCATGTTGTTGTCAAGCAGAACTGACCTTTTTTCCCCCTCCTAGCCTGCCAGTGACAACTTCATTCGTGCCTCAGATCCTCTTCTCCTCTCCATCATTAATCTGTTTCACACGCTTGGGAAAGAGAACGTTATTTGATGTTTTATTTAAGGCCTTCATGAGAGCTGCCTCAGATCTCTCTCGCTCTGCTATACTCAACTCACTCCCCCTTGCTCCCACCCTGTCTCTACTTCTCTCCCTATGTCTCTCTCTGTCTTTCTCACTCTTGCTCTTGCTCTCTCCGTTTTCTTTTTCTGCTAGACGATGCTGCCGGGGATTGGTTTCTGAGCTGCTCTTGTTTTGGCTTTCTCTTTTTGCCAGCATAGTGAGAGAATTTTGTTGGAGGCTAAGAGAGAGATGAGAGGTTGGCATCTCGCCCAGTGCAGTAGTCAGATCTTAGCTGCTTGCAGGCTTGTGAACCTTAAATAAACATAGAAGATGTCAGCAGACCTCTCAATCTAACTGTGTGTAATCAATATAAGAGATTTGTTTTGTGCATTAGGTGAAAATATTTGTAGATTGAAAAAACGTTGCTTTTCATCTAACAACTAATTCAACTGCAACTTTTGCTCTTGTGTGGTGAAACTAACTATAATTACTTATAATCTGGAAGTCCTCACTGCTGTTTTTGAAATCTATTGGTAATGCTACAGTGCAAATGATGGGTTTTGTTGTTTGTTAAAAAAAAAAAAAAAATAGACGTTCATCATATCGGATAAAAATACAATCAGCTTGTCTGAATCATCCGGTAATAATAATTCACAGTCAGCACTATATCGGGGTGGGGCATTTGTACGCCTATGTCATACGCCAGCTGAGATGTCAAAAATAATCCCATCCTTATTTAAGGCATGAAAGAAGTCAGATTTTGAGTAAGAGCATGATAGACTAAAAACAAATGAGAATTGGGTCATCTGATTTATTCTCATTGTGGTATTTGTATGTACTATTTGAGAACTTAGTTTTGACTAAACAGATAACAATAGGTTGCTGGCAGCTAACAGGGTTTGTTTGCTGTGTTTCTGTGTAATTAGAAATTCAAACCTACTGTATATCATACTAAGTATCCAATGGCTGCTGGATAAAAAAAAGCTTTTGTTGAAAGTAAGATGTTTCATTCTTTTATCTATTCTCACAACACTTCTGTAATATCCTAACAGCATCATATTATTACGTGGGGAACACTTGCGCTACATCCCGAAACAGCACACTACTCTAGTAAATAGTATGTCATTACAGCTTTCGTGTCCTTACCATTTAGACCTACTGCTTGAGCAGAACGTCTTTTGCCTGATAAAGAGAACAGGTAAGGTTGTGGGAGAAAAGCTCAGAGCAGTTTGAGATTAGAGCGGTTTGAGCACCTTGTTGGTGGTCTGTGAGAAGATGGTGTCTACTGAGCTGGTGCTCTGGTACTAAGAGTAAAACCAGACTTTTCTCACTTGATTTGCTCTTTAAGATTCCCTCTCAAAACATATGAAGGCTTCGATTTTCCGAGAGTGCTTATACATTGAAAAAACATATCCGCTCTGTGTGTATATGAAAAGTTGGCTTTGGCCATGTTAACCTTTTTAATGTATACCAGAATCCTTTGCAGTTGCTAATATGAGTATTACTTTGTCATTATAACCATTATTTGCAGCTTAAATTTGCTTTGTATTAACACGTGATGCAACTACCATGTTTAGTTATTGGCCTTGCTGTCCTTGCTGAATGTCATACGCGCTTGGATTCATAGGAGTTCAATTCATATGAATACACGTAAATGTCCAAAACAGCTTGCTGGTTTACTCTAACAGTTAGACTTAAGCAGGGTTGGATATAAATATTATGAATGGATGAAAAAGAACATATTAGTATGGTGCAGGTCGTGTAATGTATTTTTCCATTTATATATATCAGGTGATAAAGGCTGTAGAGGAGAGCTACAGGCTGCCGGGCCCTATGGACTGCCCTACAGCTCTCTACCACCTCATGATGGACTGCTGGCAGAAGGACAGGAACAGCCGGCCCAAGTTTGACGAGATAGTGAGCCTTCTGGACAAACTCATACGCAACCCTAGTAGCCTGAAAAGCCTCGTCAATCCCTCCAACAGGTACCTAAGCAACACCTTGCTTACGCTGCGTTTATTCACTTCAGTAGTTTCCAGCATTTTATGTGCTCTCTTATCTCTTTGCCTCTCATCTCGGTTTCTCTGTCTGTGTGTTTGTTCATCCATGTTTTGTTTATTGTAAGCACAAGTCCAGCTTTCTTTAAAGTAAATGCTAATTATGGTATTTTATCATCTGCATCTGCGAGCACAAAAACCGTGTCATGTCTGTAAAATGCTGATAATGCAGCGTTAACAGCTTTTGTTACATGGCTGACACAGAAAATCAAGATTTAATGACACTTGAAACAAATAAGCGCTGGTACTTCATGATTTAATGCCGAGTTAAGTGGAAGTGACAGCGTACAAATGACTTCCAATTATGGTGATTACATGGTATCAAATATATTTTCTGCATTGCGAATCGCTCTGTACTTTTTTAACAGGCTGGAATCTATTTTCTGTAATTGTCTTATGAAATTATGTTATATTTAATAAGATTGATTTTGAGTGAGGGAATTTATTTTGTGGGTTCTAGATATAATCTTTCGATTCAGCTCTTTTGCAGTCATGGTAATAAATGTACTCATTTTCACAAAAAAAAACTTAATAATATAAAAATATATAATAGTGTATGTCACCAATATCCAGTAGTAAACTGAGCATTATTAATGTGTTGTATTTGTCTTGGATAGCATTAAAGAATGAATGTTCTGAAAGAATAATTAAATTAAACCCATGCACCAACTTTACAACTATTTTTTTTATTATTATTTGCATAATTCAGGCTCTCCATGCATGCACAAGAAACATCCACTTAGGCTTGTGTTCTTCTTTTCTGTACAGACTACATATAGCATGCTAACGTTAGATTTATGCATCCATTTGTTCAGCAGTCCATTTGTCTTTCCCACAGGGTGTCCAATTTATTAGTGGAGCATGGCAGCGCAGAGCTTTGTGCGTTCAGCTCTGTAGGGGAATGGTTAGATGCCATAAAAATGGGTCGATACACCGAGCTTTTCATGGAAAGTGGATACACTTCGCTGGACGTAGTCACTCAGATGACCTTAGAGTAAGTCCCCCCTGTTGTCATTTCCTGCCAGTGGGGTTTGTGGGTATTATCTGATGTGCATTAACAGACAACATATGCCCTTTAAAATGTAAAACCACTTTGTTATGGCAGGATTTTGCTTTAATTTGGGCTCTTAATTGCACAATATCAGACGCAGACATTTTGTAAAAATGGCACGTGACGTTTCTTCACTGTCATTTATTTACTCGATTCCATAAAGAAGATTGGAAAAAATTGTGAACATCGGCTGAACTGCTACACTGACAGGTTTTGTTTTACCACACGTTAATCACTATTATTCCCACAAACCAAACAACACAAATGATACAAAACAGCAATTAAATAAGGACCAGATTCTAATGGTAATCTATGTGAGTGCTTTATTAAAGGCAGCTGCACTCGTTAATGGATGGAAAAATCATTAAGCCGAAAGATAAAATACAGTTTTAGTATTAACTGTGAAACAGAAATATATGGTGTGCAACAAGTGCCTAATTACAATGATAATGATTATTTTCTATTTTCTAAGTCAGGAACCATTTAATACTAAACATTTCTTGAATCAATCCTGTATTAGCAAGTATTTGTTGTAATTAAAATGAAGTATTTATACCTCAGCTCTTGAATTCTTAATTCTGATTGGTGAGATGGTGTTGATTTTCTATAACAGAGGTTCTGACAGTTTTTCTAAGATTTATATTAATAGCTCATTTTAATACATTATCTTTTCTATAGTAATAAATTACATAGCCCTCTATGGCAGATGCGCCACATAAATGGATTAAAAAAACATTACATTGTGCGATCATTGATATGGTGAAGTTTTCTGTGAGGATATCTTTGTTTAGCTTTTGGAAAGGAGACTTCAGTGTCAGCGCTTTGTACCAGCCAGAGGTAAAACGTTAAGTTTTCTGAAATGCATCTTTAGGACGGAGGGATTTGTGGTTTCTCAGTAACTTTTGCATTTTTTTTTTTCTTTTATTAATTTCATAAGAGAGAAAAAGAGAGGCTGGTAAGGGAAAAAAAACTTTTTATAGATGCTTTACTATAAGTGGAAACAGGAACTAACTTGTGTTCTGGATGTTCCACTGCGTAACTGTAGCTATCAAGTGTTTGACATGTTCTAAAAATGATCATTGGCAAATTGCTATGGTACATGATGAATAAAACACTTCTGTTAAAGGAAAAACCAACTTCAAAAGAATAATAGAAAGTCTGCTTTGTTTTAGGTCACATCACACCTCTAACTGCACGCCCTGGTCCTTACTTAATAGCAGCTGATGTTTTATAACACTGTGGAGGTGTTTAATTATACTACTGTCTGTTTTACAGAGATGTGAGGAGGGTTGGAGTCACTCTGGCAGGGCACCAGAAAAAGATCCTCAACAGCATCCAGGAGATGCGAGTCCAGATGACGAATGCCACTATTCCTGTCTGAGGCAGCTTTTAGAGCTGCCCGACCTACAGTAGTAGCCTAGCACTTTTTCACCAGGGACACTTATTTATTGAATATGGAACTATTAAACTCTTAAAGGGAAATGACTCGACATTCCTGAGGAGCAAAATGAGGATTAGCTCGAAGGCTGGACAGAGAGTTGTGTGTGTATGTGTATGTTTGTTTATGCACAGCCTGTCAGCCTCCTGACAGCTTTGACAGGACCGAGTCAGACGTGTCGGTAATGAAACATTTGGAAAAGTGTGGCACATTTCCAGGTAGGACCACTGAGCGGCTGGTGGAAGTCTCTGGGCTGAATGTATAGCACTTTTTCAAAACCTCATGCAACAATATTATTACCTCCAGAAATCCACAAAATCTTCAGTCTACCTACGTCGACAGATGTTATTCCACATGTTCACTCGGAGGAAAGGTCATGCAGTAAGACTTAAACCATATCAATTGGTGAAGGAAGAAGCGGCTGTGTATTACAAAGCAATATTAGATTTCAAGCTTGATACTGATTTAATTTCTTTTTGGACATGGAAGAGGAAATGGGTGCGTATGTACAGTTTCCATTTGCACAGTATGTGTCTTAATCCAGGGGGAAATGCATAAAAAAGTATCAGGCTTCAAAAACAAATATTTGGCTCCAGTTTCAGTAAAGTCGTGAGTGTAAATAGTGTACAGTTAGCTAAAGCAATTCATCCAAGTTGTGGGGTTCATCTACTTTTAGCTGGAAAACATTAGTAATAAGATGTTGACATAGAAATGAGAAATGTTAATAGTGCTTTTCAGTGACATCAGGTCATTTTACACTTGATGTGTGAATAAGTGGCTTTGTGCTATTGATTTCTATTTATTTAATTCTACCCAAGCTTTCCTAACATATCATTTTACTACTGTTTGTCTGCAGTTCATTACAAATACAAATATACCAGAAAAAAACCTGCTTATTATCTTTATGAACAGGAGTTATAGAAATCAGTGTTCTCCCTGAATGTCAGTACGTACAGCTAAACAGCTCTGCTAGGGCCGCTGATGAGTTTTCCACATTATGGTCATTATAAGATCTTCCTAGAGGAAACTGCCGTCAAACCAAAGTCACATGAGCATCATAGATTAATGAGGTCATGTTTACTGTTTCAAGCGCTTCATGCTTTGTGCTACGAGATCAGTTGTGGAAAGAGGATCATGCAGGTTCAAACAGCTTAGTGAGAAGTTTAATTAATTAATTAATTAAAATTTAGCTTGTGTTATAAACAGTGCCGAGACTCTGCAAGCTCACTGACATTATTTCATTATTTGTCTAATCTTCCGCCTAGTGTCTAAGTGCTTCCATTTATTTAGCAGTTAGTATAAACCGTTTTCTAGGCTAACTGAATGTGCTGGGTTGAATCCCATGAGTTAAGACAAAAGGGTTTCTCAGTTTATGTTAATATAACACATTTGTCCAAAAGTAATACGACAGAACAAACCAGTTCAGTGTGTTACACAGTACCGCACAAGTGAAGGACATTAGAATTACTTGTAAGGTGATTTTTCATATGCTATTACAAGTAGTGTGTTATTTAATATTATACATGGAGCTTAACTGTCGAAGTGTTTCGAAAAGATTGTTAAGAGGCATGTGAAGGAGAGCAAACCGAATATCAGCACACATTATAGACGATTTATACAAATACAATCATTTCTACAAACTATTATGTGAAGTTCGCAATTTTCTTATGTTTTCTGTCATCAGCACCTTAAACAACCTGACTACTGATAATTAATGTGTTGAACATCCACTCTTTAACCAGCAGCACGTTCTCCTAGTTTTCTTCTCTTTTTTTTTTTTTTACTCAAATTCCAACTGGTTTTATTACAAAAAGGGCCAAGGACAAATTGAGCAATCCTATATTTTGAATGTGACCGTTAATTTCTGCATATTTGGACTGGGTTTGTTCCTGGATCTAAAGTTTGCTTAAAGCACAGTAAAATCATAAAACATACAATTTCAACACCGTTTTACTGAAAGATGAACAAGCATTCTTTTTCTCCTCAAGTATAACATAGGATGCACACTGCAGGGGATTAAGATACATGCACACTATAGGCATCTACCAGCTTGACAGATCGTCTCAGATTATAAAATAAGCATAAAGTTTACAGATTTACTTTTATAAAATGAAAGGCAAGATATCAACATGGATGAGAAGTACCATTAACAAAAATCTTTTTGTGAGCCTTTTTAATTGCAGGAAAGCCAGACAGATCCCACCATCTGATCCCTGATCATGTGACTCAAACAAACATGAAGGTTTTACAGACCACCATGGGGCCTCTTGGGACTTTTCTTATTAACACTGGCATGTAGGAGAGAAACGGACATTCAGATGGAAGAGAAATGATAAAACGTGCATGATATCGAGGTGAGGTTTGCTCAGATGCATTTTCTCAGCATAAAAATGTTTTAGCCTGTCATAAGCCACAAATATTTTAGGATCAGAATTGTTCCAACAAAAAAAAAAAAAGCTACAAGCACAGATAAAAAATGTTGTGTTGCTGTTGTGATTATTTGTCCACTCCCTTTTATTGTGTGTTTTGTTTGTGTAAATGTCTTTTGTAGTGTAATATATTAAATTTTCTATTTTTTTCTAATAAATTCAAAAGAAAATCTGATTGGCCCAAGTCTTTCTTTTATATTCTGCACCAATAAAATGCTACACTTATATTAGTTTGGACATTTTTTTTTTTTTTTTAGCTTACCATTTTTAGCTTAGACTTAGATTTTCAAAATTTGCTCCAAAGGAAATAACACTCAAAAGCAACACAATGGCAGAAGAGTACACAGAACTGTTCATTTATTTATGTGACCTTACATTTCTCTCCACTGTGTCTGAAACAGCATGTTCGGGAAACCTTCCTTCTTTATATACACCACCAGTTTGTGGACATCTGACCATCACAAGCATACAGTATGTAGGCCTTCTTCAAACTGAGTAGGAAAGCACAAAATTTTCTAGAATGTGTTAGTATGCAGTAGCATTAAGCTTTCCCTTCACTGGAACTAAGGGGTCGAGCCGAGACGTGCACCAGCATAACATTGTACTTGTGAATAAAGCCAGCTCCACGAAGTCATGGTTTGCTAATGACGGAGTAGAAGAACTTGAGTGGTCTGCGTAGAGTCCTGATCTCAACCCCACTGAATACCTTTAGGATGAACTTGAATGCTGACTGTGTGCCTGCATCAGTGCCTGACCTCACTAAAGCTCACCTGGCTGAATGAGCATAAATCCCAACAGCCAAGCTCTAAAATTGAATGCAAAGCCTTCCCAGAAGAGTGGCGGTTATTATAACAGCAAAAGGGGATTAAATCTGGAATGGGATGTTCAAAAAGCACACATGAGTGTTCTAGTCAGGTGTTTACAAACTTTTGTCTACATAGTGTAGTCAACCTCTACATTTATATATTTATATTTAAGTATATATATATATCTACTTATGGAAAAAAAACAGTACTGGAGAAATGTGAACAATTATAAGTTTACAATTGGCATCATCCACATCAGTCTCTGTCTCATCACTTGAGGTAAAAATAACTTGCAGCATTTAAACACAAGCCTCATTGTCAAGTAACGTAAGTTATAGGCAGAAAAATTAAATGTTGATCAGAATCTTTTTCCAGAATTCAGCCGGGACGACACCTGATGGGGTTTTTTCCAAACCACCTCACAAATGTGTTTATTGTTTCTGGACAATCTGAATTTTCGTTCCCTTATTTCTCTCATCCTCTTTCTCTTCTTACTCTCTCTACTTTCTCTTTCATAATTACAGGCCACCATATGGTGTTGAGTCTTTTTGTTTTAAATATCATCATGCATTTCTTTTGAGTTGGTTGAGGATCCGTGCTAGTTTGAATCCATGAAAGTCTGAGTCTGTGACCCATAATCTTCACCAGACTCCTGGTCTGTAATACAGTTATTTTCAGTTCCTGCCTTTTTTGGACGACGTCTACCTTCAGTCTTGTCTGGAGTTAATGAAACGTAGCCCAGTAGAGATCGGGTCAGGTGATTGATACGGCTAGTCAGAAACATTCGGTTTTTTTGGTCCTGCAAAACTTTTGAGCCGCTTTATTAGTAAGTCTTAGGACAGGAGTATGATTTCTATCCACAAAGCACCAGTTTGGCTGTGGCTTTCCATTCCATCCAGGCCAGAGCCACACCTGATCCACTCACCGTTGTTTGAAGTCATTTAATATGAGACCAATTGATTAACTGAAGCCTCGCGGTGTCACTGATGTGAAGCTGCACTCTTACACAGCAATCTGCTGCTTTTTGTGCCTGTTCTCATTTCCACAATTTGGCTGAAGTACGCAGGTGTGGGCTGAATATTGGGGTGGCTGACCTGAATATTTCTAGATGAGATACAGTCGAGTGCAAAAGTTTGCATACCCTGAGGGCAAAATGAAGAAGACAAAGAAATGTAATTTAGAGCAACAAGACATTGAGTGTGATAGGTTTTAGCAGCGTTCCTTCATTTTGATATGCAAGAAATGGTGTAATAGTGAATTAGTGTAAGCTAAATATATAAATTGTGAAAGAAATCTAATGATATCAGTTTAAACGTTTTGGAACCTCTTTGATATTGTTAGATTATGATAGTATCCTTTGAAGCAAACTATTTAATAGCCAGGATATTATTTAACCAGTAGAACCTCACAGATGTTGATTGCTACAATGAATCTCCCTGCCTGTCTACTTCACACATGCTTTGTTTCTTATTCAATAAAACCCTTGCTGTCGGATCGGTTGAGATAGACCAGACACAAGCCAAACAGCCTCTGTTCTCTGTCTCTCCAATGACCAATGTAGTATTGTGAATAAAACATACCCTCCATAAAGCGACATGTTGCCGATCTTTACGAAGTTTCTGCTGAATCTTCACAGTGAGAAATCTTCGATTTAACCCTATTCTCTGAGAAGCTTTTGAATCCTTTCAGTCCCCCAGTCTTCTTGATGTATCTATAATAACCTTGCCAGACTGCCTTCTTCTGTCTGACATAGTTCTGTCTCTGCATTGTTTTCAAAAGGTATTTTCTTTTGATTTATCTGGATTGTCCCAATCTGAATGAAGATAAATTGTAAAGTAGAGATACATATTCTTATCTCAGGTTGAAACTGTAGGAGATGCAAACTTTTGTACGATATGAAGATTACGTATAAAGCAAGAAGAGGCCTATATTTGTTAGAATGTGTAAGTTGTTCTGCTATTAATAGCTCTGTTGATATGAAACTGAAAGAATTAGAAGAAAGAAAGCTGTTTTAGATTATTGACAGGTGTATAATGGGAGAAACCATCCTGGATACAGGCACTTAGTGAAGTGAAGTTTTGTCACTGGATGGCAAAAATGTGTCTTATATTTAAAGTGACTTGGACTCAGCGTACCCGCCGTATTCACAGTGACACTATTGAATGAGAATCCGAACGCTAAATTTGTGGATGCCCTTTTTTTCACTGATTCATTTTTATGTCGTTACAGCTAGCTAAATATAAATCCTTACTGAACTTTCCATTGAACACTTTGTGGTTAGTCACAGTGAGCTCATAGGAGTAAGTTTACCGTCTTTATAATTGACCAAGTACCACAACACATCATCAGCTCATATTTTGTCACAGAATTGTGTGTTAGTCTGGAGTGGTTTTGATTATATACTTTAACATTTAAAAATATTTCATCACAACTAAATGGAAATGTATTTATTTACTTTTTAACCTTCTTTCTTCAAAGATCATGTTGGGTAAGTAGTCAGTCTAACAAACCCTTTAGTAAGAACAGTCAGATGTGTTAAACCTTTCTAGCTAAGTGTGATTTTCTCACACGGTAATTAACACACTTTTTAACAAGTTGTTGGCTAACTATGTGCCATAGTAACATCTAAAGAAATGTTGATGGAGCTTCTGCTGAGCTGGAATAAAACCCTGCAGTTACAGCAGTGACTCTTCTTTATTTTTTAAGTCATGCTCTGAATGCTTTGTCAGGTTCTTCATTTTCATAGGCTTAATGTTTTGGCGGCTTGTAATGTTGAGGATATGCTTGACTGGTGTCAATATTTTGTTGTTTTTCATGTTGAGAAAAATACTAGAACAGCTTTCATGAAAGTTGATAATTGTCATTATAACAAATGTAATTTAACAATGAGGAAAATTTCATCAAATTCAGTCTCACGGTGTAATTACCCCTGTAGGAAATAGATGAAACTCAGATATCACTAGTGATTGGTTTTACCTTGAGGGATGCCGTGGTTGAGCTATTATTCATGCATGTCTCAGATAAAATTAATACTTTTCTATGGAACATACATATATTTGAGACAAGACACTACATGTAAATGGGGGTTTAAAAAAGTATATAATAACAGATATCCCAGTCAATCTATACCTGTTTATTTTTGATATACTTACATATCATTTTGCACTGAAACTTTTTACATTTGGGCAGTGTGGTGGTTAGCACTCACAGCAAGAAGGTCCTGGGTTCGATCCCCGGGTCACCCAGGGTGCCTTTCTGTGTGGAGTTCGGATGTTCTCCCCGTGCATGCGTGGGTTTCCTCCGGGTGCTCCGGTTTCCTCCCACAGTCCAAAGACATGCAGATTA
>JAQQZR010000009.1:15309132-15319666 GCA_030068235.1 Notoglanidium macrostoma
TTAAACATTGAGACTGTGTCTGAGTCCCGAACACTAATTGGAAGGCTGTTCCATAATTGAGGGGCTTTGTAAGAGAACGCTCTGCCCCCTGCAGTAGCCTTCACTTGTATGCATTGAAAGATACACTATATGGCCAAAAGTATATGGACACATCATACCAACAGCCATGTGTCCTTCCCCAAATTGTTGCCACAAAGAAAACAATTGTCTAGAATGTCTTTGCATGCTGTAGCATTACAGTTAACCTTTTGTTATTTTTTTAAAACATTGTTCTCTCTGTAACTGCTGTTCCGGCTGCATTCAGGTTGTCCTGCAACTCTTTCTGAATGACTGCTGGCTTCTTTCTCTTGCCTTCGTTAGTGTAAGAGCACATTGTGAAAGTCCGGGGGCGATTACTTGTGGTTGCATGAACTTTCCACCTGCATATTATTAAACCAAATGTGCTGACATGTGCAGGGATGTTAGCGGTCTTTGCTATGGCTCTGTAGAATTTTTCTATTGTATTGTGTTGTTTAATAATGTTGTCCCAGACCAATAGCCATGTCTTTTATAATGACACATTTTTTGCAGCATTTATATATTGTTTTTTATATTTTGATATTTTTACGCCATTCTTCTGTATAAAGTCCAGTTTCAAATTAAATTTTCCAATTTGGGGAAATTCCTAATAATATTGTTAGATTAGGGATAAGAATGAAGATGAATGCATGTCATACAGAAACAGATTTTTTTTTTCTGATTATAGAAAAAAAATCAATCCGGAAAACACAAAAGCGGATTTGAAACAGGTTTAATATGACACGTGACTTCATGTGCTTAGTTACTACTAAGGTTTATGAAGGAAATCTACGCCATTATGACCCATACATTGAAACGTACGATATGAAAGAACGTTTTCAGGAATACATGACATGACTTGATTGTGAAGCAGGCAGAGCTAAACCTTCTTCAACTTCAAATGTTTCTGTTCATGCAGTTTTGTGTGTAGATAAATACAGTGAAATAAACATTCTTGATCATTTTATTGTTCCAGAAGACATGCCATAGATACAATCTTTCCAAAAATCTGAGAAATTGACATGATTGACATGCCCAAACCTCTTTCCTATAGTGTCTAGTGTCGTGTCTTGCTTTAAAATCTAAAATTTAAAGAGTCCCCACAGCACCAGGAAGAACCGAAATGGAAGTCTGAGGATTTGGACACTTCCATTTCTTCAGTGTCTCACCTTAATCGAACTCTGACCCCCTCTCGCCACACACTCACAGACACACTCTCATCCCCAACACATCTACTATATATGTTAATGTCATACACTCATATATTTCACACCAGCATGGTTGTTTGTTATGGTACAAAATTTCATTTTAACCCTTGCGCTCCCGTGGGAAATCGCACCTCTAAACATCGCTCTAGGTGTTAATTATCAATCCATGTTTTTCTAACCTCTGGGGCAAAATATATCGAAACCTGGAATTCCATATCAGCAATAAAGAAAAAACTTCGTCTGTACCATTTATCAGTGACTGCTTTTGCTGGTGCTGCACTCAGGTCTTTCGGAGGCGTGTTGCTGGAGGCTGTGGAAACGCGGCTGGAGGTGCGAGTCCCACGACAGCGCCCTTCACTCCTAATGCAATTTCCTTGTCTGAAGGTGCCACTGGACTCCCGGTCCCGCGAGTCATTTACAAATCATTTCGATTTTAATCATTATGAATGACCTTCATCAGAGGTGTCTGTTGCAGCCAGGGTGGGGGATTTATACTCCATAGTTTTGGAATATAAAGGACTCCTGATATATTACATATGTCTTGGCTCATTCCCAAGTTCTTTTCTTAGAATCATTTTCTAGGAATCTTTTAATTAGTTCACAGTTTCTTTTTTTTTTCTGTTTCTGATGTCTGGTTAAGCTTCAAGTTCATATAATTGGTTTGAGGTGTAGTTGGAATAATTATTTCTAGGCAGTATGAGTTAGTCTGATATCATGTTTTTGCTTTGTCATTTCTAATATTCTGGTTTTATAACTTCTTTTGGGTTTTCATTCAGTGCCTATAGCATACTATTTCATTTCTTTGAGACGTAGTTGTAATGTTTTTATGAAGTGTTCTATGGTATGAAGTAACGTTTCATTGTATTATTGGCCCCATAATCGGCTATATTATGGTTATTTCCAGCTGCAGTATCATTCCATCCTGACTTTCCATTCCCTTTGACACCAAGACTTTTCCCTAGTAACATCTCTACTGTAACCCAAAGTAATTTGATGTCAACAGTGTCCCTTATCCCAGCGCAGCCCTAGCATGATACATCTTCATCTCTTCCAACCAATTATCGCTGGGCCCCTTTGTCTGCTGCATGCTAATGTGTTTGAATAGATAGCAGCTCTCCAGAGCCACATGGCCAGCGCAATTATCTGCTCCTTTGCTGCGGGGCGCCTGCTTTATTTTTCCATCCTTCACCAGCTTACATCAGCGTATTGATCTCAGCTGCTTTATGTGATCCCAATAAAGCTACCCTGTGTCTCCAATGTGTCCACTGCCACCTCCTCAGAGTGCTTTACCAAGCACATGCCTTTGGGCTGAGGGTCATCTTGTTTGTCGCTGGAGGGGGACTCTCCCAAGGTCTGTGTGTTTTAAAGCCGTACCAGCCTCCTCTGTAGACCCAAGTTCACTAAATCGCTATTGTCAGCACAGGAGCTGACAGGGTTATTAGGCACGTTTTCTTGGAGGTCGTCCAAGGTGAGATGGAATAGTAGTTAACCTGCGACCTCCCCAAGCAAAGGCATATTAATAACAGCCAGCGTGTGTGAGCCCAACCATTATTTCTTCATAATGAGCACTGTCAGTGTGGCTTTCTGGGCTAAGCTAGCACTCCTTCTTAAAATGGACTCTTGCACATCTGATATAGAGCAGGATCTTGAACTGAGTGTGTGTGTGTGTGTGTTTTCAATTCACCAGACAACTTAATACAGCTTTAAAATATGACCTGTTGTTCTGGCCCTTGAAATTGAACCCCTGTTCAAGGTCTAATCCCTGCAGCTTGGAAAATGGTTATTGTCCAGTGACATACATATACTATATGGACAAAAGTATTGGGACACCTGACCATTACACCAACAGGGACATTGCAGCTATAACAGCTTCCACTCTTCCTGGAAGGCTTTCCACATGATTTTGGAATGTTTCTGTGGGAATTTGTGCCCCTTCATTCTGTTGAGCATTTATGAGGTCAGGCACTGATATTGGATGAGAAGGCCTGGCTCTCAATCTCCATTTCAGTTCATCCCAAAGGTGTTTGATGGGGTTGAGGTCAAGGCTCTGTGCAGGCCAGTCAAGTTCTTCCACACCAAACTCATCCAACCATGTGTTTGTGGAGCTTGCTTTGTGCACTGGAGCACAGTCATGCTGGAATAGAAAAGGTCCTTCGCCAAACTGTGTCCCCAAAGATGGAAGCAGAGCGTTGCCCAAAATGGCTTGGTATGCTGAAGCATTAAGATTGCCCTTCACTGGAAGTAAGAGGCCCAAAGCCTAAAAAACAGCCCCACACCATTATCCCTCCTCCACCAAACTTCACAGTGCAAAATGCAGTCAGGCAGGTAATGTTCCCCCACCAATCTGACTCGCCAATCTGACTGCCAAACAGACAAGCGTGATTCGTCACTCCATAGAACATGTTTCCACTGCTCCACAGTCCATTGGCTGTGTGCTTTACACCACTCCATCCGACTTGGTGATGTGAGGCTTGAATTCAGCAGCTTGGCTGTGGAAACCGTTTCCATAAAGCTCCTGCTGCACAGTTTTTGTGCTTACATTAACGCCAGTGGAAATTTAGATCTCTTCAGCTATGGAATCTGCAGAACGTTGGTGATCTTTACACACCATGGACCTTAGTAGTCATTGACCCTGTTCTATGACTTTACGTGGTCTTCTGCTTCATGGCGGAGTTGCTGTTGTTCCTAAACGCTTCCACTTGTCAATAATACCACTTACAGTTGACCATGGAATAACCAGCAGCGATGAAATTTCACGAACTGTCTTATCGCAAAGGTGGCATCCTATCACAGTACCACGCTCGAAGTCACTGAGTTCTTCAGAATGACCTGTTTTGTTTCACAAATGTTTGTAAATGGAGACTGCGTGGCTAGGTGTAGATTTTATAAACCTGTGGCGATGGGTCTGAATGAAACACCTGAATTCAATAATTGAGAGGCGTCCCGATACGTTTGTGCATATCTTGCTTCAGAGGATGACTTTTTGCAGTCCTGTCACAATTATTGTTATATTTCATTCAAATTTGGTTTTCAAAGAAGAAAACGTACATACAGCAATGAGGAAAATAGCACTCGACACTGATGCCTCTTCTTTCTTCCTCCTTGTCTTCTTTTTTTCTTCTTTGTCATCCTCGCAGTGCTTTCTTCTGGCTTCACACTGCCACTTGTAAAAACATGGAAGGCACTCTCTAGAGGTTTGTCCGTTCTGGGCTACTGTAGCACCGCAACAAAAGCTACCTGTAGTCTAGATTTGTTTCTAATTATTTAAAAACAAAAACCTTTATGGACTTACAAATCTCCACAGCCACACTCCAGTATCTAGTGGAAAGACTTCCTAGAACAGTTAGTGCTAGGTTGTGTTTGAAAACCCCTTACTACTATACTACACACTGGCCTAGTATTCACTACGTACTGCACACTATTCCCCACCCTAGTACACATAAATACAGTTGGAATACATAGTATCAGAGTATGACAACTTTCATGGAGTGTATTAGACGAGTATGTCCGTTAAAACAAGGAAATCATTTTTTTAAAATAAGTATATCTATATCTGGTGGCTGGAAAAAAATAAAAAACAAAAAACACAATGTTAGCAAACGCTAGCTAGCAACCTCTTAGCTAGCAAACATGCCATTCAGTTACATTAGCAAGCTAGTTACCTAGTAAATTTTGGGAATCTGAAAATCACCACGTTGCATCATGGGATGCAGTAGCCAATGAAGTGAGCTCTGTCTGTATGCTGGAAATTTTCACCAAAGTAGTATGTCATCTGGGTAACTCTTGTGTACTGCAATTTTGTTTTAATGTACTGTGTTCTATGAATTACTTCTCCATCAAGATCAGTATACAAGCAGTATCTATTACAGAGTTTCAGACACAGCCCATTGTTTTTAAATGCAATCTATTGTAACTCAAGAAAATACTGTAAACCACTGTATCATGATCTACATGCAGGTGGCAGCTACAACACACCTGTGTAACTCGACTCTCAATACAAGAAACCTTCCTTGAATAAATACAAAACATAACTTTCTGAACTTTAGAGCAGAAGAAACTCTTAAAGAAATTGTAAAATATCATTCCTACTCAATCTATCCTCCATTATTTACTTCCTAGTTGATTCTTCTAGTCTTTTACCGTGTAAAAAATGTACTACTTGTGTCTAAGCTGCAAGGCTGAGCTTTATTTCCTTGTTTTTATCATGTATACTTTTTAGTTTTCTTGTTTTTTCTAGTTTTGACCTTTACTTATGTTACTTATGGATTTTGAATTGTCCTATGTTGTCCATATCCGTCAGCTTCTTGCACCCCTTCTATGGACAATATGACTATGAGGACAATAATAAAAAGACTGCACTTATACCTGACTGCCTTTGACGCCCCTGTGATACACTCACTTCATCTTGTCTCATCAGCGGTGAGTCACGGGAATGCTGTGGTGATGGTGTGAGTTCACAAATGATCCCCCTCATTATGCTGATGAGCTGGGGGACTGCTCAAAGCCCGGCTGCTCACGGCCACTTTGTCATCCGTCCTCTCCCTCCAGATGGGCACGTTTTCCACAGCAATCAGCGACGCACAAGATGTGATTTTCAGCCATGATGAATAACGCTTGTGTTTTAATATGGGATTAAAACGTCTGTATCTGCTGTAATGTACGTTTTCCGAGTGGGTGATTTTATTCAGTTGGGTTTCACCTGCCAGTCATTAATTGAAGACAAGCCTCGTATATAAATCATACTTGATATGTCTGTAGGAGATATATGTCTAGGATCATTTTTCTAGACGGAGATTAGTTCCTATTATTCCCATCAGGCCATGCAAAATATTAGATTATGAAAGGTTTTTTCTTACACTGCACTTTAGTCCACGGCCATGACATGGATAAATGTGCGATTATCAAGATATAGAGTCATAACCTAAAGAATATTTGAAGTTTAGCTCTCACGATGTTCTAGTACAGTCATTCTAATTGGGGGAAATTTTGGAGATAATGATACTGCAGTATGCGCCTTGATGCCCTATCAAGCAAGTTACAAAATGATGTAAATCTAAATGTAAACGGGCAGTGACATTGTGTGTGTGATGGATTTCACACTGTCGACTTTAATTCAAAGATATTTCAATGTAGCATTTGCATAACTTACTTCTGCACTGTTGCAGTGGTTAGCACGGTCACCTCATAGCAAGAACGTTCTGGGTTGAAACTCCTTTCTGTGTGGAGTTAGCATGTTCTCCTCGTGCCTGTGAGGGTTTCCTCTGGGCACTCCTGTTTCCTCCCACAGCCCAAAGACATTAACTGGCTACTCTAAAATGCCCATAGGTCTGAATGTGAGTCTGAATGGTTGTCTGTCACTGTGTTTGCCCTGCCATAGATTGGAGACCTGCCCAGGGTGTACCCTGCCTTTTGCCTGAAGTCAACTGGGATTGGCTCCAACTTCCCTACGACCCTTAATGGATCTGTATCCTGTGATGCACAAACATCATTAGACCTGTTTAATGTTCTGCCAAGCCTGTAGTGTACTCATAGAAAGATCCTTCTAGTTTTGTCATCGGTAAGTGAAATACATGATTACTGACTGATGTTTAGGTCGGCTGATTAACTTGGCTAGTGGTCTGAATAACATCAGCGTTGCTTTTTTTCTGATTGTACTCATGAGGCGTAATGTTGCATATTAATTACTCACCAGCGTAATTATTCAAAATGACTGGAATAGCCCTTAGCTCTTCTTGTGCACAATATAAAAATGAAATAACAAACTGCTGAAATATTCTCCGGGAACTCAATCTCCCAGAATCCCCTGCACACTACCACGCCCCTTTCTCAGCCAACCAAGTTCACTAGCTTAGTAATCAGACTCAGCTGCACCTCGTTGACTAATCACCTCTGCAGCCTTAAATACATTTCAGGTTAGGTTGTGCTTTTGCTTAGTTTCGGTCTCCTATGCATGATTTATTTAAGCGTTTTTATTTTTAGCTAGCTAGCTTATATTTTTGTTCCCTTTTTATTATTACTGATGCTCTGTTTTGGGAACATTTATTTATTTATTCATTCATTCATTCCTTTATTTTCTTTGGTTTTGCCTGAGATTTTTACTTGTTTATTATGTCTTCCTATAAAGTCCATATTTGAAACCTAGTTTACATCACACACTGCATTTCTGACTACAAGAATCCTGGCATGCTGAGTATAATAGCTCGACTATACTGATGAAATCATGGTTTATGGAAATGTAGCCTATGTCGACATTTCCAAACACTTGATAATGCATTACCTTGGAACCCTGACACAGATGACACTCGTTTGATCCTTTTCACCACTTCTCGGGAAGATAGATTTGGCTTTTAAGTGGTTAATGATGTGGAATCCACCAACTGGCTGAGAGATGTGCTATTTGTAAAGCAAAGCGGCACTCGTCTCCTCCGTAACATTTCCATCACGTCATGTTTTGAAAGACTAAGAATTTGAAGAACATTCTTCATGGTTCAAGTCACAAATAGCCATATGCAATAGAATGGGATATCTTAAAGTAAAGCTTTTCTCATCAAAGCCTATCTTTTTAAAGCACTTGGAGCGCAGGTTGACCCTCCCTGAGCGATACATGTTGTGTTCCCCCCAAATAAAAAGAGTCTTCGTGATTGTTCATCAGCACTTTATCTGTGAACTTTCACCTAATTCACCTTGAAGTGACAGTGAGCAATGCACTTGGCCTGTACTACTGGGTCGAACAGGAAGGTTGGCCTTTCATCACTCTTTGTATTTGCTCTGTTCTACAGCAGTGCCTCTAATGACCATAATCGATCATCAGAAAACTGTGACACTTCCATAAAGACCTGCAGTGACTTTTTCTCTTCCGTATCACTTGCTACTCTTGCTTAAGTGTTAAAATGCCTTCAAATGTGGAGGAAAAACGGAGATAAATTACAACAAATAAATCCATTATTAAAATGAAACTACTAACATGTTGGCTGTTATGTATTTATTTATTTATTTATTTATCTAATGTCACTAAAATCCAACTCCATATTTCAGATTTTGACCACAGCCACACTTACTAATACCTAATGTTAATGGTCTCATTTTCCTTTCCCTTATGGTTGTTGCACTGACAGTTTCAGAGAACTATAATTATTATGTTTGGAATCAGCATATAGTTAGTTTAATTATATAGCTGTGCAGAGTGAGGTACAGTACCTGTCAAAAGTTTAAACACACCTTCTAATTCAATGGTTTTTCTTTATTTTTATTACTTAAAAAGATACTTCATGTCTTAAAGTAATGATGATCTGTCGTCTCGTGAGCGGTTCTCGACATAATATGGATTACTACAGTTGAGGAACAGAGCTATTCACTGTATACCGACACTACCTCGACACAACTGATGATCTCAAACGCATTAAGAAGGCGAGAAATCCCACTAATGAACTTTAGACAAGGCTGTTAACTGAAGGTGACGACCTCATGAAGCTGGTTAAGATAATGCTGATAGTGTGCAAAGCTGGCATCAAGGTAAACACCGGCTACTATGAAGAATCTTACATATGAAACATCATTTGTTTTTTTTAACATTTTCTTACCACACGATTCCATATGTTATCTCATAAGTTCGATTTTTCAGTATCGTTCTGCGATGTAGAAAATAGTTAAAAAAAAACAAACTACAAATGCGTAGGTGTGTCTAAACTTTTGACAGGTACTGTAAACGAAGAGGCTCGACAGCTCATTAAATACTGTAGTCTAAGCTATTGTATGCAGGATTTTTTCAAAATGAAAAAATAAAACAAGAATAATATGATGTTCTTGAGCTGCTCTGAGTCACTTCATAATCCTGTGATAGTAATTCACAATTAAGGGTGTGTCTGGTAATGATGCACTGACTTGTGGGTAAGCTTACTGGAAAAATTTGTGAGTCAAAAAGGTTATCTCTTACTCTATGATATGGATGCCATCGCTGTACAGGCTACAGATGGTGGGTTTGCTGGTGGTGTCAGTTTTTGGAAGGATGATTAACGCATATTTTTGCGGGTTGAGGGGTGCGTGTGGGCTCTCATGATGGGCCGTAGTGAGGGTATTAAAAATCCCTGACTCGTGCATCACTAGTGTGTGGCATTGTGAATAAGAATAAGTGGGAATTTTGTGCTCGAATGCCAGCTCAGATACGTCAAACATCATTACATTCATCACCTTCTGCCTTAGGCATGAAAGATGTCCAACTTCTCATGTGCAAGGTTTTACAAATACCTATGTCCCCTCCCCCTAAACAAAGTTTTGTAGGGCAAAAATTAGATAACAGTAACTTTAAAATGAGCTTTTATACGAATGTTGATTGTTGACAATACACCATCACATATTCCAAGCACGAATGACCTTAAATAGGAAACGTTTCAAGGATTATTTAGCATAGATGTTACTTTTCTCTCAAACGCCAAAGTGATCTTTTTGTGGCCAGATGCATCCCAGAGCCTGAGACCTTTTTCAGGATCCAGTGCTCTCTTTCTCTGCACGGGCATCATTGCACGTTCTGAGCTCCCGCGTCTGTTAATCGTCTCCTGGGCACAGTGGACAGTACCTTCTCTTCCTCTCTCATCTCCATCACTGTCTCTCTTACTTTTTCTCTGATTCTCTTCATCTTATCCCATATCTCTTCTGTTCCCAAAGCTGAGCTTGGATTGACAGTCTTTTCATTTTTGTCTGTGTCATTGTCAAGTAAACACAGCCTCAACTGATATTTATATGTAAATGTTAGCAGCCTCTGTTGGTGTCTGTTGCAATGAAAATAATATATAGGGGCACCTCATTTTAGAATGCACTTTTACATAAACTGAAGTGAAAGAAAAGCATTTCTTAATTTTGTTGAAAGTTTATCAGTCTGACATCGGATGGGTGGAATTAATGTTAGCTAGCTCAACTAATTCACTCAAGTGAAACTAATAACCTGTTTACTGTTTAATGCGGTGTGGCTGCACAGGAGCTATTCATCAGAGGATGTCTGCGGATGAATGGCATTAAACTACAAGCAGTCCGGTAGTAAAATGCTGCGGTTACTTGGATCACGCTTCGGCAGATTCGGCTGCCTGTCTGGTGTGTTGGCATAATCAAAGAACCACCGTGTTGAGAAAAGATTTTGTAGCAATGACATGATCATTCGCTGAACCCACGGTAAAGCTATGACTTCACGCCAGTGATAAGATGAGAAAGTGGGTTATCTTGACGTTTTACAATTTCAGGGGAGAGAAAGAGAATCCAATATAATACTATAATGAATG
>JAQQZR010000009.1:15328356-15343480 GCA_030068235.1 Notoglanidium macrostoma
ACACACACACACACACACACACACACACACACACACACACACACACACACACACACACACACACACACACACTCTTCGCTGGAGGATGGATAGTAAAACAATATCTGTGTCCTTGTGTTGTTCACATAGCAATAGATATCTTGTTGACCAAGGCCAGTTATATTATTTATTACAGTGCAGTTTGTAGGATCTCATGCTTGAAGATCCTTTTGACATGGAAATAAGAACCATTTCCACACTGGAAACATCTTTTTCTTTTATGTTTAAAAACACCGGTCATGTTGATGCTTTTATTTCACCTTTCACTCTCACTTGACCTAAGAATGACCTGAAGACTGATCCATATAATATAGATAGGTGCATTTTGAATTTTTGGTTCTGATTAACATCCCAGTATATTATTGGGTCAGTACCAAAGGTAATAAGTACTGTAGGTATGTAATTAGAGGCAATACAGCTTAAATTCTAAGAAAATTAACCATTTTCATTATGCAATGCATATATTTCAGCTATATAATTACCCAATAATATACTATAATTTACCAAATATTTACTGGCTAACTTTTACAGTCTCCTAATGGGTTTGGGTAATAGTGGAGATTTTTCTTAGTATTTCAGCTGTATTTACCTACTTACCTGTGGTAATTACCCAATAATATACTGTCATTGACCATATATTTACCAGGCAAATCTTTAGAAACTGTAAAAGGAAGGATAACCAAATAATCAATAATCGTCAGGGTGTTAGCAACATCACAACACCCCATTATTTATTATTTTTCCTGTAACTGCACACACTGCAGAATACAAGACAAATGTAATGAAGTCAGTCACATTCCTGCAAAAACAGTAGAACATGAGAAGCATTGAGAAAAGAAGCACATTTTACTCGTATGGTGTTACAGGAGATTACATCAGTGAAATCCATCATAAACCGTTCACACGACAGGAAACGCCATATATACAGTATTTTGAGGGTTTAAACTGGAAGGTGTAAAAGACAGAAAGTATTGCAGTTGAAAAATCACCCATCACTCTGCCACCTTTCAGCAGCTGCTCTGTTATTGTTTAGCCTATATTCGGACTAATGCACACTGTAACTGACTTTCTACTTCCTGCTGCTCGATGACCTGCTAACACATCTGACCGATGGATTTCACAAGTGCGTTCTAACACTCACATTTCTGGCCCTGTTTGACTGGTGCTTTCATATTGGACAGTTCGCTCCTGACCGCTGTCATTAGAGTTCTCTCCTGACCGCTCTCATTACGTCTAACTCCGGATCGCTGTCATTACTGAATAGAAAATCATCCTGAGACAAAATTTAAGTCCATTTTATGGTGTTATGATGCTAGTCTGCTCCAAATGCAAAAGTTTGTCAAGTCCTTGTCTGAGGTATTTATGTCCTTTGTGTGTGTGTGTGTGTGTGTGTGTGTGTGTGTGTCACTGGCATGCATGGCAGCACCAGGCCTCAGCTGTCGCTGGATCTCTGAACAGGTGGGGGAATGACCGTCTGTAAATCAGCCGTTTCTCTGGCAACAATGAAAAGATTGATGCGATTAGTTTTTCATTATGTGCCGCCACCGTGAATCCTAATCATTTCAAATTGCACATGTGAAAAGCAGAAAAGAGGACACATTTGACATGCCAGTGGAAAGAAGAAGTGTAAACTTTCAGAAGTCTAACTGATCAGGATTTTGTTTCCCAAAGCGCTGGTAAACGCTAGACACAAGTATATGAGATGTGATATAATAAAATGTTCCATTTTGCAGCAACATAGCAGGAGCTAGAAAAAAACCTTTTGAAAATAGTATGAAACTTTAGCAGACAGTCACTACTAGCCTTGAATTAGGATATCTGTGCAACTGCACTGGACCAGTTGATTATCTGCACTATTATTAGTTCACTCATATGTCCCTTTTTGACTTGCATGGCACTTGGGCAAAAGGGTAACCAAATTGTGCATGTGAAATTAGGTAGGGCACGTGGAGAAGGACATAGCAACAACATGGAGGATTACCCCACACTGTCCAGGGTTAACCATGTGTTCTAGGATTTAAAGTCTTAGAGGCAGGGTGGATTATTTGTTCCTTTTCTCTCCAATTTGGTGTTGCCAATTCCCACCCACTAATCAGCTCTCTCTGTTGTGGAAAACATGTGCTTCCTCTGAGACACAAGAAGCCAACCTCCAAATCTTTTCTATCTGCTGCTGTTGCAGGATCACAGGGCAGTGTAACACACTAGGAGGACTTCACTATCTACACTCTTCCGATTATACAAATTGGCAAGTTAAGGTTAGAGTTAGAGGTCAGTGTTGTGGCTGGTTAACAATGACCTTATTTGTACAGGGTTGCACCACGTTGCTGTTGTTCAAACTAATTCATGTGATTTTTGTCATGAGATCAGGTTGGGTTCATCTATTAAATTCACTGTGGTCAAACTAAGAATGGAAAAAAATTTCTCAGGTTTACTAAATTTTATTTTATAGCACTTTTTAACAATGGACAAAGTAGCTTTACAGAAATGTAAATTCTAGTTATACGTTTTAAACATATGAATTTATACATTTATCCCTAAATACTAAGCCAGTGGAAACGGTGGCAAGGAAAGACTCTCTGAGACAACATGAGGAAGAATCTTTGAGAGGAAACAGACTCGAAAAGGTTGGTGCAATTACAAATAACTCGCTTCAATGCTTACATGGTCAAAAAAGGTACTATTGTATAACCATGAAATTTGTAACATGAAGTCTGTTTTGTTGAAGTTATCAACTGTTTACTGATGAGACTTGAGTGAAAACTGTTTTTGACATTTGCAGTCCTAAAGTTATCATGGCAATTGCAGGCCAAAGCCATTGTAGGAAAACTGCTTGTACCAACAGCAGTCCAAAGCCATCTTCACAGTTTCTAAGTGTATGTTTAGGCTCCATGTTGGGTCATCCTCAGCAGGAGCGAGTGGTTTCCAAGTGATGAGAACTTCAACCAGAAGGGCATCAGGATGGATCAGGCCAGTCCAGAGAGCAGAAGGGGTCAGGATATAGATAGTCTAGTATCTCTGAAACAGCATATGTTGCCTGATGAGGAGAGAGAGAGAGAGAGAGAGAGAGAGAGAGAGAGAGAGAAGCACAGATTGGCATGTATGCTCATTGTCATATAATGCTATACTTCTTTCTGAATTTTTCCGAAAGCCTCACAGCAACAGAAATGTAAGATTGTAAGACATTTATACATTCTGTTATTTTCAGTAACCATTTTTTTCTGTTCAGGGTCACATTGGGTCCAATGCCTATACCAGGAAGACTGGGCATGAGGCAGGGACACACCCTGAGTGGGACGCTAATCCATAGGAAGCCACCATGCACACACACATTCACACCAAAACTCAGTTTACCATAGCCAACCCACATACTGGCAGGCAAAACTCCACAGTAACCTTAGCTGACAGTTGAAGCAGGAGCACTAGATTACTACTGACTTATTACTAAAAGATATCATTAAGACAATTCATGATGTAAACAGTCTGTGAGTTATGCTAATCTTAACTCTATGACAGGATAACTGTTACATTTATTAGATATTCCTGAAAATGGATTATGAATTAAAACCAGTGAACGAAATTTGTAATGCTTGATAAATCAGTATGATGTCTAAGGTCTGTTCATAATCTAACCCTTTTCTAATATCCATACTAGTAATAGATACCTCACAATAATTTCTTCCATCCAGAAATGAAGCTTAGTTATCTGAAGCTCATTTCCGTATCATGCCACATGTGAAATATGATTTGGTCCTTTAAGAACATAACAGAGTACATCATATATGCTGTATGTACCGTGGATGTTCTTTCCCCCCGAAGAGGTAATGTAGAAAAAAAAGTAGAAGAAAAAAGGTAAAATTCAAGCATGTACATCGTTATCTGTCTGATATGGGGTACAACTTGGTGTTCTTGACAAAAAAAAAAAAAAGTGAGGATAAAATGAGACAAGAAATATGAATAATCCCAATTTGCATAGATATAAAAAAATCTGTTGGGTCTGGCCTGAAATGATGGTAATAAGATAGTGCCGAGCCGAGCGTTTCTTACAGCGAGAGACAGAACTGCAGCATGATGTCTAAATCCACCACACACTGGCTAAGTCATTTGCATCTCGAGTGCTGCCAATAGCTGTCACGATGTGGTGTAATCTCACGAATACAGAAGAAGTGTTAAAAAATAAAAAATTAAAAAAAATCTCGAGACAGGCAATTAGGATGCTGACTTTCTGTGTTTGGAAGCAGACTATAATAATTATCCCTTATATAACAATTGAGGAGGTGAGAAGCTTCAAAAAGGAAATGAACTCAGCTTAGTTAATGGTACTGGATTTCAAACCCATTTCATTTCTAGCACTTAAAAGACAGCTCTTTGTAAAGCTTTTTACTCCTCCAAGGCGACTGGACTTCATCATGAAAGACAAAAAGTCTTCACGAATATAAGACAAGTTCTGTCATCGGATCGTTCTACTCCAAGTCACGTCTTGCTCTACTTTACCTGTTTAATTGTATTATGCATTCATATACTTCACCATATAATGGCCATGGAATTGGATGGTATTCTTTTAATTTCAGCATAGTAGATGCTAATTAGTCTAAATGAGACCCAAATGGATTATTCTTGTCATAGGCAGAGTGGCGAGGACTCAGAATAGATACAATAATTGAGCTTAACTACTGTACATGACATTCACAATCACAGAAGGTTTTTTTTTTTTTCCCTAAATCAAAAGTCACATTTGTGCAACGAAGCACAATCAGATAGCGCTACACAATAAAGCTGTTCAAATCTTAAAAATATATGTTAATGAACAGCTTTGCAAATCTTCTGCCAAATGATAATCTGACCTTCCCTTTGAGGAATATTTTCTTGCTCAGCTTGGATAAAGATAAGAATATTAACTGGGTTAGCTAAAATACATAGAGTAAAACCGGTAATGTCCACACACAACCAAAACATGAAAACAAGGCTGGAAACAAAGGACGAAAGAAAAAATAATCAACAGTGTGGTCATCCATTCTGAAAAACATTCTTTTCCTCTATACCAACACAACTGGAGTGTCCACCTCTGTGCTGTTGTTATGGAGATGTTTATATTTTTCTGTGTTAAATCTGTTTTTTATAGGCTTACAGTATGTGAACTGTCTGCCATAGTTGTTACTGTAGATGACGTAAAAACATACTCGAAAGAATTCATTAACGGAAACCTGTGATTGAAATTATAGCGCTTATATTGCTGCTGTTATTGAAAATATCCACCTTCCCACCAATCAGATTCAGTCAGGTGTGTTTAACTGAGAAATCCCCAAATTGTTCGTGACTGCAATCAGGCACCCATGTGCTACGTGGTCACGTATTTGTAATTATATGCCGATTTTACATATCTGTTCTATGCATTGACTGTGTTCTATGTGTAAATCCATAATTAAGGCTGTATGAAAACAGCAGGAGCTTTTTTTCCCCCAGATAGTTCAACATCTGGCTCCCATCATCGTTAGGTCTCATGTGGGACTGAACGATAATTCAAAGAGAAATCCCGATTGCTCTTTTTGCATGTATTTACCTTCTTTGTCCTCTAACCTGCCACCACTGCGTTCAGCTCTATCAGACAAATAATAAATGATAGGATCCTCTTAACGAGGGTGGGCTCTTCTCAAATTGCTCACTCATGCCTATTACAATCGACAGGCTGCTGTCATTAATCAAATGTCTGTGATAATGGCTCACACATCCTGCACAGAAGGATACGAGTGGAATATTTTGGGTGGTGTTTCAGTGTTTCGTACTCTGCCAAAGAGCTTTTTGCTGTAGTTTGTATCGCCGTAGTGGTCTCTCTGCTGTGATCATATGCACCAGCTTTAGACGCGTCCATTAAACACAGAACCCTGCGCTCCGACTGGAAGGAACCTAAAACCCTCAGCCGTTCTGGCAGAGCTGGATCGATAGTGTTGAGAGCATGGTGTAACTTACCCCGTTTAATTACACTTCCATTCGTCTGGCATAAACAAACATGATAGCACCCCACTAAAACTGCTTAGGCTCCTGTACAGACGTTCACGGACATGCACACACACTCTCTTTGAGGATCCAATAATGGGTCTCGGCTAATGCCTCCCCCTACTGGATGAGCCCTTGAGTCTGTGTATGGTGAACTTTCTCTCTTCGCAGCCTTTGTTATTCTTCACTTCACCAAACCATCACTATGGATATATTAAAAGAATATGCAATTGGATGAAATATCGTGACATCAGGACCATGATTCAACATGGAAGACAAACACAATGGCTCTGTGCATATTTGTCTGAAGCTAAAGTCATGTTTTCTACATCATACATCACATTCCATACTGTCATTTCTGATCAAGTCATCATTTTGAGAATTTATATACAACCCTGACAGAAAGACTATTAAAAACTGATGAGATGCCAATATAAGGGGTTTGTTTATTTATTCCAAGTTTTTTCGAGGTTTGTCAAGGGTCGTTTGAATAGAAATGTGCTAGATATAACTTTTTCAAAGATATCACAAAGCATAATAATTTCTTTTTTCCGTCCACTCCAAAACAGTGTCCATTACTAAGACCCGTGGATCTTATTGAATGAAAACTGCAGGAATGGGAATCCATAACACTACAATAAGACTGCAAATAACTGCATCAGTATCAGGTGTTAGGTATTGTATGTATGCTGAGAAACAAGGACAGCATGCCAGCTGAATGAAATCTTCCCAAGAGTTGTTGAATAATGAAGCAAATGATCTATAAACAGGATATTCAAATATATCTCAGTTACACACAAAACGTTCTCCAACAATGAGTATTACTGATTTTTTTTTGGATGGTTTGCTCAGATGTTTGCCTCCTAACGCTAAAATAATGGACAACATTCAGTGTATTTGATAGGTTATAACGTTATGAAAATACTATTCCGGCTTTTCCTGTTCTGTGTATATATACAGTAGCTTAGCTTACAGAAATGAACTTAACTTAACAATATGGAAATATTTCGTAACGTCTCGACAAAAATTGCAGGAATGTTTAAAATTGTTATGTAAAATTAGAAGACGCACAAAAACATGACATACTGAACGTTCTAGAAACTTCTAGACGCAGTGCCTGAGAGGGAACGTGGTGGTTAATTGTTTTTAATAAGGTGTGGCTATGAGACCGCAAGCTAACATTTCGAGACCGTAAACTAAGTATCTCATGACAAAGTGTTAAATTTTGACCATGAGATATCAAAGTCTTTGCCATGGATAGTTTACTTTAACTTGGTATTCTCATGATGTAATATGTTATACTTTATATGTGGCCTCAAGTTAATTATTTGGCAAGGGCAAAAAAAAAAAAAAAAAGTTTATTTACTATCAGAACTCGCATAGGAAAATGATATATCCATTCCATAATGCCAGCGACTTCCAAGACTGTAAATCCGTCATCTCTGTACTTGGGTTCCTGTGGCTACAGTGGTCTAATTAAATTGTTTTCTCTGTTCCACTGTCTCATTTTCAAATACAATAGTTTCCACAAGTTAAGCAGTTTAATGGCCACCAAATAGGTCTTTAAAAATTAAAATGTCACCTTAATTCATTCATTCGTGGCCACAACTTATTAAAATGTCAGCAGCTCTGCAGTTAGATCTGTATATATTACAAATTATTATTTGTTTGTTTGAAAATAGAATTGCTTTTTCTTCTTGGAACAATATTTCCCTACTAATAGTATCGCTCCAAAACTAGCATCCTGTCCATCATACCAATGCTACAGCTGCTGTGTGTGAAAACAAGGATCTCCAGAGTCTGAAGTCTGGAGTAGCTTGAAATGAATAAAATGTATGCATGAGGTTTTAGGTGTGTAAAGCCATTGTCTTACAAGGAACTTTGGCACTCTTAGCAATAATAGCATGCTTATCAGGTGCCTGCAAGATAAATGCATTGAAACAACACAGCTCTGTGTACTAACAGCTGTTGTCTTAGCGACATCTGGATGAAGGAGCATTCAGGAGATTCACACATGCAGAGCAGAGCTGTAAATAAGTAGAGCTTGAACAGGCAGGGAGACAGAGAGTCGCTCTGTTTTATAGATCATTTTAATTAGAAAAGGTATCTGGTGTACGTAATCCACTGAGAAACCGGGTTTCCATTGCAGTTTCGCAAGGAATAGAAGTGATATTTTAAATATTTTTTTGAAAAAAAAAAAAGACAATTGCGAATGGTCTGTGTTTCCACTGAGAGATGTCATGTGATTAAAGCTGGGTTTCCTTCTCTTGCAATATCTCTTACAATGCGCTCTTTTTTTTTTTTTTTTAAAAAGCAGCATTTCAATTTGAACTTCATGTCATGTCATTTGACTTAAACGTGAAAAATTTGTTTCCATTTCAATTTTGTGAAATATTACTTTATCAAATCGTACATTTACTTTTTTGATATTTGAGGGTTTTTTTTCTCCAAAATTCATATGTTTCCATTACTTGTTTTTAAGTTTGTAATTTCAGACTGCGTGTTAAGCAGGTTAATGGAAACACGGCTAGTGACTGACCTCTCTTATCTTATAGCAGTAACAGGCGATGGTCCACATGCTAGATGAATTTTGGAGAATTGGACATTGTAGTGTCTATGAGGGAATGAACATATCTGAATCTACCTTGAGCCCTTGGATGTACAAGGTTATATATGTCAGTTATTTGATTTGTAGGTATTGAGCCAAAAGCCTTTTGACATCAATTTAAGCAGATACACTTTTCTTTTTTTTCAATGTATTTTTGTACTTATAAATTTCTCATATACGTTACATATTCACTGACTTATAAATAACAGTAAGTCATTTGGCTAAACAAAAAAAAAGAAAAAAGTAGAAACGTATAATTATTATTTTTTTCCCCCTAAATTCCAAAGATGACTGAACATCCAAATGGAAATTCTTACTTGTGTGTTGATAGTGTTACTCAGTTATTTGGTGTAATTTAGCCGTTCTGTAAGTCAAAATTCAAATCTTCATGCTTAGACCCTTCCCCCGATGCTCGAGCTCTGCCCTGCCCAAGGAAGATGACCAGAAATATCCTCAGTATGAATTGAACATCAAATATTACGAAATGTTCTGACTTAAAAATCACTGACTCCACCTTTAAAGGCAAGCACTTGAAAATACTAAAGTCTATACACAAAAGACTCATATCCTGTCTTAGTATCAACTGCAAGAAAATATGCAGTACTTTATACCTCAGTGCTATTGGATTCTTAAATTCATCAGACGGTGTTCATTAACATCATTTCTCTAGTAAGAGCTTGCGCAGGGACTTGTACAGCAGACACTCCAAGTAAAGCAAGGCTAATAATAGACTAAGTTTAATTAAAAAAAAAGAAATCACATTCATTCATGTGGTCAAATGCAGTACAATATCAAATACGGTCAAGAGTCTTCACTGTCTGAGCTTTGTGCTGGTCAGGAGGTCTTCAGGTCAGGGGAGTTTGTGCTTTCTGGTTTCGCAATAACATGACAAGCTGTATGCTTTTTTTTTTTTGTCTTATTAGCTTTAAGAGTGAGAAAATCGAGAGCTAGGTAAGGGAACGAATGTGTAGCTGCTATGAGGTAAATAACCAGAACTAACTTGTTCATGAACTTTCCATTACATTAAATGAAATGATAAACATAGTCATGTATAATTGTTGTCAAACTGCAGCGGTATAAGAGGAATAGAACAGTTTGTGAAGTGATGCTGTAACATAATCAGCGTTTGTAGTGGTAACAAGAACTCCACATCAGGCACATTGATTATTTTCCTAAGCATTTACGGAACACAACACAATGCTGCCTTTTTTTCTCTTTTTTGAGCCCCCACCCTCTGGCCCCAGCCCCGCCTTGATATTAGGTAATGAACAAAACAAAGAACAAAACAATACAAACACTAAGGATAAAATAAAATAAAATGAGAAAATTCAACTGATGGAAAAAAGGGATAGAGAAACCTGAACAAATAAGTAATAGTAAGAATACAAACCAACAGGAGTCAGTCATCTAACCTGTCATTCATAATGTCTATGAGAGTGTCATGTCTATGAGATAGAAATGCTCTCTATTTTTTTTATTCAAAGTTCTTTAAAGAACCTTTAAGAGAAAACCTCAGTTTATCCAGTTTTACATTTTATAGAAGCTTCTTGATCCACCGATCATAAGATGGGGCAAAGCATGCTTCTAGTTTAAGAGAACGAAACCCCTGGCTGGCAGAATGCTGAAGGCATCCTGTCCTGTTTTATTATTTATTCCTTCCTTTAAGTCTATGCAATTTATTACATTTCTTTATGGGATAAAATCCCTTAATACTCAATTAGCACTTCCAGTACATCAGGTCTAGCTGGATGGATACAAATACTTTAGTTGATGTGTAGGGTTTAATGCAGCACTGTGAGAGCAGTAGGTGTTAAATCAACATTAGGGATTTTGTAGTAAAGCAAAGCCTGATTCGCTGTGGACAGATTTCCGAACATCAAATTCCTTTTTACATCATTCATCGAGCTTGAACAGACACTGTAAAGATTAAAAGCGTTCAAAATTCATGACATGCAAACCTGAAACGTGTAGAGCTACCGCACAGCAGTAATCTTTAGCCATTTCGTTTGACCCAGAAAAAAACGTGGATAATGTGTTCGGCTTGGTGCTCCCAGCTGACTTAATTAAGAAGTGTGAGCATGGCATAACCTTCAAATCATCATTCTCTTTTTCTCCCAGCTCTCATCCTCTCCCCCAACTTCTGCCTCGCTCTGTTCACGCTCGCCATCTCCTCTCATCTTACTCTCCTGCTTGAAATTTCCTGATGTGTCTCACGGCACTAAAATGGAGCAACAGCTTAATCGAATTGGCTTTAACTGTGCGAGGAAAATGGCGGCTGAGTTAAGAGGAAACACGCCACCAATTAGCAGACGCTGGGCCAGCGCCAGAGGGAATAGTGGCTCATGGAGTTTGTATTCCAACTTTTTTTTTTTCCTTTTATACCGACTACATACAGTAATTGTCAAAAAAAAAAAAAATCAATCCATGCCTACAAAGAGAAATAAAGGCATAGCTTAAGTTTTCTGCCTAATTCTGTGAGTTGGGTAAAATGTCTGAAACAAAATAAGTGACAATATTTTCATTGGATCTTTCTCACACTAGGATCTGCAGGTTGCTGCCAAAACCACATGGAGTTTTCACTGTAAAATCCGAAATGCACAGAAAGCAGAGAAACCCTTCTTGAGAACGCTTTTGCTTATGAAACACACGACAGATGGCGGATGATTTTAATGAGTCTGGGTGACATTAAAACAAATCTGATGAGCAGTTACCGTATCTAAAGAAACACCTCAATATTCATATCTATTCACAGAGTGAGATTCCTCAAAGGAGTGAAAACAGTATTTAGCAAGTCTCAGAGTCAAAGAAGGTATTGACTAGTTCGATGAAAATGACCAATATAGTGTGTTCTGCATTTGGAAATACATTACGTTGAAACAGATTGAGGCTTGGACAGGAATATGGTGCACGTACACGTGAGATTTACATTAACAGAGTGTTAAAGCAGCTGTGGAACATCAGGATCCAGAGGTGTGTGTAGAGTTTCCTGTTCATGACTGATATGTTTTCTTAACATACCCCTGAACACCAATACACGGCCATTCTACATCTCTATAAAGCACTTTTCTAATACGTTATCCATCATTTGATACAAATAAGAGACTTTAAAGATGTCACAGTAAATCAGCATTCTTAATTAAACCCATATGTATTTTCTAATATGTATTTGAAATAGTACTGAATCAAATTCACTTCCATTTTCTTTTTAAATAACCCCAAAGTATATATTTATCACCATCTTGGGGTCATGTCATGTCGCAAAGTGATCTTTTTATTACCAATAACCATTCTAAGTGTTAGGAGGGCACTAAATTATCCATCCATCCATCCATCCAGGGCAGATCGCCAATGTATCATAAAACTAACACAGAGATGAACAGCCATTCATACTCACATTCACACCTTTGAACAATTTAGAGTAGCCAGTTGACCTGATCTACATGTCTTTGGGCTGTGGAAAGAAACCAGAGCACCCAGAGGAAACCCCTGCAGGCAGGGGAGATCCTGCAGACCACCTAGAAAGGCTCCTGGGGATCAAACCCAGAACCCAGAACCAGAAAAAAGGCTATAGGAATGAGTCTGGTTCCTATTACGGGTGCTTGCATGCTAAGAAGTTTACGAAGGATGCTGATGAAGAGACACTTTGTTAGAAAATTGTAATGTTTTTCTCCAGCACATAGATTTTCATATATATTCATTTTTGCACATCAATTATATTGCACATATCTATTTTTTCCCCATCATATTTATGCACATGTTTAGTTATTCATCATCTTGCTATTTTTCTTTAGCGTTCATGTTTACTATACATAAATCATTGGATCTGTATACACCTGTCTCACTGTACACAGTGTCTTTCCATTCTTATCCTTTAATTCTACACATTATAACTGGTGCTCATCTGGTTAGATGCTAAACTGCACTTAGGCTCAGTGTAGTATGATATATTAGACACTATACTGTGTAGATAAATATAGTTTAGATTCCACTCATGCACAAATACTGTATGTATTTGACATGTATTGTTCACATGGATTTAAGGTACATAATTGGTCCATAATTACCATTTAGAGGAGAGATTTAAATGCCATGTACAAAAATATATTGAAGGATTAAAGTTGCAGTTTAGTGCACGTTTTTCTGAGAGTGTATAAATATCCAGTGCCCTAGAGGCCTAGGTACTCTACACTGGCATAATGAAGAGGAAAAAAAGTCTGGAAGTTGTTCCTCCGCGTTATGGTCCACTAGATGGAGCAGCAGAGCCAAGAGAGGTCTCAAGTCATGTGATCCATGACCCTGGGCTGCTCATTCCCATTATTCAGCAGATGATGACGGAGAGCATGCATACACCGTAAATCTGGACTCACTTACGCTTCTCACAGTGGTGTTATGATATTCGTCACAAGGGCTGTACTGCTTATGACAGCACACTTCTTGTTATCTAGAACTCCACAAGGACATAGCCTAAAGTTAATCCTTCGTAGCTCTTTATTTAGTTTTAAGTGAAGAGTCTGTGGCCTTGTGTAAACATGATTCACTTTCCTTATAAATCTCTTTTGTTTTGTTTTCCAGGCAGACAGGCCTTTAGGTTTTTACAGGTCTCTGATAGGCTGCTGTCTGTACTTTGTAAGTACAACCACAAGTCAAGTGATTATGTAGTCACTTAGAATGGTGGGGAAAAAAAGAGAAAAACAAGAACCCGCAGTCTCGACCCATTTTTTGTAGGCTATGTCTTTGTTTATTGCTAGTGCTGGCGACAGAAACCGCCAAATTGCCCATTCACTGAGCCTGTGAATATGAAAAGGTCATGTCCTTTATAACACAAAGAGCAAATGGATATCACATCGACACACTACGAGAGCATGGCCAGTAAACAAACGGGAATTATTTACAGTAATGGCTCAGGGAAATGTAATTGGTTGTTAGTACAAAAGTTGTAACGACCCTTAACGTTTGTTCCGTTTTGGCAGTGATTTCGCTGACCAAAGTCAGAGTTGCGTGTTTAATATTTCTCAGCTCTTCCATCATACATAAATCTTTTCCAGAAAGTGGATACATTTAATGTACATTAAATTATATTGTGGAACATTCAGGTACATTTAATTGTAATGTGGAACAGTTTACATAGGGAACGGCTTATAAACAGACTGCATTATCAGGTACAGCCTAATGTGGTTATTGTTTGGGAAAAGACTGATAGTACGGGGGGGGAGGTGGGTGTAGGAACGTTTTTACAGGACATAGTGTACTCACATAGCTTGCAGGAAAACAGTTTTACGGTTTCTTAGTGGGTGGCAGGACAAACATGGTTTACAAAATACAGCTACTTCTGGGCAGCTCTGATGGAACTCCATTAACAATTAGTATGACTCCAAAAAGAAGGTCAACATACAAATCTTCCAGTTCCGCACTTAGGTAGAAGTTTGCTTTTGAAAATAGGCCAAGTAACCGTACTTATTGTACTGGGGGGAAGTGCCCCTAACGAAAGCAGGGCTTGCGTGCAAACCGAGGGCTGCTTCATGCTGTTGGTGCTGTGGAACAGTCGGCTTCCCTGAAGCAAAGCCAGCTGGGAGCCATCAGGCCCTGCAGTCTTTCCACATCCTCAGAGTTAGCATTTGGACTCCTTCTGCCCTTGTAGATGTGTCAGGCGACAGGACTGACACCTCATGTCTGAGTTCTGTGGTGAAATCTGGGGTTTCCTTGGGACACAGATAGGATCTAGAAACCAAGACTTATTTCGGACAGATTTAAGCCCAGTAAATAGTTATGGATTTGGTTTAGTTGGACTTTAAATTGTGGTCGTTTTTGGGTAGTTTGGCAGGAACAGTAATGTACTGATATACTGTAAATCAGTAGACATGTCTCAGTCACTGTAATCTCTGTGATTGCAGTGACTGCTTTGGGTGAGGTCTTTTGAAATAAAAAGAGAGATGGTAAGAAACTGATGTATTAAGTAGTGCACTGTATGATTAGGTCAGTACAAAGCTTCAGCTATACCAACTCAGCCAACATGGTTTCATGCTTGCAAATCTGTAACAAGAAATATATTATATTAACATAAAATAAAAAAAATCCTCAAATTTGACCTTTTTTTGCATCATTCCTATGAAATCTAACTCAGTCTAACCACATATCCCATGCTGGCTTGACTTTGATAAATATTTCACCTTGTCAGGGTGTGCAATCTGGCCCCGGGCATTTCTTTTTCTTCTACTGTTTCTGATTTAGTCTGGTTTTACTGTGCTATCCATAAAATCTCAACTAAAATTACTAGTGCTTTGCATAAGTATTCACATCCTTCCCATCCCACATTTTGTAGATGTCGGCTGGCAATTCTTTTTCTTTTACTTTTAAATAATCATGCAAACTAGATTGATTTAACCTTCTTTTCAATATTATAGAGCTTTTCACTGTAGATTCATGACATATAAAAGCAATTAACTTCATCTTACTTCAAAATGAATACACTCGAAAATGTGGAAAAGT
>JAQQZR010000009.1:15345027-15369262 GCA_030068235.1 Notoglanidium macrostoma
ATCCCAGCATCTTGGGGCGAGAGGCGGGGTACACCCTGGGCAGGTCGCCAGTCCACCACAGGGTCAACACAGACAAATAGCCACACATGCTCGCATTCACCTATGGGCAATTTAGAGTAGCCAGTTGACCTAATCTGCATGTCTTTGGACTGTGGGAGGAAACCAGCGCACCTGGAGGAAACCCACGCATGCACTGGGAGAACATGCAAACTCCACACAGAAAGGCACCCTGCCATCTTGCTGTGAGGTGACAGTGCTAACCACTGCACCACCGTGCTGCCCCATTATTATTATTATTATTATTATTATTGTATTATTGCAGATTATATGATTGAGTGTTTCTTTTCTAATAAATGAAGGTACAGCAAACTAACCAGTTTGAAGCTAACCTGCGCTTGATGACTAAGGTGGATTCCCAGCATGCACTGCGTCTCTGTGCAAGTGTCCCAGCTGTCTGGGTAAATAGAGAGCTCAGCTCAGTGGGTGAGGAGCTCACCTCCTCAGGACAACAGGCCCATGCTGAGAGCATCTGTTTCTGCATCACAAGAGAAGAGGCAGCTGCTCGATCAAAGCATGCCACATCTTTTTCACCAGAATTTTGCTCGTTGTTTTTTCAGAACTCTGACAATTACGCCTGGCATCGGGCACAATGTCACAAACAGCATTTGTTCTGGATCTTGAACCGTGCAAAAAGCCTTGGATTTATTTGCTTCTCAAATATACAGTAGATGTTTCTTAAACTGAAACCAAGCTTGTTTTAATTACATTTTTGAATGTTGTTATTAAAATTGCTATTAAATTTATATTAGTGTGTGAGCTTTTGATCCACCCAATGTAATTTTGAGTAATTAGTTTGTTTTGGCCATGGGGAATTTATGTCATACCCAGAACAAAAACAAGCATATCTTTCTCCTACATAACTGCAAGCCATTAGATATTTCATGCCAGTTATTTTTAAGACCCTCTGCGATGAACGATAGAAGCTGAACAGAGATGTCCATTGCTCATTCAATATTATCCTTCCTCTTTTTTCCAAAAAAGCACCTATCAGGCCAGTGTACACACACACACAGCTTGCTCTGTGATTTTTTTTCTTTACTGATTTCCTGTTAAACTCCGAGGTCTTTCTTATTTTAACAGATGTGGGCAGGCTTGTAGCCCATCATTCCCTAGCGACCCCAGCGTGCACTTCCTGTCCTTCAAGCTAACGCACATCTCTAATAGAACAATCTCACATTGTACCCACATGTTCTTTATTCTAATAAAGTGTTCCGACTTTTGAAGTCACATTAGCATCATTGTTCGGAGCCTGATTGTTGTTGGAAAGCTCGTACCTCAGCACAGATTTTGTGTGATCATACCATGTGCTGTGGCTCTGCAGTCAGGCTAGTGAATTCTTATAGATGGATTTATGGAAACTCAATTTGAAGAATTTGAACACAGGCGTTTTTCTTGGATGCATCGGAGAGCAAATGGTTTAGATGCTTTGAAGTCAACAGGACCACTTGTGTGTACTCATTTAGTTAAAGGATTAACATGCTTTGAGTGCTTTCACCCTGGGAGACCAGTGTTCGGTGTAACGGTACATGTGGTTTTACACTGTTGCTGAGTCTCTGCAACCAATTGTTTTTATTTATTGGGAATATTTCAAATGCCCACTTTAAGATGCTTCGGTAAAGCTGGCCAACAAGTCCCACACCTCCATTCATCATCAGGATTTGCTTGCTATTCCCTGCACGATCCCTAATACACAAGTTACAAAACATGTGTATTAAATGGGCAGCTGGGGTGTGTTTGGACATTTTTTAAATGTTGGCCTGGATTGCAGTTGCACCCTTGATTTTTTGGTAGTCCCTGCCCTCTTTGCAAATTTGAAAAATACACTTTAAGGGGCATGTCACAAGTGTGCGCAGAGGCGGGGCACAGTGTGCAATGTGGTAACGGTAAAAAAGGGAGGGAGGTGTTGTCAATGTTAGCATGAATCATGCATAAAGACTTGTGACAGGAGAGATAATGGTGCCTCAGATTCAGAATGGAGAGATAATTTGAATTTCGACGATGATAATAATAATGTACAATAATAATAATAATGATGTGGATGAGCAAACAGTCAGCCCAGAGTCAGCCTTATCAATTTGAGCATCTAGCCTGAGGGAGTGCGTGCAGCTCCTGGAGATTTATATGATGATTGAAGAGAAATTTGTAGTCAGTGAATGCTATAAACCATGTGTGAGTTCTTAACTAAGGTGTTTATATTGTAATAAAAGAATCAAATTCAAATTTTATTGGTCGCACACATAACCATAAACAGTACAACATGGAGTGAAATGTGTGCAGTGAATAAGCACACTAACTCTTTGTAGTGTTTATTACATCGTCCATAATGGTTAAGGTGCAAGTACCTAATGCCATTAGAATAATAACAAAGGTCACTAATATGCACAGCTATATGCGATATCAAAATATTCTTACCCTGACTTATGTATTAGTAATCCTAACACCACGAATCACAAAATTGCATGTCTTGCATAATATAATTTTGTGTGCTTGGGTGTCATGATAAAGCATGATAACTATAGAAGGGCTGAACCATAGCAGCGCTACTCATGCATATCTTCAATGAATTCTTTTGTTATTTTAACTATTTGGATGGATGTCTTATCATTTTCAGCAAGACTGATAAGCAAGTTATTCTTACACAGCAATTCGTATTAGGTTTAACACAAAAATAGATTTTGAGGTGTAATTTCTTTTTAATAATCACAGTAGAAAGAACAAACTTTCCCTTATTACAATATGCAATCAAATAAAGGTGATAAGCACTTTGTCTGGACGGTGTGTAGTAGATGACTTCAGAGTGCATAGAATATATAGCATGATCCTCCAAAAAAGATTTACAACCAAACAAAAAAGAGGCAAATATCTGAACTTAAACATGATACAATTGGCAAGGATATGTTGGTTTATGTCTGTTATACTGTAAATTTGCAAGAGTGAGGCCATATTAATTTGCACTACTTTGTATAAAATAATACAAAGGTTAGTTTAAGGTTGAAGATCTTGTCAGCAGCTATACCTTTTCCTACATCTTATTTTGTATAAAATCAAGCAAATCTAAAGTATTCACTCTTATTCATTGATATTGAATCTAAATCTTGACCCTATTACAGAAGTGTGTTAGTTAGTGACCCAGATGAGGATGGCTTCCCTTTTGAATCCGGGTCCTCTCAAGGTTTCTTCCTCTTGTCGTCTCAGGTGGTTTTTCCTTGCCACCGTCACCACAGGCTTGCTCTTTAGGAATATATAGGGATATATAGAGATACATTTATAGATTCATAAGATTATATTCAGAATCAATATACTTCTGTGAAGCAGCTTTGTGACAATGTCCATTTAATAAAAATGTTCCATTATAACTAGCAGGTTCTGTTATAAAACTGGTAATATGCTTTCTTAAGGAGAAAGCTAACTATTCTGTACCTGGTATTATGGTGAGAGGATCATCATGAGCTATGCTTATATATTTTTGAGTACACAGCTATGGATGGAGTTTCTCCACTATCTTGTTCAACATTTAGCCCCACCCCAGATCTTCTCCTACTCTTTAGAATAGGAAATACATTTTCACAGATTGACATGATTTGGTATTGTTCTTACTGAACCATAATAAGGGGTCTGTGGTAGCTCAGTGGTTAAGATGTTGGACTAGTGTTCGGAAGGTCATGAGTTCAAATCCCAGCACTGCCACTGCTTGGCCCTTGAGCAAGGCCCTTAACCTTCACTGCTCACTTGTGTAAAATAAGTTGTATGTAAGTCGCTCTGGATAAGGGTGTCTGCCAAACGACGTAAATGTAATAATATTTTTAATGGTCATAAGAAACCAGCGTCTTCTGATCCTTTTAAACTGTTTCAGTAGTAATGCTTCAGGACACATGGCCTTTCCCTCCACCCAACAAATGGCACTGTCTTATGGAGGAAAGGCCACAAGGATGACTCTGTTGTTCTCATGCCAAACAGAGAGGATTCATGGAAAGTCATGACTGTGGGGGAACTCCTACTGTCAAGGGAAGATGAAGAGGCACTTAACCTCTGTTTGCCTTTATTTATGATTTCATTACATTTAAAATGTATATATTCATAATATATTCATTTCAGATCTTGTAAACACCAGTTAATAAAGATAAAGCAAGTCAACGCAGCACATTTTTTTCCTGTCTAACACTTTTAGCTCCAATCATCAGTTAACCCTTCCAGGATTTGGAAACGATTCAGAAAACACGTTTCATTGTAGAAAATGAAGGAAAATCTGTTTCTGAGCCATCTGTTGATAATTTACGAGGTAGTCAAAACAAACTAGCTGAAACACTAGACCCATTCTTGTAGAATGAAAGTAATAGCAAGGAGCCCAACCCATCTAGCCACGCGTGACGTACACGGCGTCAAAGTGCCGTTCAATAAGAGGTGAAGAAGTTATTCAACTCTGAATGTTCTCTACAGGTCCACAGAGATATTTAAAGCCTCACGACTTCCAATGCACCTGCATAGTTTTGGCTTTTTGAGGCCCGGGTGTGGTTCTGAAGTCCAGCCCTTCCTCAGCAACACTGTAGTGCCTTTTTTCTTTCCAGCTAAAAGTGAAATCCAAGGTGAAGCCTTTAGAGATGAAAGAGGCTCGGCCAAGCGCCATCCCACTGCTATGCTGGATTAACAGCAGGCTTTTTCCTCCACAAGCATTCTTTTATGAATTCAGGAAATGTGCTCTTTGAGATTTGCTTAGAAAAAATGACTAAACTACTAGACAACAATGTAAGAATTCGATGTAGCCTGTCTCCTGGGCCTGGACGTTTGGTGCTTAATTACAGTAAGAGACAGCAGTAAAGTGTGAGTTGGAGACTGATTCATACTGTGTCTGGGAAAAGGCGTCCTGGTGTGCCTCTTTAAGTAAAAGCCAGCATGTGTGTTAACTTACTTTTGAATGATAAACAAATGTGACTCTCTGAAGTTTCTGATTGTGGTTAAAAATATAAAATGATACGCATTACTTGGTCATTTTTTCCCCAATAAACAAAATGTATCACAATATATAGCTTTGCTTACAAAGGGCAAGCAAAATAATCCATTTAAAAATGATTTAACACTTAAAAAGAAGAAAAAAATGCTTTTTTGAGATATTGAGATTAGGATTTAAAACTGAAAGACATTTGATGCTGTAATTGTAAACGTTTTTTAACATTAGAGGAAGTGTTTTTAAGTTTAAGCAGAAATGATATGATTTTTAAAAATAATTTCTGAAGACTCAGTACAAATTTTAACATCGCCATCTGCTTTCTTTTAGCATTTGTAGTTGTTAGACACGTACATGTTATAAAAAGATATCCCGATACACAAAAGTGAGTAGAGCTACCTTTCTATATGGAACATCATTAATCACCGTTTCACAACAATGTGTTTGGCCCTGTGTAGCTCATTAA
Source organism: Notoglanidium macrostoma (assembly GCA_030068235.1). Classification (NCBI taxonomy): domain Eukaryota; kingdom Metazoa; phylum Chordata; class Actinopteri; order Siluriformes; family Auchenoglanididae; genus Notoglanidium; species Notoglanidium macrostoma. The sequence continues at coordinate 15,350,496 of JAQQZR010000009.1, forward strand.
TGCTACAGATACAACTTCAACACATTTAAGTTTCAGGGTGTCTTAACAATATAAGACAGCGCCCCAGCATCAACTGTAAACCTTGCCTGAATGGCTTGAGTGTGTATTTGCCAAACTGTGTATTTCTCACGGCTGTGTTTTACATAGACTAAATGTTATTTGAGATGTAGTTCTATAAACCAGCTGTTGAGTGGAAGTGTCTGCATTTCCACACATCCATATCTCCATGCCAGGATAACAGAATCCTTTCACGAAAGCCATTCTTCTAATGGCATTAAGCCACTAGAACCCACCCTGAATGGGGTCTTTTGTATTTATCTTGTTTCTGGAGGGGAATTTGTTGCGGCAAAAGTGAGCTGGATGACCAGAGGTGTCCGGTCCAAACGCTCTTTCACGAGTACAAATCTGTAGCACACTTGATGAAATGACGCATTAAGGAGCGTGTGAAAGGCTGGAGCTATGTTACCTCACTCTTTCCACAGGAAGCCTGAAAAAAGGCCTTCATATCAGATTGACACTCCTAACAACGTTCCAAAAACTTTCAGATTTCTTCCATAGTTTTAAGTGTATAAGAATTGCTATAGTTTATGTTTGTATTTTGTATTGGAAACAAGTTGGTAAAAAAAAAAAACAACAACAACAACAAAAAAAAACAAACCCTGACTTTATATTTTTGGTTAAAATGAAAAAGCACATTTAAAAGCACATTGCCTACAGGCTAAGATGTTGTACAGACCAACTTTAATGATTTTCCCTAATATTATATCCAAAAACAACTGTGTGTGTATTGGCCACTTGTTCTCTCTTTTCCCTCCGTTTTTTCCTGGGGTCTGCTTTTCTCCTCTTTACCTGGCTGCCCATCCCCCGCTCCCCTCAGCCCGAGGACGGAAAAGAATTTTGTCTGCTAGTTGTTTCCAGATGTATCCTGAACCCCGAGCTCGCTGTGACTGCCTTCACAGATGACTTCTTGCACCGAGAAAGTGTAAAGCTCCAGAAGACAAGCTCATCTTTCCCAATTAGACATGATTCAGTCAGCGACTCCATCTTTGAAGCATATGGTTTTATGCTGACGATATTTTTTCCACAATAAAAAAAAAAAAAAAAAGTCACATTGCCAGGACATTGAATCACAGTGACACAATGTTCTTTATATGTTATATGTTATACACCTGGACAATAATGCTCTACGCAACCAAAAACAGGCAAAATGTTTCAAATTAAAGGGTATAAATTTAACTAATTTAACCAAAGAAATAAATGCGGTTTCATTCCCACCCTCAGTATGTTGACATTTAGTCAGTGACTAACCCTTATCTGTGTTTCTTACATAAGCTCTTGGTTCATTTGTGTAAAGAAACTGAAACATTGCTTTGTTTTGGTTCCGTGCTGAGGAACTGACGATCACAGGCCACAACCTCTCTAGAGAATGCTAGTAAAGTCCACAAAATAGCTCTTATTCTTTCAGATCTAGAGTGAAAAAATCAGGCACAGAATGTTTGTTGGGATTTATTACACAACATACCGTTCCATTGAGAGGATACTAAAGTGAGCCGTGATACATTTGATAACAATGGTATGAAATCCTGAGCTTGGATTTGTATTCATGTGCACCACAAAAGCCATGTCTTTTACCGCTTGCATCTGTTGTCCTTGGCACCGTAACGTGGTGGTTCATGTTAACACTTTGCTGCTAGGGTCACTTACATTTTGGCTTAAACACAGTGTAGGGAGAGACACAAAAAGAGCACAGATTTTACAGCAAATGAATGCATAAACCCTGAAACAAAACAAGACGTGCAGATTTTACATCAGTGATGTCAACATCAAATGAGGGAAAGGGGAGCGAGGTGCTTGTTTTGTAATTTTATGCATGGCCACTTGTGTACTGAACTTCGACCTGAACTGTCTACCATGTCTCTGAGAGAAACTCCAGATGACTGCGGCTCTCAGAGGAGGAGAGTAAAGTCAAAAGGATTTAGTAAGAGCTCAGTGGAGGATCTGTCTACTTGATGGGAAATGGGAGCAAATACTGGGGCTTTGGAAATGAAATCAATGTCTAAGATCTGGGCAGGATGAGAGGCAAGGAGGCAGCAAACACACTGACGCACATATAAACATACACACTCTCACACATATAAACCTATGCACTCTTCTATGATGTGGTGTAGACATCACCCAGTCTCTCTGTGAGGCCATTAAGCTACAGAAACTGTAAAAGCCCACATGTTGCGTCTCCTCCAGCACCCAATTCGTTTACACTCTACCCAAAAGCAGCCGCGTTGCCACTCCTAACTAACCAACAAACCTGAAATAAATACTAATAACTGTACATTTCTAAAAACGACCTCTGTGCTTAGGATTGGTAAACTGTTTCTATATCTAACGTAGACAACACACGTGCTTTGTAGCCGAGATACAAATGCCATTAGTAATATTACAATTAATTGTGATCCTGTGTTTCTCTAGAATGTGTGAGTTAGTGGGACAGTTAAGGAATAACAGCATAAATATTAACTTAAGGCTTCCTGCCTCACGAATGAAGCAAATATGGACAGATCAGAAAAGATTCACAATGAGCAATTAGGACTAAATAAACAAGAGAGCAGATGGAAACATTTCAAACAGGTCATAAACTAAACCAAACACACTCTGTAAGACCAAAGAGCAAGATGACTCAAGCTGAACAACAGAATCGAGTGATGGCTGATTGCGATAATAGATGCCAGGTTTAAAATCTAATATCCAAGCAAAAATGAGCTTGATTTGTTAACAATTGTTATATTAACCCATTTATTTTAGCTATATATATATTTTTTTTTCAAATAGACAAAGCACACGTGGGTGTTAATGAAGTTTATTAAAATCTGTCTGTGCTCTTTTTCATCTGTTGGTCCGGCCTCCTATTGAATTCTCAGCCTCTTGTCATAAGACAGAGAATTCAAAAGACTTTTTCTAAAATGTTAGCAGTGTTCAAGATGTTGTGGAAAAAGCAGTTTCACTGCTTCACTCAGTGTCACTGAAGAAGGTGGTGACATCTATATTGATAAGCTACAGGTGCTGATACATGACTGAGGCCACAACCTTAGATGCCAGTGATCATGAACCCTTCTGCTCTCCAGACCTGCCTGATCCATCCTGTGAGTTCCCATCACATGGAAACCACTGGCACCTGCTGAGGATGGCCCCATATGGACAGCCTAATGACTGAGCACTTTTTAAGTACTATGTAAGACACCGTGAAAATGATTTTGGTCTGCAGTCATTGCAAACAGCTTTGATGATGGTGTAGGCCTACAGTTACCATGATAATTTGAGGACTTCAACTGCTATGACAGTTTGCACTCAAGTCTCTGTTTATGAACAGTTAATAACTTCAATAAAAGAGACTTCTGTCAAATGAGGATGCGTTCTCTTTTGAGTCCGGTTCCTCTCAAGGTTTCTTCCTCATGTTGTTTCAAGGAGTTTTTCCTTGTTACTGTCACCTCTAGCTCATCATTATGGATAAACCTAGAAATTCATGTTTAAAATTTCTAACCGGAATGTACGTATATTTTTCTGTAAAGCTGCTCCGTGACAGTGTCCATTGTTAAAAGTGCTATGCAAATAAAATTTAATTAAAATGTATTTATTTATAATCTTTTTTCTATTCTCAGTTTGACCACAGTGAATTTAATAGATGAACTCACGAGCTCATGAAAAATCACATGAATTTGGATGAACAACTGCAATGTGGTGCAACCTACAAATAAGGTAATTTGTTAACCACCCAAAACGCTAACCCCTAACACCAACCTTAACTTGCCAATCTAGCCAATCTTGAGCATTTGTATATTTGGAAGAGTTTAGATAGTGATGTCCTCCTAGTGTGTTACACTGCCCTGTGATCCTGCAACAGCAGCAGCTTGAAAAGATTCATGTGAATCTTTCACTTTCCTCCTTTGGTGCCACACTTAGTGTTTGCTGATCCAGAGAAAGTTCTTTCTTACGCTTCCTAATCATCTGATGGTCAGCTGGAACCTTCCATATAAACAAAAAATTGCAGAGGCCACAACCCTTCGTATTTTGGTCTCCATGCTTAGTTATTGGTGTAATTATGGAGCCTTCATGCTGTTTTTGGTGTCCATGGGTTCCCTTCTAGAGCACATTATATTCAGAGATTTAGTGTTTGTCATAGGTGCTTAGAGATTACAGTAGCACTCTGCCTTTTGTCGCCATTAGAAATGATGGTGCACCTATCCCTAAAGGAAAATCTACCAACTTCCATGCAATTCATCCTTACTTTGGCTGAGAACATTGAGACTCCCAGAGCTTAAATTTTGTATGTGATGAAGCTACAAAGGAAGGAAATATTTTCAAAAGTTTTTTTTGCAAAACGTATTACCTCTAAATCCATGTGGACTTTGGAGTGTGTTGCTGCTTCTGGCAAGAAATCGGCATAGGAAAGGCATTTCTCACATTTATTAGCCTAGAGATGACAGACATGTGGTTTGACTGCAATCATCATTTTTATCAGCATTTTTGCTGCAGCAACAGGAAAGGGGTGCTTCTTTAAAAGTGAGTTTCCTTTACTCCTTAAAAAATAAGGAAAACTTATTTTCGATGCGGAAGTGATATTTTTAGCTGTAGTAATCCAAAAAATACAGAATACTCAATGAATCCAGCAAGATAGCTTCATATCTGTTTATTGCTTTTGGAGGAAGTATGTGTGTTGGTATGCATATTAAATTTGTTTAAAGGGAAAGCTGTCTTTACTGTAGTTTTATAGAAATAACTCCTCACAAGAGCTGAACAATACTTTTATACCTTATGAAAGGGAACTGCATAGAGAGAGAGATGCACAGAGAGAGAGGATTGATTTATGCTCCCTGGGACTAAGCACAGGTCAGATTTATAGCAAAATAAGCCTTGTTTGCTTGTCTTCATGCCTGTAAAACTTTAGCATGAGATGAATAGTTCAATGGTTTACACTACTCACCAATATCTTATTAGAGCAGAAGTGTGAAGTGGGAGGCTTTGATGTCAAATTAGTGCCCCTGGTGTCAGATTAGACATTTAAAACTGCTTCCTGTGACACTTGGCACAGTCGTGAGACTTGACGGAGCTGCAAACACACCACAAATGTACCTAAATGCACTTCCAAACTTTATATTACATCATCATGGATCATGGGTTTTCCATTTTCATCAGAGGCTGACACAACAAGCATGTGCTTTAGATTGTGCACACTTGGATACGATTTTGAAAAATAAAATGTCTGACATGCACAAATGATTGTACTTAAGCCATTCCAAAGAGGCTTTTCTTCACCTAAAATGCTCCCCTTCAGGATCCCTGTTCCTCTTCAGCCACAGTGAAAAAAGAAAGTTTCCAAATGTAACTTTTTCACCCCAGCATTTGATCCAACCCCTGCAAAGTCCACATTACAGGAACGGACCACGTTTTACAAAACCTCAGCCTGCCAAGAACTTCATTTATGAAATGGCTGAAAAACCTGAGTGCAAACTTTAGGTCTTTGCAGGATAACAAGGCCGTCCTTCTTCTTTCTCTGGTCTGGCTTACGTCGAAGGTGCGGGTGTAAGCCAAGGGTCCCACAGTCAGTCGTGACTTCAAAGCTGTAACCTGAGTCTCTTTGTGACTCCACAATAAATCAAATAAACTGGTTTTGGAGGGGGTGACTAAAGCAGGCCAAAGCAGGGGCAGAGAAAACAAGCAAGTACAGGAATAAGATCAAGATAGACCAAAAGAGTGAGACACAAAGACATAGTGACTAAAGGACAGATAGCAATAGAAAGAGCACTTGTGTACTTAAATAATAAGCCTTTTCTCTGGTGAAGCATTCATTTGACATGTCTTTTTCAGGAGGAGAGCGAGGGCCACCAACGAGCCAGTCACAAATTTACGTCACAGCAGGTCGCTCAAGCTGAGAGAGGTTAACACAGGATACCTCAATGCACGGGATTTAGCTCACTAAGCAAGCCAGGGAATGCCAGCTATTTGTCCAAGAACACACAGGAATGTGAGGGAGACGATGTTCCAATGATAATGACCCCAAATCTTGTTTCTAAGTCCAACATGACTTATAACCCTGCGGCCACACTGACCTCCAAATACACACGTCTCTACTGCTGGATAAGGGATGAAAAATAGCCACAGAAATTACTTTTTTATATCAGACTGTATGCATTCATAATATCAAATCCAAGGAAAGCAGCAGTGAAGAAAACTGTTGTAAATGTCTTGGAGATTCGCATATGGATTGCAAAAGTTGCTGGAACGAAGCCCCAGTGAACCTCATTGGTCCCCTCCCTCCAAGTCCTCCGCCCTTCATGCGTGTATCCCACAGCTCTTTTCACACGTGTGTCCAACAGTTTTATAGCTGAGAGGAGACTGCCGCCAACTTAGTCAGCATTGCGTCTCAATGGGTGGTTGGTTGTATCCTTCCCTCTCCCTTTCTCCAAAGAGTCACTAAACAAACAAGTCTTTATCCAACCGAGATATATGAACCCCTATTGTTCTCTTTGGCTTGGCCAGAGTGGCGGCTCACTACATGTGTTGTTTTTGTGGTGACTAATGCTTTCACATGCAACTATTGAATTAGGTCAATGCTTGAAAAGTTGAGCTCGAGGAAATTCTTAAGATGGCATGTAGTGGAGTAAAATTATCAGCTGGCAGTGGTGCATAGTAAGACACCAGGCAAAAATCACAAAGTGTTGAGTTGGTGTTGGTGTTTGAGATTCCTTGTTTAAATGCAAATGTGTTCATGCTCATGTTTTAAAAAAAAAAAAAACAGAAGTGTTCCAGCAGTGTAAGATTTTACTGCATCATGAATGAATTAAATTCTCCAACAGCCTGGTTTAAGCTGGAATTGCTTCTAAGAAAGACCCAAATCACTCTTTCAGAACAGTAGGAGATTTGTACATATTTGCAGGATGGCTATCAAACAAGGGGATGGGGTAAATGAAAATAGTTGAAAGCTTATCTGAGGAAGGATCAGTTCATAGATATAAGGTCAGATCTTCTGAGGAGTGGTGGGAAAGCTACTCAAAATTGTAGTTACCTAAGGAACAAGATACTCCCTTTTCACTCAATACATGAAGAACTTTATAAAGTTTATCTGAACAAAAGAATGTCACTGAGCATATAGATTTTAATAAATATGTAGATTTGTCACTTGTAGCCATGCTACAACTCAAAACTAAATTTTGTACAACCTCTCCTTAAAACATGCTCATCCTGTTACAGTTGTCATCTTGAGTCAGAGCTTCCACTAAACTACCAAACCTCGCATTAATATGTTGTTACTGGCCAATGGACTATGGACATCTAATGTTTCTGCTGCAAAAACTGATTTTTCCAAATTGTCTCCCCACTTCTCTCTCTAAATTGCATATCTGATAATATAAGGCTTCGAAGGCCTGTTTAGTTAAAATATAGTCTGGCATTTAACTTCTGTCTTCAGTGAATATGCAGCAGGAAACAATTATGCTTAGGAAATTACTGTATAGTAAAACCTAAAATTAGTGTATGGCAGCATATACCATTGACTTAATAGACTTTAAAAGAACAGAACAGAGTTGATGTCCGCAATGATTGTTTATAAGTGTTGAGCGCCTGTGAGCTCACAAGGCTGACCACAGACATTTGAACCTGGGTGAGATGACACGGAGTAACCGATTGTTATGGGTTGTGAATGAGATCCATGAGTGACAGAATTGACCAAAAACCAAAAAGGGAAGTGCACTCAACCAGTGCTTTGGTTAGCCTCAGTCGAATCAGAAAATTTACACCGTGTGACTTGATGCCCATGAGGAAGGCATTTAGGCTCTTTATGAGACACCCCCAACCAAATTTTCCACTCTTTTCTGAAAGTTACCATAGAAGATGTGCTTTTTGCTGGACCATCTGCAGGACATATGTCCAGAAGTTAAGAGCCTGCACTTCTTACTAGTATACACATATATAACACTTCCCATGCTAACAATTTTGCCAGCTCAAGTAAAGCACAGAAAGACAAATTTAAAAAGTCAAATAAAAAGTTCTTATGCTTATAGTCTAGTGTTTGATTCTCTGCGCTAGTTAAAGGAAAGCTGGTTTGAGTCATGGATTTTTTTCCTGACACTACTTTGTTCAGATGTCTGTGTATGAAGCAAATTCAAAATGTCAAATCTCAGGATGTTTATGGTATACATAGGCTTGTACAACACTGTGGTATGCCTGAGATCTGGGATTCCAGCTGTGTTTTATGTCACTGGGCCCCTGATGTCTTGAAGAATGAAATTAACTACATTCTGTTTGGGCAGTATAGCACGCCATTGGTCACTCTTCCATGAAATACATACTTCTGTGTCCCCAGTGTTGTGTGGTATAGTGATGCTATTAGCACTCTCCATCTTGTGAATGTACTGCCATATGGGAAGTGGCCTGGTGTGGCAGGCTTCACATGAGAAAAAAGTATTATTATCCCATGTTGATGTTTCCCACACTGACACCTGCACATCAGGTCTACGCAAGACAATGAATGTGGCATAAGATGTATTATAGTGGTGCAATGCACAGGACTACAGTGTAAGATATGCTTACAAAGTGGAAGACCAGTGTGTAAAGTTAAAGTTCCAGTGCAACAGTTCCAGTTTCATTTTTGTTCAGAGCAGCATTGGGTGGTGACGGCAAGGAGTTAGGGTGTCTGCATTTTTGGGGTGGAAGCTATTACACAGTCTGGTAGAAATAATCCAGGTGCTCTGGTACCTTGTGCCAGATGACTGGTGAGAGAGTTATTCATGTGTCTGATGGCTTTCTGTATACAGAGAAGATTAAAGAAAGACCCTGATGATGATCTCAACCAGTTGGATGGTCTTGGTGTCTGAGCTGTTGCAATTCCCATACAAGATAGCTGCTCAGGATGCTCTATATACTTTTCTTGGACAATGTGGTGAGGATGAACGAGAGGAGGTTTGTGTTTCTCAGTCACTGCAAGAATTTGAGAAACTCTTGGCCTTTCTGTGTGGGGAAAGTAATGTTGAAGGTTCAGTAGGTCTCCTGCAATGTCTGCACCAAGAAATGTGGATCACTTTACTTTCTCCAAAATGAAGGAGGGAGTCTCTTGAGGTCCACTTTAAGTACAGTAGCAGATTGTTGGTTCAGAAGTTGCCCCATCTACTCAATGCATAGTGATTATGTTGCTGATATTGATTATTTTACTGATCTGGCTCGCCACTGTTGTATCCTGGTGGGCTGGTATGTGACCTGCAATGGCTCTAGCCTCATGGTGAGTCTTGATCATACACCTCATATCTAGCCTTTTAAGGCACTTAAATGATGACTGGTGTAAGTACTATGGGGCAGTAGCCAGTGGATTGGGCACAGTTGAATTCCTCAGACTTGGGATCAGGGTGGTGGTCTCAAAACATGCACAGATGACAATCTGGCTCAAAGATATGCTGTGGGGACTGCCAAGTCTGTTGTCAAGGCAAACAAATGGGTCAAGTGTGGATAGGGTTCTTCTGATATCATCTGTTAACAGAAAGAATTTCTGGTCATTGGAGAACAGGTGGTCTTTCTTGCAGCTCATCATTCTGTGACATTCATTGAAGTAGTTCAGCATGTACAAAGGAGGCATTATCATTACAGACACCTTTACACTAACTGATGTAACTAGTAAAAGGCACTATATACACCAAACTTATAGTCAGCAGAAGACTGCCTGAACATATTTCAATTTTTAGACTGAGATGGCCAGGTTTCTTGTATATGTAGCTTATGCTGGATCTAGGATAACAGAAATGTGGTCAGAGTAGCTGAGATTGGAGCAGGGTTTAGTCTTGAGTATACACTAGCTGTGAACAATATATTCACCCCTTTACATGCAAAATGTGTTGGTCTTTCATGAGATTTACTTTGTTGCAAAACTGGCAACAATGAAGTACCAAATGAAAAGCCATTAGAGTGTATGGTTTTCACTTTTCTGATGGATCTTTGAAGTTCTCCTAGGGCTTGTGATGAAAAAGCATTTGGGAAATGAACAAGATAGAGTCTAAGGAAAATACATAAAAACTTCATTTGCTCTATATAACTAGAATAAACCCTTCCTTTTAGACAATTAAAAATCGAAGATCTAGGTAAAAGTTAGAAGAAAGTTTTTCTTTTCACTAACAAATAAATGAATTCCACACTACCTCAGTCACTTTACTCCACTCAGTCATCCTTTCTTAGTTGAAGACTGATAATCATGTATGAGAAAAATAATAAAATAAATGCTTATGCAAATAGTTTAATATCTTCATTAGTGTATACACTAATGCTTAGAATATGCCCACCGCCACGCCCTGGGGTAACTGAGAGAGGGATGTGGGACACAGTGGGTTTGGGACAGAATGGTAATTTAATGGCTTCCTCACTCATGAGCTGCACTCATCTCTACATAATAGGCCCTTTTTTCAAATAATGGGTTCAGCAGCAGTCTGAAAGATGAAGTTTTGATCAGTGGCTCACATTCCTCGGTTTCACTTCTCATCCTCCCTAAAACATTCCCACAAATAAGCTAATAAAACTAATATGGCATAAGTCACATCATGATGTTACTATTTTAAACTCAGCCCTTTGACAGTCGTCTTTGTCAAGTTGTTGTCCTCCGTACTTTACTAAATTGTAACAGTGTTTGTTATAATCGATGTAGGATTTTGAAACCATTCAGAAGCTTTGTGTGAATTGAAGAGCAGTATTTTCCACTTTCGCTATCTGGTAGACCTGAAGTATTTGGCAAGTTGTTGACAACAGACTGAGTGACTTTCCATATGCAAGAGAACAGAGAAAATATTCAAAGGTTCAGGACTGGATGACTCAAACAAATGGTAGCTTGAGAGGGGTTATCATAGCTGTACAAACAATAAATAATCCACCTAAAAAGTTTATTGGATGGCTGCACAGTACCTAGTTTCATACATGGGCTTGTCCATCCAAAGTGTTTGGATATTTAGATACTTGGAGTAATACAAAGCAGATTTTTAAAGTCTTTGAAGACACCATTCTCTATTCTTTCATATATTTTTTTCATCCTTCTCCAAAAAAGAAAGACAGCCAGGTGATATTGTGGCATTCCAGGATACATTCTCCTATATGGAAGACATTAACTCTGAAATTCCTTTGAATGAGAGTAAGCTGGAATGATGGTGATCCTGAGGGCTTCAAAGGCGACTCCCGATCCCCTTGACCTCCAGGCCATACCACTGGCGAGGCATCACTAACACCCAGGGAAAATGTGATTACTGACCTCACTACCTCAACAACAAACATCTGTTGGAGAAAGGGTCTCAGTGAGGGGCCAAGTGGCTCTGTGGAAGTCCTGTCTTACCAGGAGCTCATCTCCTGAAAGTTCCATTTAGGAAAGAAAACAAAAGGGTCATTTAGGCCACCCTGGTTTTAGTGACAGGCCACATTCCATATCATTGTGAAGTGCCTTTCACGATCGACCTGGCAAGCAGAAGTGAACTCTAGTATCTAGAGTAAGGAAGAGTTCAACAAAAAAGCTGAAAAGAAATATCTTTTCATGGTGCATTCAACATGATTTCAAGATGGTAGTGTTTTTATTGAATTGCCATGGTTAGTTTTTGAGTGACCTCTAGTCATCTAGTTCCTAAATCAAATTTTCTAATGCACACCATAAGATAAAGCACTTAGAATTAAAGGCTAATTACAGTACAAACACTTCTTTAGTCCATCCCTTGAATGAGCTAATGGACTAATGGATAAAGATCTTAAATTTCTGATGTGTGTTATTGCGCCCTGTCTGCAAAGTGCTAATGTCATCCTATTGCCAACTAATGAGCTGTTATGCATGTCTCAATGTGGGAGGTTGAAAATGGGAAATGACCTAAAACATGCTAACATGTTTTAAGGTGTTTTTTGTTCTTTCACATAACTGTGACCTTTTTTTGCGATCTTATTTTAAGCCATTTGCTTTGTGAGTAGTGCAACCAGGAACAGGAGATTATAAACATGAATTGATTAGCATCCAACATCAGTTTGCCAGTATTTCCAGAATTTTCAGTGCCATTAAAATGGAAAATATATTATTATACTGTGAGTGTTTTAATCCTAAGTCATTATAAACAGTATAGCTTATGTGTCATGATGTGAAATTACTTCCATTTTATATTTTCTCCTGGGTCTCTTTGAACAAATAAAGATTAAGCGACATATCTAGAACAGCATAGTGCCTTTTCTCTCACATGGTGCCCATACTGGTCCAATGCTCTCCTCATCTCCATCTGTGCTTGTTTAACCCTTCACTCCCAGTCTCTCCACCAATGAATCTACTGTTTCCTCTCACTCTGTGTCCTCCTCCTCTTAACTCTGGCTCAGAGGCCAGAAAGTTCTAGCAATACTGGAGCCATCAAACCTTACTCAATCTCCTCTGGCTTCTCTCCAGTGCTCCCAAAGCTTGAGTAGGAATATCTTTGCTCGCTCTGAGAGGCAAATCAGAAGTAATATTGAGTGCAAGAAGTATATTGGGTCATGTAAAGCCTAGAAGAGCGTTGAGAGATATTAAAAATGAGATATTAAAAATTCCGGTGTCAGTGTAGGTTTCCTCCCATAGTCCAAAGACATGCAGATGAAGTCAACTGGTTACTCTAAATTGCCCATAGGTGTGAATGTGTGTATAGATGGCTCGTTGTTTCTCTGTGTTAGGCCTGTGATAGACTGGCAGTGTACCCTGCCTCTCACCTGACGTCAGCTGATATTGGATCCAGCTTCCTCATGACCCTTAACGGATAAGCTGTATAGATAATGGGTGGATGGATGTTATCAACTCAAAATTTTAGGTGTTTTTGGTTACGTTGGAGCACTCTCGTCATTACAGCTGTGTTTTCTCTGTTTGAATAGCTGTCTGCAGATGACAGACTGTTACTTTCACTTTGAGGGTATTACTAATATGGTGTAATTTTTCTGTTTCTCAGTGCTTCTAGAGTTAGCCAATACTACTGCAACAGTGTCATGTAATGTGTGACACATTTGGAAAGAGTGTGTGGGTTGATCAAGTACTTAATGACGGAGCCTAGATTTATGATGATTCACCCCTGAATATTGAATAGACCATTTAATAGTTAAATTAAACAATGATAAAAGAATGAAACCAGTATCTGATGCAGTTGCTACGTTTTGTGGAATAAAGGAAATATTCTCCTCCCTCCCTCACACACTCACTCACTCACTTTCAGTAAGAGTTTTATCCTGGTCATGGTGGATCTGGAGTCTATACAGTAATATTGGGTGTGAGGCAGAAATGGGATGCCAGTGCATCTCAGGGTGGAAATAAACTACTGAGACTGGCCAAATATAAACACAGGCTTAACATAAGCCTCCTTAGTCTTGTTAGCCTCTTTTCCACTCATTTTATTAAAAATGAGGCATAATATTAAATGCCCCTGATGTCTGAGTTTTAATAAAATGGGGGAAGAGAGACTAAAAAGATCAGCCTGAACAAAATCAACCTCAACTACATTCTATTAATCTATACAAACATGAGTGTGAGTTTTGTCAATTGAACACCTAATTTTCATATTTGGTTACACGTTGAAGATAAGCTGTGTGTTTTACGCTGAAGATAAGCTGTGTGGCATGCTGGTATGGGAATTTTGATATGAATTAGCTCCAGCTGATTTTGTGCTAGAAGAGGTGCATACATGTCAATTCAAACTAAATTTCATGGTTAATGTAGAAGCAGGGAAATACAGCTAAAGTACATTTAATAAATACAGGTGATGTGCATTAGAAAATAAAGATAATGTGCATTCAGAAAATACAGATGTTCATTCAGGAAATGCAGATGATGTACTGTACAAACATGAAGAACTTGTTGAGGTGTCACAAAAGCTCAAGAAGATTTCAGCAAACTCTGTATTGCCAAACAGACAGAATAATTTTTGCACCTGAAGACCAGAACCCAATATATAAAAGAAGTGCAATAATTTATGGAGAATGGTAAAGTGCTCCAATTAAACAAAAAACACTTTATAAGCACAAATCCCTCCAGTCATCCTCCTTTAATTGTAAAAAGTGCACTTTCAGGATAGTGAAGTGCTGGATCTCTGAACAAAGATAGATAGAGAGAGAGAGAGAGAGAGAGAGAGAGAGAGAGAGAGAGAGAGAGAGAGAGATCTATAATTTCAACCTGACAGTCACAGCAGTTCATGCTTTCAGAACCTAGTATCATGTCATTCTCCTGATGTTGCCAGCAGTCCCGTACTGTTCATCAGGAGAATCGGGAGACAAAACAAGATTCCACACACAGAACTGCCACTCTCTGGATGTTTTTCCCCTAAAACACTTTTTTTTGTAAATGTTGTGTGTATTTTGTAAATGTTGTATTTGAAAACCCCATTAGATAAGCAGTTTGGCACCAACAACCATGCCACTATCAAAGTCATGAAATCCCTTTTCTCCATTCTGATGTTTGATGGGAGCACTGGACCTGAGGCAGGACCTACCAGTGAGTGAGTGGAGGGTGGGAGGAAACCAGAGAACCCTGAGGAAGCCCATGCGAACACAGGAAGATTGTGCAGCAATAATACCTGCTACACCACTCTGCAGCACTGACTCAGTAGTGCTTCTTTAGTGGTTTATAAACTCTCACCACTTTCCTGCTCTCTTGTCATATTTAAACAAACACTGTATCGATGGAAATGTCCAGAAAACATCATCCTGACTGCATTGTTACCTAAAGGTGCTTGACTTATGACTTTTGAGACACATAAATCCTATTTTTATATTACTATTTTATCTACGGCGCCATTGCTTCACTTCACTTCAGACAGTTAGGGTGGTACTTGTTATTTTTGTGCAGTTCTCCCTGCTCTTTTCTTACCTCAAGATTTAAATAGTCCAACAAAAAGCTATTTAAATTCTTGATTTGAATCTTGCATCTGTGATGACAGGAATAGTCTAAAGGCAATTTCCACTTTAGCAAAAGACTCCGTCATGAAAGAGTCAAGAGAAGGTGGGATGCAGAGTGTTTCTTTTGTATTGTTTAAACTTAGATTTAAGGTTAGATTATTACAGGTTAGGTCTTTTTCAATTAACAGTGGCTTGAATTACACATGCAGATTGCCCACCCACAGACACATCCAAGCTACGCATGCAGCTTAACCAGTAGTATCATAGTTGGAATTACATAGTAAACTGCACTGTGATATTTTATTGTAAAAAGAAACAATCTTTTTGAGAATATAGTTTTTGTTTCAGACTGTTTTAAACTGTTCAAACGTTTTCAACTCTGAGACCCAAAAGACAATGTGTTTTCAATTTTCCACGCAGAAAGTGTGTGCGTGTGTGTGTGTGTGTGTGTGTGTGTGTGTCGCTCGTGTGACGTCACTGGCAGACTCTCTCTCTGGACTGCGGCGCTTTTTTCTCTGCTACGTTAATCTAACGGAAAGGTGGATCACTATTCCAGTCGCGTCTCACGCGCGTTATTTCTGTGGATGTAAAATGAACATACAACACAACTGTGGACTTTACGACTCAAAACCTTCTTCCAGTCCTTGATACTTCTTCTTCTTCTTCTTTTCTTTTCTTGCTTTTTTTTTTAAAGAGACGGACCTCAACTGATCTTGCTGGGTCAAACTTTTGGAGCTATTCACAGAACCACACGGATCATTTTCTGGACGTGTTCCAGCTGTAAGTAAGTAACGCACTCTTTTGCTCTTACTGGTTGGAAAAAAAACCCACCACCAGAACACTTTTCTTTCTGAATTGGTGTTTCTTTGAAACTAGAAAAAGCCTGTATGATGCTTTTTGAATACTTTAGGTGACTTTGGGTCATGTGAAGTCTTGGTCTCTTATCAGTTGTGGGTAAAAGGTGCGTAATGCACTAAAAAGTGAGAGGGATCTTGTCTTGTAGGGGTGTCTTGTAGAAAGGTGGGTTCGTTTAGGAATTATGCATGTGTTGGGAACCTTTGCAGCAAGTTTCCTGGAAGCACTTTTACAACATGAAACAACAACACATAAAAGATGTTCCAGGAACTTTTTGCTTTTATGGTGGGTGTAAAAGAAAATGTGGACTGGCCAGGGTAGAGGAGTAGCTACAGTCCAACCTCTGGGCTGTGGTGGAGATAACGCGTGGCACAGAGAGAGAGAGAGAGAGGGAGAGAGAGAGAGAGAGAGAGAGAGATGCAAAGAAAGAGTTTTACGTAGCTCCTAAATTCTGTAACAGTAGTGAGGGTTTGGTCACACTTAGCACTTTTATCAATTACTAATAACTGCAGAGTGACATGATCTCCAGCTAGAGATTCCTTCAGCCTATATAAATTAAAAGAATACGTAAAGAATTAAAAGTCGGATGTGTTGGGACGCGAGTTGTGCCTCTGTGCGTCACTCCAGTTCTCCTGAAGCGCTTAGAGTGGAAACAGCATCACAGCTTCAGTGTGTTTCTCTAGAAGTGTGAATGAGACGCCAAAAAGTCCCGTTTACACCCAGTGTCATTCTCTTTATCCCTCAATTCAACTTTCTGCATAAGGCTACAGGGATTAACTTGGAATCAGCAGGATTTTGCATCCTTATTCCAGTTTTAAATCCTAATTGCTAGTGTGTAAGGAGGGGCAGACTCGCACAGAGCGATAGTAGTGTACTAAAGCATGAGTGCTGGTTTTGGACCGAGCCCAGTGTACCCGCCTTATAGAGTAATGTTGCACACTTCTGGGTGGAGGGTTACACTCCTCATATCCTCTCCTCCTCTCCGCCACATCCCTCCATAGACATGTGTATAAGCCTCGTGCGTACACGCATACTCCTGTACCTCTGACCTTGTTATTTTTAAATTTTTAATTGCTTACTATATTTTATTAAAAACCCAGTTGCTCAATCTAATAGTCTAAAAATTATTTATTTAATTTATTTTTTGTTTCTCATCAAATTATTATCATTTTATTTTATTTTATTTATTTATTATTTAAATTTTTGATTTTTATTTTACGTTGAACGTCAGGGCCACTCCCGCAAATGCGCTCCGTTTGATCTAGCTGGTTAGAAGCCGTTGCCTGGCGACGGCTGCAAGTCTGTAGCCACGCCCCCTAACCTCAGCGTCACGTGATGAAGTTGAAATTGTTTTGGTTTTTAGACACGTAGAACTACACTAAAATATTAATATTACAAGGGATATGCCTGTTTAAATTATTAATTTAGATTTTATAATGTTATTTAAAATATAAAATATATAATAATAATATAAATATAAAATTTTATAAAAATTAAATAATATAACATTAATAATAATATAATTATATTATTAGGGTTTTTTTTTTTTTTTTGGTTTTTTTAACTACATTATAAAAACAATTATAGCCTACACAAAAGCCACTTGTTATTTCTCTAAAGGAAATTATTCATACCACATTTTCAATGTAGTTTCCAGGTTTTCAGTCAAAATATGACACTTTAAAGACTGGTATCACTTAAACATGTATTACAATGTATATGTGATTTGTGAATGCTCACATAACAACATTACTGTATTAGTTTCATAGTGCTCAGGGGATGTGATCAAAATGTTGATTAGTTAATAATGCAATGATGATTAAGAAAATGCGGTATATAAGAATGTGATAATGAGGCCACTGAGGTATACTTTGAGGCCAGAATAGTACTGGTGTGGATTTTTTTTTTTTTTACACTATCAGAATTAGAGGTATCTGTACCTTGTTCCTGGGATATCTTTTGCATTTTCACTATCTTTTCCTGGAAATGTGACTATAGTGTGCATTTAAGGTAAAGCCTATTTAAGGTAGATAATTAGACCATAATGACATTGATGTGGGTTTAAAGCATTACTCTAAAACCTAATTAAAATTTCACCACATGAACCTTTCCAAGTAAAATGATACCTACTTATGTTAGAAAAGATGAAACTTTGATGGCACCATCCCAGCAACAAAGAACAGTACAGTTTAGTACATTTATTTCTGAGAGTGTAAGGGTGGCACTGGCTTGTCTGTCCCACCCACATGACCATGGCCTTGCATATTTTAATTCTCTCTGTGAGCATTTATCTGGGACTTTTACTTTTTATCTTTAAATCATCTGCTCACAATACTAACTATTATTACATCAAGGCTAAGCTCTCCTTCAGCTTTTCAGGAAGTACATCCTATCTCATCATCTTTTGATATATTGCACTACAGATGCACTTCCAATTAATCCCACAGGCTCCAGCTTGGTTTTATCATGGTTCTTACTTTGTAAAAAAAAAAAAAAAGCAGTCTAGCTTCATTAGAGACTGTTAAACCCAAACCCTTTAACTTTGCTCTGCAAGTAGGTGGGACCACAAGTGAAGGACTGACATTTTAATTTAAATATGGCTAATGAGTAGATCTTTGTGTGTACATAGTGATTTCAGGTTATTTTTTTACATAGTGATTTCAGTGTATGTTTGCAATTTACCAGAATTGCATGGAGACTTCTATAAACATTGCCTCCCTTGTAAGTAAGCAACTTAAAGATAACTTAGGGTATATTCACAGCCAGTACATCACATTGGTTGAATTAATCGCCAACAAAGTAAGTTACAGGCACAAATCCATATAGCAAAGCTACAGTAAATAAAATCCTTTCATTGTATTCACTGTGTGCTTGAATGCTAATGTCATATTTAGTGGCAAGGTATAACTTGATGAAAAAATGGTTTATGGTTAGCTAGGCAGGAAAAGAAATACACACACACACACACACACACACACACACACACACACACACACACACACACACACACACACACACACACA
>JAQQZR010000009.1:15369362-15381956 GCA_030068235.1 Notoglanidium macrostoma
ACACACACACACACACACACACACACACACACACACACACACACACACACTCACACACACACACACACACACACACAAATACACATTTCTTTGTCGCCTCCCAGCTTAGGTAGGGTGCAACTGTCTTGCCCTTCCTGTACTGTGCTGACTGGAAAAATAAAATTCTGAAATGTGTTTAGTGCCCTTCAATTAAAGGAGTGGCGCTCTCTCAAAAAAAAAAAAAGATTCCCTATGGGCCAGGCCATGCACTCACAACCTGCCACAGTAAATGGCTTGTTCCATTGTGTGGTCTCTGTGAGTGTTGGCTTGGGTATAAATAAACCAGTTTATTGTGATATTTATGGCTAAATCTGGGATGTTTTCGGCTCTGTGTCTTGAATGTGTGGGAGCTATGTAGTGATAAATGGCTTAAAAGTCCAAACAGAATTTTCTGCTATACTATTGGTTGATATGAGTGACCGTATATATAGACTTGTAATATCCTGTCTGATGTTAAGTGTGAAAGCCACATCCTGTATTGCATTTGGGTTTATATGTGACACTTGACTGTCTATATGTGGCTATATGTACCTCAGTAGACTTATTGATATTTACAAAATCAATATAGATATTGATTTTTAGTTAACTTAACATTTTTTGTTGATACATGAGTCTGATATTTTCCAGACCTTTATTTTAAGTTGTGCTGCATTTCTTTGATATTTCAGGTTTGATTTGTTACAGAAGTGAATTAGATTTGTTCATTTTTGCACTGACACATTATAAGGCCAAAGGTTTGTGGACACCTGGCCATTACACCCACAGCCCATTCCAGATTTAGTCCCCCTTTGATGTTATAATAACTTCCACTTTTCTGGCAAGGCTGGTCACTAGATTTTGGGGTGTGGCTGTGGAAATTTTAGCCAAATTAAAGCATTAGTGAGTTCAGGCACTTATGTTGGCCATGGTGTACAGTCGGTGTTCCAGTTCATCCCAAAGGTGTTCAGTGGGGTTGAGGTCAGAGCTCTGTGCATGACACTCGAGTTCTTCCACTCTAACCTTTGCAAGCCATGTCTTCATGGAGCTTGTTTCTGCACAGGGGCATTGTCATGCTGGAACAGGTTTGAGCCTCTTAGTTCCAGTGAAGGAAAATTGTAATGCTACAGCAATTGTGTGCTTCCAACTTTGTGGAGACAGTTTGAGGAAGACCCACATATGGGTGTGATGGTCAAGCATCCACATGCTTTTGGGCATATAGTGAATTTTCAGATCCTGGATATCAGTGCCATCTCTAGTTGTATTTATTTCATGCTATTTTTAATTTAAAGCTATGCCTGTTATTGCACTCTTGCCTGTCAGTTTTATAGACCACACCACAGCCGCAGTGGAGCTAACAGTTCTTTATTTGACTTTCTTAAGTGGTCATTATAAGATTTTTTTTTTCTCACAAAGTGTTTCTCAGTGCATGTACTTGTCCATGTGGTAAAGAACAAAAGCCACATTGTAAAAGCCTCACACATGCTGCACATATACACTACATTTATTTATAAGGCAGATGTCAGTGGGTGGTTATCTGTCTAAAAGGCAATTAACAAAGGCTAAAGATCCATTCAAATTTAATTAGTCAGCCAATAACTTTTTTTTTCTAATTATGCTTTTACGAAATGTAATTCATTGTTGTTGGCTTTGAAGATGTGGAATCCTTTCTGTCAATTAAGTTAGATGCAAACTTTCTTTTTTCATGTGATATTGAACCTCTGGAAACTAAGTGATAAATAGTTTTTCACAGCTTGCTTCAATCTCGGTTGTCTGGCACTTCGGACTAGATCTGTCAATGCAAAGGAATCCTAACCTGGCATGAATCAACTCTTTACTGGTGTATTAACAGTCCTGCTGTACATTCCATGACACTGGCTAGGTATAATTTCTCAAGATATTTTTAATGGTTCAGGAAAGGAGCATTTTGTTTCAGTAAATGATTTAGGTCTTGCTTAAAACTAATGCTTGTTCTGTGTAATAACATCAGAAGTGTGGGTCTGCTATCCACATGTGTGTATGGTTTCTGTTTTTATTTTTTAGGTCACGACAAAAAAGCGTTTCCAAAGATGCTTCTTGTTATCACAGCATGGCTTCTCATTTAACACCGGAAACTTGGAGTATGGGGTTATTTCTCCTTTTTGGTTTTTGTCTCTTTTGCCTCACTATCTCTAGGGTCTGATAAAACTTCACTTCAACTCTTCCTATTTTTACAATAGCAATGTATTTAATACATAAGGAATAAATCACTTGGGCATGCTGTTATAGGGAAAAGCATATCAATGACAGAGTTCATAGTTCTTAGAACTGTTGGAGGAAGTAGCCTCTTTTTGTGAGTTCGCACTGCAGGAACTGAGAACAATTATAGTCCTTAGAGCACTGTTTTCAGAGACTTTCTATCTCCTACTTCAGGGTAGGTACTCTCCCAGCACCACAGGAATCACGAGAGACGTGCAGTATGTGTATGGTGAATGGGCCAGACATGAGTGTAGTGCGATTATTCAAACAGAATAATCAGACAGAAACTTACATAAATGCATAAACTTACACAGAATAGACAGAAATGCACTTGCTAAAAGAATCTGCATGACAGCATGCGCTGGTTAACAGATGAGAGAAGCTGAAACCTGAGGTGTAGTGGTTGGCAAACTAAACTGAAACAAAAAAAAAAACATTCTATAAGAGTTTGATTGAAACAGAAATGTGTATGTGCTGCCTGTCTCGTTATTCCAACAAATCCATGTGGTAGAAACATGACAAAACATACACTCACAGAAGCGCACAGTGTGAGGGGCGAACATGTGACGTGCCCAAAATCATCACTAAAATCACTGAAAAAACATCACCCGTGGATTTTCTAATTGCCTGATAGACTATATGAAAAATCTTTGCATCTTCGTATAGGACTGCCAAACAAAGAAAGAACAAAGCTGAACTTGCAGAGCGTGCACTTCCTTTGAGTGACACGGCGTGAGGGGGAATACGTGACATTTTGGTCGAAATCACTAAACTGAAAATAATCATCGATAGTGGATTTCCTTATTGCCAGATATTCTTAGCTGGGTACAGCCTTAAATTCATGTAATGCTGTGTAAACAACAGCTCTTCACATTGATGTTAAAATGAAAAAAAAAAAAAACATGGATAAATAGAGCAACAGTGACGTCCAGACTGTAATGATCCTAAATACGAAGGAGGAAATACAGTGAGATTTTGATGCCATTTATGTCACTTCAGTGTTCCTGCTGGCGGTGTGAATGCAAATAGAAAAAAGGCCCTTGAAGGTGTGCAGTTCTCTGGGGAGCTCCCCAGGGGGTCGTCCCTCTCAATAAGTGACTAGAACTGTTTGGTCCGAAGGCGCCTCTTGAGAGGAACTACCCACTGGGGGGCACCCAGGAGAACTACATATCTTCAAAACTGGCAGTTGCCGGTGCTGCATTTGCTCATGTGTTCAACCAAACAAACAAATTCCTGTTGTGCTGGGAGAGTACCTACCCTGAAGTAGGAGCTAAAAACGTCCCTCAGAGTGGCATGTTAAATGATCGTTATCAGTTCCTGCAGAGCAAACACATAAAAAAGGGGGTACTTCCTCTAACAGTTCTGAGAACTATGAAAAAGTTCCACATGTCTGAAAGTGCCCTCTGTTCCCACCCTGAAGTGTTATTTTACAGTAACAGCATGTTCTGAAGTGTTTTATTCCTCTCATATGACAGCAATTAGCCAATTATTACACATTTCTATATACTGAAGAAGGACATTTTGTATTTTTCATAGTCATAGACCAGCTGTGAAATGTGTCAGTTCCTGTTATCACTTACACTATAACAGCTATAAACAGTTATCACCACGCTCTTTTTCTTTCATGAAGTTAATAAAACAACAAATAAGCAGTATGCCATGTTACCATGAAGCAATAATCGCACAACTGCCAGAGCTACTGTTGTAGAAAATGAATCAACATCTGGCCAATCAGAATTAAAAGCACTGTGGTATAAATTACAAGAACTTTAGTCATTATAATTTATGATTTTAAACTTTACATACTATGTAATTATTTGTAGTAGATGGTGGTGATCTTATTGCAAGTATCCGTTGGTGTATGAGTATTATACAGTGATATTATCTTAAGTCAGGGGGTTACTGTTGTGTTGGAAAGTTCTTCCACAGTTATATTGCTGAGTAAGAGGTCATAATGGGGCAGTGGAAAGTGAAAGGCTGACATTCTCACTGAGCAAGCACTGAGTACGCAAAAAAAAGAAAGAAAAGAAAAAAAAGAAGGAAAGCACTTCACTGGTTTTGAAATAAACATGTGGATGAAGGGGAGGTCTTGGGTTTGAGAGGTTTCTGCTCTGTCTTGCTGAAATCCTCTCTCGGTTCCAGCTGAAAGCACTGTATGCTGCATTCCTTTTTGGATAATTTCCCCAAAACATAAACATCATATTTAGATAATGATGTACTGTAGTATAAAACAATGAAGCAAGGTGCAATAAATCTCGTTAGCTCAGATCTTTCTTAGGAAGTCAGTCTTGTAGTTATCAGGGGAGGATCAATTGTCGGGCAGCCAGATGTAGGGTTGTCCTGATAAGGTAGTTTGGAATTCTGATATCTGGAACTCATCCTGTCTGGAGATTAGAGTTATATATCTGAAATTCACACCCATTCTACATGTACTGCCAAATAATTCTGGGTGAGGTGGCAATATAGTATTAATGTATGATACAGCAGCGTTTTCTGAGATATCATTTATATATATGACATGACTGTTCTGTTGCATTCGACTCGGAATGATATCATTTTCGACCTCGGCTGAACTCTGCATTGAGGAGACTGAAGTTTCTGAGTAGGAGTTCCGAGTTGAGGGCCCGTTTGGTTAATTTTTTCCTAGTCAAAGGTTGGGAAGTTTTAGTTAGAGCTTAAGCTCACATTAAAGTCTAGGTTTGTACTAAATTCTCTTTAAATGCTTATTTTTTTTTTTTTAACTTATTTTCAATGTTAAATATCTATACCGTCATAAAATATCTTCAATTTCATCTTACAATTTAAGATCTATGGCCTAGGATGTTGCTGGATTGTTATGGAATATTGCTACCAGAGGATTCTGGGAAGGGTGAGCTGTCCTATTTAAGTACTGACTTTTCTTACTGTTTGGTTGGCACTGCTTTTACCAAATCTAAAATATTACGATTTCATCTTTATTACAAGTATCATTTTTAAGTATTGTAACATGATATTAGTGATATTTCCTAGACCTATACTTTCATACTTTTCTTAAAATCATGATGTCAACTTTCTTATTTAAGTCACTTTTTTCTCCAAAAAGGTTGATGCTGATGTTCTCAATGATATAACGTGCAGTTCCACAAAGGCAGAACTTTTTGAGGAACTGATTACTCTGAACATGAACCACACCGTTTATGTACATATCCTACTGCACTATGGAGAACTTACTGTACTGTAACATGACAGAAGTGACAAAAAAGCTCCTGCTTTTCATGGGTTCATGAAAAGGTCCTTGCAATGCAAATGTGCCTAAAGGTCAACATTTTAGTTTGAGTTTTTCATGACTTAGATTTTGGTGCCTTACTAGCCGTGACTCTGGAAGGGTGACTTGATGAACTGATGGGATTTTAATGAGGTTTATAATTAATGATGGTATTTTAATATCTGCTTGGAAAGAGGCCAATGTCATTATGAGCCTAGAAATATTAACACTGTCTGTGTTTATTAAAGGTACAAAATGTGTACTGGCCTGGGAAAGTCTACATGGGGAAATTTTGATATTTTCAACTGTTCTGGAAACTACAGACTTGTATTGAACTGAAAGGTTTCGATTTTGTGAAAGTAAAATACAGTTATAGCAGCACAGGTGCAATAGAGATATATTTTTTTATAAGTGTATTCAGATTACAAACTGAATAAATTGGGCTTATTTCCATGGCATTTTCTATGGCATGTAGCTAACCCACAAATGAATCAAATAATTATATTCAGTGCATCAGGAAGTCACTTAGCTAGCAAGATTTCAGACATGTTTAGATAGAATGATCGTTTCTACCTGCATGTTTGTTAAACTGGCTTTATTAAATTTACCCAGCAATACAGTTTTAACAGGCAGACACCAAGGCAAATCTACATCAAATAAACTAAAAGCCATGTTGCTTTTTCCATGTTGTTTTGGTGGAATATATTTTGTTTTTGAATCACAGATGTAATAGTATACTAAAGCCAGAAAAATCCAAATTTTGGTCAAAACCTTATTTATTTATTTTTTTTGGCAATTTAGAACCCTCACCCCTGATGCATTTTTTAGGTCTCAAAAAGAGGACATGTCCTGGAAAGCGAGGACGCATGGTCACCCTAACTTAATATAAAGATGCTTTTGCATTTTACTTCTTTACAATAGGATGGATTTACACAAAGAGCTTTTGTAAGCCATATTTAAATTTTGATGGTTGTCTAGTGGTATTTTGAATTCTTTTTGTGAAGGTATATCATGTGAAAAATCATTTAAATTATATAAGAATTTACAGGCAATGTTCCTGCTTTGCTGGAAAAAAGGAGGCATTTTTGGATTTACGGCTGACCGTTGTTATTGTTTAAAAAGTGAAAAATACCTAGCTAAAAAAGATAAATATATAACAACTTCTGAGATGTATCTTTGTCCCCTTATGACATACAGCTATTTAATTTAAACCATCGTTGCTTGAATTAGTGTGTGGAATAATACAGTCCTTGTTTAACTAAATGTATAATATCACTTGGTCTGCATTCATACAGCTCTGGTCTCCCCAACTAACAGCAATGGCAAACTTGGTCCAGATTTCAAACTGCTTTTATATGACGTACTTCATGAGGCTGATAAATTAAACACATATTTTTATTTGAAACTGACCAACGTGTGCTGCTTCACCAGTGCTGTACACAAAATGTGAACAATTTATTCATTGTGAAATGCTTTTCAGTTACTTTTTACTGGCTATGTCCTAAACAATGGCCTCATTGTGTTCGCAGACAGGCAGCAATGAAACGGTTCGAGCTTTGTGCCTTTTGCTTTCTCACAACCTGACAGAGAAAGTGAATTCTTGGAGATGATGCCTATGCTTGATGTTGCTTTCCAACTCTGACTGCACTTTCTGCACTTCCTTTTGTCGGTGTTAGGTTTCAGGGCACGCTTAAGTTTCTGACCCTGGAGGAAATATACCAGTAGAGGATTTTCTTAAATAGCTAACATACAGGGATATAAGGGGTTATTATTTTTAACAATGTGCATTGATGAGAGGAAGTAGATAATGGCTGCATGATATGGAAACAATATTGTACTTTGTTCCTACTCTCTATATTGTGATTACAGTAAGCCTTGAAGTATATTGAACTGTTGATGTGACATAGTCTGCCTGATTTTCACAAAATTATTTCCATTTGTTGGATCACGTCAATGCCGTGATTCATCCAAACACACAGGAACACTCATTTATTGCAGCTGAGATTGTTCAGGATCATCACGGCATTCGATAACACATTTAGGAGTTGGACAAAGGGCTCATTTGCAATAATTAACAACAGTACCCTTCTGCAGCCCATGTACTTTACACAATTTACACTTATGTATGTTTTTTTTTCTTGTTTTTCTTCCATCCTAAGGTTCTAGTCTTGTATGTTTCACAATCACTTGAAACATATCCATGTAGTTCCAGTAATGTGTTTTAATTCCATTTTTCATGTCCATTTTAATAAAGCATCCTATCTGTTATGTAAATGAAATGTCAGTGCTGTTATACCAGATGGGTCCGTGAACTTTTTTCTCATTCCGTTTTCATGTCACGAACACAATTTACGAATGGTGGTCCAAGCAGATGAAATGAAAACCATAACAATATAATAGTTAAAAGCAATTTGTGTTTTTTTTTGCATCTTTGTAAATATTTGTCACTGACAGGGCGGTACATCATTAGGTCAGCCAACCGATATGCCTATAAATTTTTAGCAAGCTTTAGACATGGCTTTGGAACCATATTCTGAATGATTATAGACATGCTGAGAAGCAGATTATCTTCCACTGGATCTTGGAAGCCTCCTTCCTGACCAGGTTTGTGATTCATACTACTGATTAACATCTAAGAGGATGTAAACTTTTAATTAGACCATATGAGTTATAACCCAAAACCAATTTTAGGTCATAGATGCTTCATAGCAGTAATGAAACCCATACTATACTAGGGTTATCATGCTGATGTGCAGGCCTGGTTGGAATTTCCTTCAGAGTGTATTTATCCGTAGAGGATGGGTGCTGATAATGCTAAAGCTGTGGTTTTCCGCAGTGCTGGGTGGTCTATTCAGTATGATTGAGGGGTGGATGTGGGGGGGGGGGGGGTGAATGGACAGACACACACTCTTTCTCCTAGCACTCATTTTAAAGGCAGAAGGAAGTTCAGAGTCTTGAGAGCACAAACCATGTTTTGTTCACTGGTTTCAGCTCGGTGAACTCACAAGCCTGAGGCTATATGATAAAACATGCATACAATGCCAGCATCTGTCTCACTGGCACTACTGAGACTACACTTAAAGTGGAAAGGTTAATCACTTTTACATGACATTTCAGTTCTAATCAGCTGATAACAGACAACTAGCAGAACGTTTAGGTGATTAGAAACTGCTGTGTGTTTGTTGTAAACGTAGTGGCTGAAGAGCAAAAAAAACATGTATATTTGTATCCTGCACAGTATATAGGAATTATAATGCTTTGGTTGCTGCACTATATGGCCAAAAGCATGTGGACACCTGAACATCACACCAATATGTAGGTCTTCCCCAAACACAAATTTGGAAGCACAAATTCTTTAGGAGGTCTTTGTATGCTGTAGCATTTCCCTTCACTGGAGGCCCAAGCCTGTTCCAGCATGACCGTGCCCCTGTGCGAGATCCATGAAGACATGGTTGCCAAGATTAGAGTGGAAGAACACAAGAGCAATGATACCCAGCCCCATTGAACACCTTTGGGATGAACTGGAATGCTGACTGTGCACCAGGCCTCCACACCTAACATCAGTGCCTGACCTCAGTAATGCTCTTATGGCTAAATGGACACATCCTCACCGCCACACTCCAAAATCTATTGGAAAGCCTTCCCAGAAGAGTGGAGGTTATTATAACTGAACTGAACAAAGGGGAACTAAATCTGGAATGTGATGTACTAAAAGCATATACAAGTGTTATGGTCAGGTGTCCACAAACTTTTGCCAATGTAGTGTAAATCAGTCCCTATACACCTAATAGTAAATAATTATTAGGAATTCTTGCTACTTCAGATACTGGGCTTGAAAGGGCTTGAACGAAAGAAAAAAAACAACTGTAACCATGCAATTCTTAAATTACATAAGCACATTTCCTGTGTGGGTTTCCTGCATTTTGTCAGGCCGATACCTTTTTGTTTGTCTGTTTGTTTGTTGATGTCTGTTTGCGTAGCCATTTCTTTCATTATTCTCATTACAGAATCGACCACTATGAAAATATGACCAGATGACCAGATGTTTGTGTCTGTTTAATATCCATCTGAGTTCATTTCACAAACCAGGGTTCAACACTGTTTGTTTGCAGTCACTGTAAATGCTGAATAATGCAAGCTTTGTTAATATGCCCAACAGTAGTACAGTGTCTTTCAGAATGTATTTTGGATTTTACAGTGTAAGCTTAAATAATTTAAAAAAGCTTCCACTGAAGAACATTATTCATGAATAAATCGAAGGCAAGAGTTTATTGGTGCAGTACATACAAACCCGGTCATTTTTTCCCCTCTTTTTTAGGACAAAAGTGCATTTTGTATTTGATATACTTATTTCCATTTTGCTGTTTAGAATTTCCATGAATACTATGAAATTTCTCTGAAGACTCATCCTGTACTTGTCTATTTGTGGAATATCAAATGCTCTTTGGAACACATATATCCTGCCCCGTAAACAAACTGCGGATAGTGCTTAGTGCTTTCATCAGCTGATTGTTAGCAGTAAACATGGGTTGTTCTTGTAGCGTCATTCATGTTAATCCTCTATGTCATAAAGTGATGGAATTTGTGAGTGTGTGTGTGTGTGTCATTCCTTCTACAATTATGGAATCAAATCTTCAAGGGCCTGTTAATATCAATACAAAATGTGAACTGCCTGCAAATAGTTTGATTTTAAATCTCATTTTTTCCTTTCAGAAGTATAACCTTCAAGATGGATGGACAGTGTTACTACAATGAAAGCATTGCCTTCTTTTACAACGAAAGCAGGAAGTACCTGGCCACGGAGTGGAATACTGTCAGTAGACTTGTGATGGGACTCGGGCTTACAGTATGTATCTTTATCATGCTTGCTAACTTGCTGGTGATGGTGGCCATCTACATCAATCGCAGGTTTCATTTCCCCATCTATTATCTCATGGCTAACCTAGCAGCAGCAGACTTTTTCGCCGGACTGGCTTATTTCTATTTGATGTTTAACACGGGGCCCAACACACGCCGGCTAACTGTCAGCACCTGGTTACTTCGCCAAGGCCTCATTGACACTAGCCTGACGGCGTCTGTTGCCAACTTGCTAGCCATCGCCATTGAGCGCCACATCACAGTCTTCCGCATGCAGCTCCACACACGAATGAGTAACAGGCGTGTGGTTGTGGTCATCGTGATCATCTGGACTATGTCGATTGTCATGGGCGCCATTCCCAGCGTTGGCTGGAACTGTATCTGTGCCATCAAGACCTGCTCCAACATGGCACCACTCTACAGCAACTCGTACCTCATCTTCTGGGCCATCTTCAACCTGGTGACCTTTGTGGTCATGGTGGTGCTTTATGCCCACATATTCATGTATGTCCGCCAACGCACCATGAGAATGTCCCGCCACAGCTCAGGTCAGCGGCGCAACAGGGACACCATGATGAGCTTGCTGAAGACAGTGGTGATTGTCCTTGGTAAGTGTCTCTGTTGAAGTTGTGAAGGTTTGCCAAAAATTCAGTTGTTAACTGTTCATATGTACACCACTTGGTGCCAAGCTGTTATGGTTTGGATCAAGGGAAATATTTTGCCAACACTATTTATATCACCATTCATATAAAGTCCTCCGCAGTCAGGGAGAATTTGTATTTTGGCTAACTACAGGATGTCCCTGTATATGAAGATTAATAGTTTATATTAGGTCTTGCTTTCTAACTACTGCATATAACTGAAACTTTTCCAACAATTTTTCATAATTATCATATTAATCTGTATGTCCTGCATTTTGGCTCTGAGAAATAATTTACCCCTTTTTTCCTTTTTTATGTTCCAGATTTTTGGATTTTAGCCACATTTAAGCAATTAGAAAGGCTAGGGTCACAACTAATAACTTGGTAAACTAACAAAGGTTCTGCCACTAATTGTGAGAGATTAGCTAACACAGGCTATTAGGGGAAAAAAACATTGGAAGTTGTGATTTCCTTATTTAGTTTTTGCACACTATTGGGTTTATGAGGGGGCGGCATGGTGGTGCAGTGGTTAGCACTGTCACCTCACAGCAACCAGGTTCTGGGATAAAACTTGCCTGTTATCTAGAGCCTTTGTGTGTGGGTTTTCTCCGGGTGCTCTGGTTTCCACCCACAACCCAAAGACATGCAGATTAGGTTAACTGGTTACTCTAAATTGCCTATAGATATGAGTGAATGGTTTTCCGTCTGTGTTAGCATTGCGAAAGTTTGGCAACCTGCCCAGGATGAACCCTGCCTCAGCTGGGACTGGCTCCAGCTTCCCCACAACCATTAACATATAAGCGGTTTAGGTAATGGATGGATGGATGGATGGAGTATGTGGTGCTAATAGCTTTGACATTGCTGCCATGCTAGCTAACTTACAATTCCAAAGTTTTCAACATAATAAAAAGTTGTTGTTAGTATTCAGAAGATTAAATCCTCCTCAGTAGAAAATAAAATCCCTCTGGTGAGAAAAGAATGCGCCCAATTTTCACCCTTTACGTAGCATCTTCCAAAGAGGCCCTGTAGTCTTGCCAGTAATATCAGCTTTATGGAGCCATCTCTTTGTCTCTACATTGCAATTTCGTCACATTGTCATAAAGAGTTGTCCTTGGGGAGTCTTTATCATCCTTGACGGCAGTTGTCACAGTACACTGTGCAAAGATTTCCATGTGCTCGCTTCCTGCTGAAGGAGGGCAGCTGAACAGTGACCTTGGCTGTGTTCACTCAGCAATGCAACGCAGTGTCCTCATTCCAGTTTTAATTCTTATACTGTGAACGTCATCTAGATGTTCTGACATACAATTTTGAGACATCACAGCAAAGAAGTAAAACTTTGTAAAAAAAAATATGTATAAACTACCAGTTAAAAGTTTGGACACATCTACTCTTTTTCATATGTCTTTCTTTATTTTTTTTTGCTTTCTATGTTAAAACATTACTGAATACATCAAAACTATGAAGCAAGACGTATGGCATATACTGAATTATGTGGTAAACAAAAAAGGGTAAAAAAACAAAACAAAACAAAATATGTTTCATATTTTAGATTCTTCAAAGTAGCCACCATTTACCGTGATGATGCAATCGGCATTATCT
>JAQQZR010000009.1:15410293-15422203 GCA_030068235.1 Notoglanidium macrostoma
GTGTGTGTGTGTGTGTGTGTGTGTGTGTGTGTGTGTGTGTGTGTGTGTGTGTGTGTGTGTGTGTGTGTTTGCATGTTGTAAAGCTTTGCCCATTCCTTGTCCCTAATGACCCTGAATGAGCTCAAACAATTATGATAACGGTTATCTTACATCCCAGCTCCCCAATGGACTTAATTAAACTAAAAACAAATAAATAATTACCTGCTGGTCCCATCGCTGGCAAGGAATACCAGATGCTGTGACATTGTGATTGCCTTGATAAAACCTTCCTCTATCATTGTAGCATGTCGCTGTTCGAGAAAAGCAAATACACTGTAAGTCTGCATATTCATTAATGCTCTACTGAATAATGTTAGGCATTTTATTTGAATTCACACAAATTTAATATCTAATGGAATTGGGGAAAGTGCATGCACTATAGGACCAAAAGTATATAGACACCTGACTATCACACCCATATGTGGTTCTTCTCCAAAGAAAGATTGGAGCACACGATTGTATAGAATGTCTATATTTGAGCTAGCATTACAGTTTCTCTTCACTGGAATTAAGAGACCCAAACCTGTTTCAGCATGACAATGCCCCTGTGCACAAAGTGAGATCCATGGTTTGCCCTGACATCAACCCCACTGAACACCTTTTTGATGAATTGGGACATTGACTGCACCCAGGCCTCCTTGCCCAACATCAGTGTCTGACCTTACTAATGGTCTTGTGGCTGGGTGGGCAAATCCCCACAGTCACGCTCCATAATTCAGTGGAAATCCTTCCTAGAAGAGTGAAGTTTATTGTAACAGTAAAAGTGGGGCTAAATTTGGAAAGGGATGTTTATAAATGGGTGTAATGGTCAGGTGTCCACAAACTTTTGGTATTATAGTGTAGCGAATACAAATACCACACATACCTGTGATTTGGTCTCTCTTCATCTCTGTAGGGAAAAGAAAAAGGAATTGTGGACACTCAGCACATATCACAGAATATAATGAAGATTGATGACATTTAGTTTTCTTTTTCTGCAATTATGCTGTGCTGTGATCAATTTTAGATTAAAATTCTGCTGCGTTCAGTCACATTTTGGCCTCAAAAATGCAAGATTACACATTTAGACAAAAGTGGTACAGAATAACAGAGCCAGAGCTGAGGAAGAAAAAAAAAAACCATCAACATGAGTCCTTGGCTTTCATCATTATCATAGTGTGTTGCTTCACACTCAGCTAATGCATAAGGGAGGCTACAGGCTGCCTTCATTATTTGGCAATAGTTTGGCTTTGTAATGTACAATCTAATTCCTATGATCTCCTAATTTGCAACATTTTTTGCCAAACTTCAAAGACATGCAGACAACTAAAGTTTCTTACCTACAAAAGCTACGGCGGTGCATGAGGCTGGATCTGCCTGCTGGCTGGGCAGAGTTTCACAGTCTGGCAAAGTGAGACTCAGGCTTGGAGAAATGACTCCTCTGTGATTCCTTTCCTCCTTCAAGTGCCATTCCTTATAACAGTAGAGCTCCTTCACAGCCAGACAGTGCTCCCTATGAGACAGTTAAGGCATGACGTTCATACTTCACAGGAGCAATGTGAGAAAAAGCTTACATTTGCAGCACTAGTATTTCCAAAATGAGGAGGCAAATGAGTGGAGAAAATGACATCGTTCTTTCCTTTAGTGAATGCGAGAGCAAATAACAGCCGAACAGAGCTTTTAGTATCAAAACTTTATGCTAGTGTTACATGACACCTACATAAGCTCTTCATGACAACTGACACAATCTAGCCCACATTGATCAGTGGTAAATATGTGTCATTTCAGTATCAGAGTCCCAGTGTGCATTGGCATATACTGACAATTTATAGAGTAATTTATAATTATAACAGTAGCTAAATTATCTAGCTAGCCTAGTCATCCTTACCCTAGAACTATCACTGCTGTTTTGTATCCTTGTTAAATGAATTTATATCAGTGTAAATATTTTATTGTCATTATTTTAATTCCATTCAAGAAATAGTCATGTCAGTGCGAGAATACGATTCCTGACTCCGTTTCCGGACAATGCTTCCAGACTACGCTTCCCAGAGCGCACTGTGCCCTGCTAACTTGCCTTGAACTACAACACTAAACAAACACAGTGAACGTAAATGAGACTGTCACATTTGCATTCACCAGCTCACTGTTCACTCACACCTGAACGCAATCACAGCCACACTGTATTTAAGCCACACTGTAACACCAGTTCATTGCGATGTATTTGCTTAGTGCACATGTGCCTAACTATACCAAGCCTTTTCTTCAAGGTTCACTATTCTGATTCTTGTATACTTTTGCAATTTGCCTAGCTCAAGTTGTATGCTCATCGCCTGACCCTTGCCTGTTTTTTGCCCTTGATTCTTGATTCATGTTTTGGACTTGTGTGCCTGTGTTTATCTAATAAACGGTTTAATCCACATTTGCAGTTGGCTATGAAATAAGCCCTTATGCAGTGGTTATGTTTCGTAATTATTTTGTATATCGATCATAAATCAACAGGATACCTAGGTATATACCAACTAACTTGTCACACAAGTAAAAATCTGTAAGAAAAATACATTTGTGCACCATAAAAGGAAGTCTAGTTTATTCATTTTTGCCACAATAGGAAAACCAATGTTTATTTAGTGAATACAAAGTAATATTTAACACATTTTTGGGGGAAACGACAGTACTGGTATTGGTGGCCTGGTTCTGTCTATTCCAATTTTGATTGTTTTTGACCTTTTTGATTGCATTTACATGTATGATCTGCCATGTATAAAAGCTGTCATTTAGTGTCTATTAATTTTTGCTTCGGTCACCAATCCATGTACAGAATTTACCCTTTAACTGTGAATTGATTGTTTGACTATTGGCTTAAGTGGCTATGCTTTGAGGAAGCACTACCTCTCAGTCTCTGCTCAGGGCCAGAATGTGGGAGTAGGTTTATTATGGGAGTTAATGTCAGGATTTGTAAGAGCCTTGTAGTTTTCACAGATTTGCTGAAAGCTATTCCAGAGAGCAATAATGAAAATCTGAGTGATTCAGTTGTGTACCTGCAGACAGGTTTGGGTGTGGGACCAAGACCTGATGGACTGCAGTCCTGGAAGGCAGCATGGCAGAGCAGTGCGCGAGCTGCAGGCTGGCACAGCGAGCTTGTTCCCTCCAGCTTGGCCCAGTCTTCCTTCGCCAGGAACTCCTGCGCCTGCTCCGGCTCCAGCAGAGAAGAGTTAAAGAAGACAAGAGCTGAACTTTGCAACAGTCCACGACACACTTCACCCCGGTACATACTGCAGTAACCAGCACTACCTTTGTACAACCTGGGGAATGAGGAGGACATGATGAAGAACTGTATCAGTGTAGGAAAGAAAGTGCCAAGAGTCAATACAAAATGGAAACAAGCTCTTAGTTGAGTTGCGTGTTTCTTCACAGGAGCAATTTTTTGGGTTTTATTTTTTTCCAGTGTGACAATATTTCCAAAAAAAGCATGTCCTAAAATATTTTATTCCTCTTATACCACAGCAGTTAGCCATTTTTATGACATATCATATACAGTATGTAATCCATTTAATGTTGATAGAGCTTGTTTGAAAATGTTGCAGAACATTTCTTCCTGTAACCGCTTTCATTATAGCAGCTATAAACAGTCATTCTCTGACCAGCCACACTTTTTCTCTCTCTTGCAGTTAATAAGACAAAAAACTCAGCTTTATCATTTTACAGAGAAATTACAAAGTGCAAAGTCCTCCATCCTGAAAAGTGAAATTTACAATTTTACCTCCAGTAGTTATAAAGCACTGGCACTGGAGACTCCTTTCAAAAATGATAAAAATAAGAAACATTTATTATTTTTTCTAATTATCGTAGGGCATCCAACATATAAGTTCCTGTGTAAGTTGGTATAGAAACAACAATTCTTTAAAAATGATTGCATTTGCTTCTAATTCTACATAATAATCTTAGGAACCTTCACTTGCTTGAGTGTGTAAATACAAAAACAGAATTTGATATAAACAATGAAGAAAGCATGACTGTATCCAGTATTACTCTCCTCACATTCAAGAACAAAGCCCAAGGCACATGACTATTTTACTCAATTTAACCTTCTTCTAATCATGCCCAGATGTCAAATCTGAGTCATGTAGTGTTAAATCTGACAGAGCATTTACTTTGGTTTGCATTTAATTCAGAACATGTGGTATGGGTGGGTTAGCGTAATACATTACAGCCTGCTTATGTATGTGTTTATATACATTAACCCTTATCCAGCCCATATGCTCTACTTTTCCAGTAGCAAACTAGAAACTTAAATGAAATACATTATCAAGCTGTCAGGCTTCATGAAGAGGAAACTTGACGCATGCTGGATTTTTTTTTATTCATTCTTACTACACTGGATGGAATTTATTGCTTCCTTATCAGGATCATAGATCAGAATTACAGCCAGATCCAACACTAAGTCCTGTGGATTATAAGAGGATCCAAGAAAAGCTTTGAAAGGACTAAAACTTAGTGAGGCCTAATAGATATTCACTCCAAATTCTGCAAGGTATATGGAGTAAAAGGCCAAAGTCAAATTTTCCACAGCTGAATGAATTACATGCAAAGTTTAATGTTTCAAATTGAGAGATAACTCAACCCAAGCACAGCACAGACCATAAATTTGTAGTTAATGCAACCATTGTGTTTTTACTGTGTACAGATTCTTACCTCCATTCTATGGGAAAATCACAGGATCCAGAAACCAACATCAGGACAAAGCCGAAGAAGAAAGAAAAAGTTAAGCAGTTTCTTGGCCATGTCAAAGAATAATTCAGCCACTCTGTAATGCAGACCATGCTTGTGATGTGCTGGGCCCACAAAATGTTTGTGAATGTGTGTGTGGCCTGGAGGAAAAAGCAGGTGTGAACTTTAACGGTCTGGATGGGCTAATGGGGGATATTGGAAGAAGAACATTATGCTACATCATAAGGGCAGCATGCTCAACTTCATAAAAAAGAGAGAGGGAAAAAAGAAAATCGATTTCTTTTTCTTGCTTTTTGTGTTAAAGCAAAGCAATTCTGTTCACCTCACAAATACAACATCATAAATATCAAAAATCCCTGACAGTTTAACAGATTGCAGTTTTTGTAGTTTTGCACAATACTATGTCTTCTCTTCACAGCTTCATGAATATATCAAGGGTGAGGGGCCTACCTCCTGGGATGTTAGAGTCTTCAAAGAACAGCTATGCTAACAAATAAGGCCTGACTGAAATAACATCCCTCCGTAAATAAACACACACATGCACACACACACACACACACACACACACACACACACACGCAACCTCAGATTCAGTTAATGATCTCCAAAAAATAAAGAATTCAGAAAATCAGCCAACAAGCTAACATCATAACGAGAAACCGTTATAAATAAATTTTTTATTCTGCAATTCTGTTAAAAATAACTTGAAGCAGAGCATGAATATCAGGACACCTGACGTGTCTGTCCTTCAGTAGTAACTCAGAAGGTCCAGACCACATGCCTATGCCTCAAAAGATGATCAAACAGAGACGAAAACAACAAAAAGTACACTATTATGACCAGATTTGTTAAGACAGGAATGTGACTGCACATCTGTCTTGATTGTGAGAGCTGTGCTTGGAATAAGCCCACCTAATATAGTGATCTTGGCTGTAGCTTTGACAGTATTGGCTCCTCCGCTGTGATGATTGGTTGCCTGGCATGTGTAAAGAGCTGGTTTGTTTACCACCACACGCAGGATGGAGACAATCACCTCCCCAACCAGAGTCTCTTCTACTGATGCCCCCGTGATCTACAACAGAGTAGTAGACATACAGATAAAATAAAATGGTTATTCTATTTCTAATGGGAATTCCATTTACTAAATGTTGAACAGGCTCATCGGTTAAAATGTTGAATTCCCATAGCACCACTGGTGTGACATGGTTGTTATTTTTTGTCTACCCAATGAATGAAAGTTTGTGGACACCTCATATGTGCATCACCGTCAAATGTGCTTGTTGAACATCCCATTCCAGATTTAGTATGCTTTTACTGTTATAATAACCTCCACTCTTCTTGGAAGGCTTACCACTAGACTTTGGAGTGTGGCTGTGGGAATTTGTGCTCACTGTCAGGCACTGATGTGAGGCAAGGAGGCCTGGGCAACGTTGGCATTCCAGTTTTGGTGTGATGGTCAGGTATCCACAAACTTTTGGCCATATAGTGTGCACTGAAGTTATGACTTCAGTTTCTCAAGATCAATTTCCTGTCCACAAAATACATAACTTGTGGTAACTATTGTATTATCAAATGAGTATTTTCATAACTTGTGGCAACTATTGTATTTTAAAATGAGTTATGAATTAGACCATTGTGGCTACAGGATCCTAAGAATTGGGAGGATTGATAATATCACACTTCATACTGGAGTCACTGTTGCTGCAACATGGATATACCATTAGTCCATGTCACCTTCAGTGAATTCTCAAACCAAATAGACTTTTTCTTTAGTTCCCACCAAGTGCCTTGAGGTCACGTATTACGTATGACGTTCCACAACATATTATGTCATGGCTTCCAATTCATGGCCATGACTTTCATAATGATAATATAATTTGTGGGCACAAGATAGTTTGTGGCCTTGGTATATTAACTTGTGGCCTCCAGATATTAATTTATGGCCATTCCTTATTATGTCATTTCAGAGGGTCGGTCCACTGTATAGATGACATTTAATACAAATGTTTCATACTTTAATTATATAAATTATATATTAACATAAAACTCCTCTTGCTCTTAATACTACTGATAATAATAATAATAATAATAATAATAATAATAATAATAATAATAATAATAATAAGGCAGATATAGTGTATTCATGTTTGCTAGACAAAGTCCAATTCATACTTGCACTAAATTTGCTCACCTTGGGAGAACATTGTGTGACAGTTTTGAGATTTACTCATACTTCTATATTTGAAAGTTGCTCATCATAGAGCTGCTTTTAGCAGCACTTTATCCAGCTCTGTGAAATTAATGATTTGTCATGTCCACATGGGGTAATTTTAACCATTCATTCTATAATACCACATGCATTCTGGAGATAATTCAAAGGGCAAAGGACGCCGACAGTGTCTTCAGATACTTTGTGGTACAAGGTAGACAATAATGTGAGTATTAGGTAACACTTTAAATTAATAATATCTAATTTCAGAGTAAGTACCTGTTAAGTAAAGCCTAAGAAAAAATAAGTATTTATTTATTTATTTATTCACTTATTTATGTATTTATTTTAATTATAGCATATGGGTAAATCTCTATATTCCGTAAGATTAAAAAAAAAAAAGAACACTGCATCCCTTGTCGAGCATTTCTAATTGTTAACAATTACGTCAGAATTATTATCTAATCAAATATAATTATTTTTCCATTTAATAAAGAATAATTATTAAATAATAAAAATGATTTTTTTATGTTATTAGATGTAATTATTCATTCATCTATTTAAGTACTATGATAACATCATATACTACAAAATAATTGCATTTCTGGATTCCTAATCAAGAAAGACTAAAAAATGAGCACCGCATCTTTTGAGGCCCAGCTGGAAAAGCAAACCTGGCTAAAGCGTTTGTTGCTATAGTCCTAATCTCTGGCCCATTACAAGCCCTTAATAAGACAAGGCTTAGATTATACACTTCACTTTGATGAATGTATTCGTCAGTGGATTTGAAAATCGCTGTTCTATTTTACTGTGGGAAAGGAAGGCAGATAAAAATGATGAGAACGCCAGTCGTAAATAAAGGAAGGACGAGGTCATGTTTGGTAACATAAAACTGCACAGGGCAGCGGTGCCAAGAGAGCACACTGACATTAAACCTCTGACTATACCCCCATCTTTAAACAACCCATCTGCACAGCTCCTTACCAGGAGTTAAAAGTCATTTACAACATAACAGTTAGATAGGGGAATTGTAAATCACGTCAACACATTCTTAATTAACTTGATCCACAATCAGCTCTTGGTACAAGGAAAAATAAAAACAATTTCCACAAAGGTCCTCAGAAGTTCTCTCCAACACCAAGGTACTCTTAATCTTAATGCCTTAGAGAATATCCTGTGGAACATGGAACGTAAATAGACTATGACTGAATCAGGAATCCACTGTACCAGTGGGAATGTCAAAGGTATTAGCTCATATCCTGTGAACACTATGGGAGGTTGGGAACCATTCAGGGCATGACTATTCGTTTTTCTAGCTAATCAGGATTAAAAAACAATCGTAGTTGACTAGTCATTTTTTTCAAAGTTAAAGCAAAACTGATTCAGGACATGCAATTTATTTTAGACTATTTTATTAGAGCAGGTAATTGGTTCAGATAAACAACAGCGAAGAACATGTCAATCCTCACAACAGCCATATACAAGCTACAAATTACATTTTCAGTGAAACTGTCTAAACTGTTCAAAACAAAATACATTAATCAGTGCAATAAATGTTATGTGCTTATTATACTTATTATATACTTATATTATACTTATTATACAATATAGTAGTGTGGCTTTGCCTTTTCAAAGTGGACGCTCATTTGCACACCCATGAGCCCCAGCAGCTGCCTGTTATTTTGGTATTTAAAAGTGTTTAAGTGTTACATGAAGTGCTTGTGGTTAGAAAGAAATGTGTTGTCTGGTTGTCTGCGTCAAGAGATTTTATAAAGACACGTTGTTTTATGTTTGTTTCTGTTTTCCAGCAGAACCCTGTTGTGTTTTGGTCCCCCTCGCTGGCTTTGTTCTTCCTCACCGACACCACAGTTTTGCACTATTATTAATAAAACAATTAATCTTAGACATGGAACACTTAACTAAATGTGTGCGTCTAGGATCCTGCAACACACAACAAAAGAAAGTTGCATGGGTAGGCAGGTTTACTCTGATGCAGGTGGGAGGGCGTGGCCACATATGAAGCCCATGGGTCAAAGAAAGGCCACGTTGATTGCGATGTGTTACGCATCGAGTGTAAATTAGAATTCCTTCATTCATTCTTGAGTAAATGCTTTATCCTGGTCAGCATAGATATGGTTTAAATTACATTGTTGTGTGTATTTGTGGACATACATGAAGGAGCAAGGATATACAAAATAAATGTCAGAGTGTGTGAAATTGGGCAGAATTGCGTAGAAGGAACAGTTCTTTGCACAACCCTGTACTTTATAACTCTATGAGTTATATTTGAGTGTCAGCTTGATGCTACAACTGGCTTCATCTAGCATGAAATAAGTTCAACTAACAAAGTAAATTTAGCATGTTTTCTTTACCTTATATGCAGGCTCCAAAATTAGCACCCACCATAGTAAAAATCTATGTTGACGTTTAAAATAAATGAGTTGAGTCGCCATTGGAGGGTTGCTGAAAAAGGCCTACTTCACTACAAACCTTCGTCACCACGACACACTGATAATGTTCATCAATTCTTTGATTGACCTTCACTGTCCACCATCACTATAGCTCGATACAAGAGATATGATAACTCCATTTTTGTGCCAGGGACACTGCGTGGAGCTAAACCTAGCTATATACACTAACTGCTAAGAGAGTCTGCATTGATGTAATATCAGTTAACATTGTAAAGTACAAACTGAGTCTCCTTACAATAGTGTCTGAAATTTTCATGATTATAGTACCATTTAATAAGGTCTGTTGATGGGTAATTAGTAATTATATTGTTTTTAAGGACATGGTAACTTACGCAGTTAAAAATATTTTGGCTGGTAAAAAATGTTTCAGTTTACCAGCCATATTAGACAAGAAGTTTGGACCCTGCTTATATCTATTTCACTATTTTTTCCAATCAACCCAAGAAGTCAAAGTATTAGTCAACCATGTCTATGTAACCCTGATTGCCTACATGGTTGAGCATTTAGCATCTCCATATTTGCAGACTTAGTCCAAATTATGCCCCACTATCTTACACACGTTTACCTCTTCTGCGCTACGGTGCTTTTGTTCATCATGTGTAATAGCTATATGAGCTGATCTTAATACACCAAACACAAATTTCCCAAAAGCTTCATCTGGTTCAAATCCAATTATGTTCCAGAAAGTGTCATTATACCAAAAGTGCTACCTGCTCTACCATCTTTCGGCACTAATGAGAAACCACACAGCCATGATTGTGATCATCTTCTGGTCTAATATACTTTATTCTCAAAGGTCTCCCTAATGATCTTTGTTTTTATCATGTTGTTTTTTTAGCTGCTCTGTTTTTATCAGTGATCTCACAATAGTGTCTTTAAGTCATTAATAGAGCTTGAATGGTGTTAATTCTCATATTAGCTGGAGAACGCGAGACCCTCAAGGCGTCCCGTTGACCTGAATGTGGACATTACGGTTGGGAAATAAAAGTCAGGCAGTCTGCTGAAACTGGCTATACTTTGTTCAAAGCCCTGGTCAAATGATTGCAATTAAATTGCAATTAGTTTATTCTCCAGAGCTCATGCAAAGATGATGAAGCCAAATGGGCTCAGAAGGCAAAAAGAATTATAATATGAGGGAGGAAAAAGAAGGCTGCGGAAAAATGAGTCTAGAAAAATATGATACTTAGTGATATAATGGAAAGCGAGCTTACTGTATTCCCATTTTCCAGCCAAGTGATAGAAGGAACAGGGTTTCCAGTGGCATTGCACTCCAAGGCCACTTCAGTTCCAATCTGCACTTTCCTCTCTTTGGGAACTTTAAGTATTTTAGCAGGAGCTGGGAAAATACACCGACGCCATTTAAAAGGATAGGGAGAGGGGGGTAAGACAATATTATGTGGTTCACAAAGTAGGATTTAGTCCTTGTCAAATGTTTAACATGTACTATATATTTCATTTCTATTTCTAAGATATTCTGTGTTACTGGTTAGTTTAGAATTAGGGATGTTGGAAAACAAAAATGCCAAACTTTATACATTTTAATAATTTTAATAACCCTATAATTTGGGTTAAATTACAATGTTTCCAAACTCTTCATAATATTATATGACATTATTATATGACATTATATGACTTTTATTAATAAGACAGCATCATAATATTAATTAACAGACTATATTAACAAGATGTTAATGCTTAACTTTTATTTTTTTTACCATTTTTATGGCTCTTTACATAGTATCACTGTTAAAGAATAATCTTCATTATTTCCTAATGTTCTAAGGATTAGTGCATTTATTAATTCATCATTAGGAAAGCATTAAGTATTTGTAGACGTTTTAGCAAAGCATGTCTAAATAGACCCATGCATGTAAGTGATTTTAAACATTATTTTACCTTGTACTTCAATGGTGACTGGTTTTGAATAGGCAATCCCAAAACTGTTCCTAGCCACACATCGGTATTGCCCTGCATCCTCTTTCCTGATATTGTGAATTTTTAAGGCACCAAGTTCCAAAATTGATATTCGGCTATCAGCCTAAAAGTCAAACCAAAGACAATGATATTGCTAGAGGTAAAAAAGACATAGATCTTTTTGAAGATCACTATTTTCTTTATCACTGGACATATACAACAACACACTCATTTACCTTTATCAAATCATCACCTTTAAGCCAGGAAATTTCTGGCTTGGGAAATCCCAATGATACACAAGGCAGCACTGCCTTGGACTCCAATAGTAATGTCACGTTTGATGGAGGTCTCTTAATCTGAGGCTCTGAAATGTAACAGGTTGTCATTTTTTAATTGTATTATACAAGGAATTTTAATTGGGCAGTGATTGTTCACCGATCAGTGTTCCTTTCTAGTAACAGGAAAGT
Organism: Notoglanidium macrostoma; assembly: GCA_030068235.1. Taxonomy (NCBI): domain Eukaryota; kingdom Metazoa; phylum Chordata; class Actinopteri; order Siluriformes; family Auchenoglanididae; genus Notoglanidium; species Notoglanidium macrostoma. The sequence continues at coordinate 15,422,104 of JAQQZR010000009.1, forward strand.
TGTGAACTCAGCTTTGTACTAGGATTTATCCATCCATCCATCCATTATCTATACCGCTTTATCCATCTGGGTCGCGGGGAAGCTGGAGCCAATCCCAGCA
>JAQQZR010000009.1:15422303-15448119 GCA_030068235.1 Notoglanidium macrostoma
AAAGTAGCCAGTTGACCTAATCTGCATGTCTTTGGACTGTGGGAGGAAACCGGAGCACCTGGAGGAAACCCACGCATTCACTGGGAGAACATGCAAACTCCACACAGAAAGGCACCCTGGGTGACTCAGGGATCGAACCCAGGACCTTCTTGCTGTGAGACGACAGTGCTAACCACTGCACCACCGTGCCGCTTGTAAAAACTTCACTTAAAATAAAAAATAATCATTTAAAATAAAATTTATAAATGTAATATTTAATAACTGAAAGGCTCGAAAGTGCTATTAGACCTGCAATAATAATATCATTTCAAAGACACATTAAATAAACATAAGAAAACATAAACATAATAAAACATGCATATAATTGTTTAGGAAATGTGTTAACCCCTCTCAGGCAACAAACTAATATTTCACCTGGTTTTGTTTTACAATGGCTACATTTGGTTCTTTTTAAAGAGGGTTGACTTTTTTTTTTAAATAGAATTAGCAATGCACAAAATGTGATTAACTATTATCCATGCTAAAGCCACAAAGACTGTAAGGACATTCTAATGGTTTACTTAAAGGTCCACTATGTAGGATTTTGAGGGTATCTGTGAGCAGAAATGGAGTATCTATTCCATAATATACATATGGAATTAATAAGTATGTTTTCATTCATGTATAATTACCTGTAACTACAAGTTGTTGTGATTTCTGTGATTTCTGATTACTGTAGTATCTGCGCTACTACAGTAGCACAGAATGGACAAACCTCTAGACGCTCACGTTTTTACAAGTGGCAGCTTTTACAAGTGGCAGAAGCATGACAAAGAAGAAGAAGAAAGGAAGACAAGTAAGAAGAACTAAGATGAATCAGTGCTTGCTGGTGCGGACTAAAATGTTTGAGATCCCAATTTTGTTTAAAAAAAAAAAGAGTATTATACTTATTTAGTACAGAAAAAGCAAGGGCGTGTAAATATAAGTATTTGGAAGTATGCTATGAGCACTTGACAGCCACCGTATATATTTTAATACATGCATGGAAAGGAAGATGTAAGGGAGGGGCAGTCAGATGGTTGAATCCATCATAGTGGACCTTTCACATCTATATGCTTTAAAATTGATCATTTACATTCAATCTATAATTTGGGTAATGGTGTTGTACTTTCATAGTGACCTCATCAATCAATATCACAATATCATTAAAAATAAAGACTGTTTTTCTTGGAGGATGCAACTTCCTGTTTTCTGGTGGACTTATTCCAAATATTTTATGGGGTGAATGTGTTCAGGTAATAGAATTGAGTGAATGCTGTGGGACAATAAAGTGTACATTTTTCATAACTTGATGATGACTCATGGATGAAATGGATGCTTTGAAGCATGAGATTCACACAGCAAAGCTAAAATAAGTTATTGTAAATATTATATTTTAAGATAAAAGCTCTAATGGGGTGGAACATGCAAATGTACTGCTTTCTAAGTGCTGCTGATTTTTACTAATGTTTTCATTTCTGTCTCTGAAACATGGACATGAGTTGTAAAGGACACTTTACCTTGGTTTAAATGTCTTTTACCGTTACTTTACATACATATTTGTAAATGCAATATCATTGGGACACAAATGACACCTTTATCTTTTCTTACAAGACAACTCAAGTGGCAGTCAGTTGGAGGAAGAGAAAGACTTGTCATGTTTTCAATATAATAGTCATTTTTCATGACATGACAAAAACGTTGCATGAATAGGAGGTTTATCATGCAGGCATGAGTAAGCGGTCAGATATGAATGATATGTGGGACAAATAAATTCCATATTTATTAACATTATGATGCTACTCAATGCATTTTCAGCATCCTTAATAACTGCCTTGTTGAGTCAAATTAGGCTGCTAGAGTTTTTATATTTTGGAAAATAGAACCAGCTAGATTCATTTGAAAATCTCACACGCACATAACAAAAAAAAACAAACAAAAAAAAAAAACAGTACCACACACATCTCTGTTTGAGACCAATTTTTAACTCAAGTGATGTAGGTAAGGATGAGAAACTGTCAGAGCCAGAATTCACACACCGTGCTGACACTGTTGGTCACTACTGAAACATCCTCATTCCCACTAAATAAGTGCCACTAAGTAAATAAATAACCAAACAGAGGGAGTCGAGGTATGACGTAAATACCAGCACTCTCCCCAGAAGCTCATGACCTTATTTAAGGTCATTATAGCAGGAGACCATCAGGTTTCTGGTTATGTAAGAGACTGTGGCTCACGTTTGGGGAAGGATCTATTCACATTTAGAATATTATTTATAATGTAGAAAACAAAGAATAAAAAAGATAAAAATGTAGAAAACGTACTCATCTTCAGCTGCAAAGCCCCACAGCTTTTTGCTGGTTCTCCAATCCCATTATCAGCGGTGCAACAAAATTCTCCACTGTCTGAGTCCTTCACATTGGGAATGATCAACATTTGGCCATTTTCTTTAATAATGTATCGAGAATCATAGTGCCTGAAATAAACAGAAGATTTTATATGATGAAATCTTAGAAGATGTGTCAATCGATGGCAAATTTATGACATACTAACCGTATAGGGTAATTATTACGCATCCATGTTATATCTGCTAGAGGGTGCGAGTCAACCTCACATATAAAAGTAGCATTATGATCCAGTAAGGCATCAACTGTCTCAAGTAAGGTGATGATTTTAGGAGCTGAGAAAGAGACAGAAAAAGAGATGGATGGAGAGAGATTAATTAGTATCATAATTTGCAGAAATAGCATTCTCGATCTTTTTATCCTTACTAAACTGGAGCCATGAAAGGCAATAGATCTCAAATGAGACCCACACAGTGGCGAAACCTAAGCAGTCAGTGAATCAAAGCTAGCTCATTTCTTCATCAATCAAACTATGAAGGGAGGACAAATTTACAAGAAATATGGCCGTAAATAGTAACAGCACTTATGGTTACTGTTGTGAAATGAAACTTTCAAAACAACATAGTTTAAATTCTAACTGCTGATCTTTGCAACACTAAAGACTAATAACCTCAAAAGAGGGTCTCAAGGGTATAAAAGGCATGTTGATAATTCCACTGACAAGGTGGATATAGTACTGCTAGCGTCACTTTGGCTTTATCTGTAATTCTGCATAAATAAAGTTAAACAGCAACCACATTGTTTTTGGGAACAGGGAGTTTTATTGTCATGATTCATCTGTTGAGTCCTACGCTCTAACAAAATGTTTTTTTTTGGATAGCTTCTAGATTCCTAAAATGGTTCTACTTTGCAAAGTTTGCTGATTTAGCAGCCTAGGTCCATGGGTGTTAACTCTACCAAGAGTAAACTCCACCAGAAAGGATCAGGAAAGGTTCCCTCAGAAGGACAAACTAAAGTCAGCATGATGCCACATGGCATCATGAAGGTCAGTATGAAGTTATAAAGGTACATCACATTCTGGTAGCTGAAAGCAGTGCTTATTAGGTTCCTGCATCATTAGACATGCTAACACAAAGTTTCAAACTAGGTTTTCTGATGTATTTGCAAATCTCTATTTTCTGATTCTTGTTATACTAGTATAGCACGCTAATATATTTAGCATTCTTTAGATAGTCATCTGCTAGAGGAAGCTGCTCAGACAATAGATCATCCTGTCTTTCTTGCAGCTTTTTTCAAACATTACTATTGGTGCTCACATACACTATATGGTAGTGTTGTGGTACTCAAGACCGATTTTAAGACCAGAAGTCTATGGTCTTGGTCTAGTCATAAACTCGGGAGAAATATTACTCTGTCTTTTCTTGGCCTTAGCCTACAAAGACAAATTCACAGCTGTAGTTTCTCTCAGAAAGTTGTATGAGCCAAGACAAACTCTAGATTTTAATGGGGTTTTTTTTACTTCATGTATGCTTAAATCAAAGGAAATGTGCTTTGATTTGCAAACCTTTATATGTGATGTCCTACTTCCTGTTGCATTTCTTTAAAAATGAATCTTTTGTATAACTAGCGAACTCATTTTATTTACCTCAAGCATGCTCCCTGATCGGCAACCTCCCCACTCGTGTGTGCATTGTATAGCAATGATATAAAATAAGATTAACACATCTGAGCAACTGGAATTGACTTGGACCAGCAAATTAACCCAACTTGGCCATGTGTGGTGTTGGTCCTGTCTTGGTCGCATCCCTCTGTCATACTTGGTCTTGACTCAGATTCCATTGGCTATGATGGTCTTGACTCGGTCTCGCGTAAGATGGTGTTGACCCCAACGATACTACATAACCAACAGTATGTGGACATGTGACCATCATACCTATATGACCTTTTGATACATGATCATATGGACCAATTGTGTGCCTCCAACTTTGTGGCAACAGTTTGTGGAAGACCCTAATATGAGTGTGATGGTCAGGTGTTTTTTTTGGTTATATAGTGTATGACACTACATACAGCAATATACAATTATGCAGACCCACTTTAATTCTTCATCTCTTTACTTCATTTTTCACTTATATGCCCTCTCCAGTCATAAACAGGGATTAGGTATAAGCTAAAAGAGTATTCTATAATGAAGTGCATGTATGACACCAAGCATGTGTTGTCCAAGCTTCCAGAGTAAGCCTGTATTTTTCTAGATTGAAAATAGAGATAATAGGAGGAGACTCATTAAGAAAGACAATGGAACGGCCCAGTTTGTTTCCTGGTGGAACCTGTCATGTCCATGTCTGTTTTAGCAATTTCAGTCTCTGAATTTATATAGGAACAAGAACAAACTTCAATAGGACTCACTTACCAGTTCCATACCTGACCCAGTCAGGTATCAACTTGAATCAAGGCGACTCCATCAGGACACAATTAAAATCAGTATGACTTGATAAGGAACAAAATAGCAATTAATCTGAGTCCATCAGAATTGAACATGTAGGTGGGAGCCAATATCCAATCATTATGGCTCCCAATATAACAATGAATCAATTTGACTCCAAATCAAGGGTAATCAAAGATACTCAATATGATTAAAATAGAAATCAAAATGACTCTATAAGGGACAAGACTGACTGCTTCAGGAATCATCAGGGATCAAAATAACTACATGAGGAATTAATATGAGTCAATCAGGAATCAGAATGAATCAATATGACTCTACTAGGAATCAAAAGTAATCAACATGATTCCATAAGGAATCAGTAAGGATCAAGAAGAATCAATAAAACTCCACCAGGAAACAGCTGGAATCAATATGACTCTAAAAGGAATCAATAAAAAAAATGTAATCTTTATTTAGTGAAGCAGAATTTTGATGTACTGTAGCTAACATCACCCACCCACCACTTTTGTTATGTTAGCCAACATAACTCACTCTCCAAGTTGACTTTCCTTTTGTTCAATTTATTTCATCCAGTTCTAGTCCCTGCACAGCATGTAAGTCAATCCTCCGACAGGTTCAGCCAGCAACTCAGTAAATTACACCATGACTCTGCAAACTTTGCTCATTCCCTGCTCAGTTTTCTCACATGGAAATATTAGCACTGGCTAACTGCTCCGGCTCGATCCTCTGGAATGCAACCTGGCAGTTCCTGATGCGAGAATCAGCGGATATGTCACCTCTTCCTCACACTCTTCCTGAACTTTAGAAGAACATCTGCCAAAGACTTACTTCGCACAGTCCTGTCCTCTCTATGCACTCAATTTGAAGGCATCTGTAACCTGTTTAGTAACAAACCAATTGGACAACAAGCCAAAGCACACCCCAGAAACTAACACTGATCTCAGAGAATACTCTGTCCAACATTCACGTCATCATTCCCGTTTTGTTCTGCAGTGTCCCGGTTGTTCTTTTACTGTGTCCAAGATATATGTCCTTTGCTATAAAGGCGATGAGAGATCATTCATTCATTTATTTTCCATTGATGTGACGGTTTTACTGCAGGTATTTTGGTTGTAATATATCAGTGTCAACTTTATGGCTTGTCTATCAGAGCACCCTTCAGTGCGGTTTGTCAAATTCAAACAAAACGTTTGTACAGAGTTCATAAGATAATTTGTCATAAATCTGGAAAACAAATTTCCAATGATGAATTGTAATGCATAATAATTTTGAACTTATCAGATGGTCATTAATAGCATACTGAGAATACAATAGTCATTTATAAAAGGTTCCTTAGAGCAAGGGTTCTTAAATGTTTTTACCATCAGGGATCCCTTTTAACTGTAAAATAAATAAATAAATAAAAATTACAGACTGCTTCAGGGCTGATTCATTTAACAAAGTATTTAAACATGATACATGTTATTTAAATGTGTACAATAATATTGGTTATTTACTGGGACCAAAAAATAACCAATTTTCCCACCACTGTAACAAAATCTGAAAATCACGGTCCCTTAAGAGTTAATAAATCCAGATTTATTTTTTTATTTATCCAGACCTGGATCCTCATCTTGATTTCCTCATGAGGCATTTGCAAATGCCAAAATGACACACCTTCATCAGAAATTGATGATTTCGGGTTTTTCCATCATCACATAACTAGGCAGTACATTTCAGCCCAAGGAATATGACATATTTCACTACTTTGAGATATGCAGGCATTTTATGTAGTAATTTAAGAAGCCTTGCGATGAATATGTCAGTTATGTAAATAGTTTACAGTAAACATTTAAAAGGGATCAAATATAAGCTCACTAATATTATAATTGCCTGTTGCTATTATGTTCCACTAGATGTTATTCATAGTCATAAAAGCATATTTATATTAAGGTGCAAATGCAGTGGCAATGTCATAACTTCAACACCCGGTGCTGGATCGTTCTCATACTGATCATGAGATAATCCCAGTACAGTTATTTAATAGCTTAAACATTGTATCAAAGGAATTGTGACATATATTACCATACAGAACAACTGTGACAGTAATTCATTCAAAGACGTTCCAGTCACTGAAGACTGGTACACAAAGTTCATTGACCCACCTCTCTGTACGCCGCTGATCAGGCTGAAATGCAATGACAGAAAGATCTGCAGCACTGGAATGTTTTTAAGAAGCTTCATATTTAAAAAAAAAAAAAGCTGCGTTTCAAACCGGCTTCGAAAACTCATCCGTAAGCTTCATGTTAAAAAATCCCTCCAGTTTGTCTTTCGCAGGACAGTTTTCCACAGTGTGTGTATGTGTGCGTATGAGGCCCGGCCACGCTGTCTGTCAGTGCTGTGCATGTATGGTTTACTGAAGCAGATGGACAGCAGCAGCTGCTTGATATCCGTGCAGAGATATGAGTAGCTCAGAGCTCAGGGGAACCTCATGGAGCCGGTAGAGACGTACAAAGCTGCCTCAGGAAAGGCCAGAAAACTCTGCTCAGTCTAACATATACTGAACACCTTTTATACATATAGTGTGCCTGTGCATTCTGTGGTGGCATTCAGGCTTGTCAGCTTTAATATACTAAGTTAATAGGTGAGTAATGTTATGAGAAAACAATAAATACAGTAGAATTATGGTTGCTTACAAAAGACTGTTCTATGATGAGGTGTGTAAGTACAATAAAAAAGAAAAAGCTTTTTCAAGAGTTTCTGTATCTGAAAGAGAAACATTTTGTTATTGGGTTTTACAGGGAACCTTTAAAGATTCCCCAAGAAGGACAACCTTATAAACCCTCAAAGGAGCCAAGCAGAGGGACTTATTAATTGGTTGCTACCTGAACATAACACAACACAAAATAAAAATTCTAATAAATAAAATTGTATAACAATCATCTTTATTTTAGTATTTTATGTATAAAACAATAAATTTTTACAGTAAAAATGTGATTATAGTAAAAGTACAGATATGAAAATGTTTTATAGAAAGCATGCAGGATATGAGCCTGTGTCTTGTGTAAGGAATAAAACACTGCTGTGTTAGCAAAATAATCAATTATGGGGTGATGTGGCATAATGGGAAACAAAGTGACTGCTACCACCCCAAACTCACTTTACAGCACATCCAAAACAGTATTTTATTCTTTTCATACAACAGAAATGTGCCAGTGATTACAATAACTTAATTAACAAACAACAGTCATACCGTTCATTTAAAGTCACTTTAATGTCGCACCCACCAAACAACTTTGTCGCTGTTCACACTTACATTCTAACAACTTGAAACTTTCGTTACCTCTCTTTTCTCTCTCTCATGAAGGTAATGTAGTTTGTCATGTTACTGAGAAAGCAAAATGTAAAGTGCAAAGCCTTCTGTTCTGAAGACTTCCCCATATTGGAAAACACAATAGCTTAAATCTGTTCCAGAGCAAAGACACTGGAGAATCCTTCCAAAATACTACATAAACTCTCCTTATAGAAACCATTTAAAAAAAAATCTATTTTTGTGGAGCATCTGCCATACATGTCCCGGTGTAAGTTGTTGCTGTAGAAATGACAGTGTATGAGAATGGGTAAATTAGTGTTTAATGAATGTTGTAAGGTCTGAGGAAACAGAAATATAATAATTAGTAAGTTACAGAATGATATGAACATTGTGCTGTTGTGCACGGCTGCATTGTGCTACAGAGGAGGTAGAGCTACAGTAAAACTAAGAAAGGCAGTACAAAAAACGTTCAAGGAAGTTAAGTTCACACGTAAGTGAAAAAAGGCAATGAATAAAGCTTTTTGGTTAAATGTGATTGTGGCAGGACATGTGATTTTCATTGCAGTGTGTGTACACAGAGCTGTAGTTTCCTATGTGCTATGTGAACACAGCAGTCCAGCTCTCACTCATAGCAGTCATAGCAGCAGTGTGACTGGCGTGGCGCCTGCGTTCAGGAGGCTTTTGTGTGGTGGATCCACCTGTTGCCTGTTGGCCTATGCACTCTGATTTATTTTAAGCAGGGGAATGACATTTCCCAAAGTATGTGTTTATGCTCCCATCTTCTTTGGTTTCTGCCTTTTAGGGCTGTAGTTGGGTAAAACATAAATAAGATCCAGGTACTGCGAAGTGTCTCAGAGAAAGGACCACAGCCAAGGATTGTGCAAAGATTTCTTTCAGTCAGGTTTTGAGAATGCTGCTTCTTCAAGGACATCATGCGTAAGTATGTGTGTGTCAGCAGACCGTGGGCTTGTAAATACATCAACTCTGAATTGCTGTTGTCACACGCAGCGTGATGATGGATCAACGAGGGCCAAAGATAAAAGCTTCCACCCACGCGCAGATGCGAAAATGAAAACAAACCTAGCTTCACCGGGGACATGCTGTTTTCAAGAAGCCATAACAAAGACAAAGACTGGTAACCAAAATGACTTTATGGTTGAAGATGATCATAAGGGAGGAAGGGGAGATGGGAGGATCGACTAAATGTAAATGAGCATGAAAAGGACACAAAAAAACCCTTCAGGCTTTTAGTCTAATGTCATAAATGCTTTAAAGCCTGCTGACGGAGCTATTAAAACATTATACTTGTACAGTCCTGTGAGCTGTTTAAATCTGCCAATGTACATGCCAGGTACCAATTAGCTTAACACAGCAGTCAAGGTTGCACGTGGCTTTACATTGACTATCTGCTTGCCAAGTTGATTTTAGATACAAACTGGCTGTCAATGTTTGTTGAACACTTAGCATGGGAAATATCTGACATAGTTCCACTTGTATGTGCTTTAGTGTTAATCTTCTAGAAATCCTGCAAAATGAAAGCCAAAAGGATAGAAAATGATTTTCAAATATTTTTTAAAAACCCAGCTTAATTAGTCGTGGTGAACATGGTTGTATGTGATCGTCAGTGCACGTTAATAATCACATAATAAAAGCTTAAAGTTACAAATGCTCCAAACAGCTGAGGCCTCTCACATGTGCTGTTCCATCACAAACAGACACATTGACAACGTGAGATTAATACGGGCCTGTTGTTCAGAGCAATGCCACTCTGTGACTTGGCAAGCTCTCGTACAGCATACAGCAACACAAGATGAACGATGGACACAATACAAGATTCCATAACAGATTGAAATGGTAGCTGCTGTAGGATACGCTGGTTTTTCATAAGATACACAGGGTCATGGTAAGAATTTGGTTTTACTCGGTCAAAGTTGCCTTATATTACCCGTATAAAGCAATGTCTGTGTGGGTTAATATGAATGCACTGAAAGTGACTTGCTGATCGTAAGAGCCATGTCTCTAGGTCTTGAGATCTCATGAGGTATAAGTGGATATTGTTCCCCTGTTATAAAAAATGAAAACAAACCCCTCTATCTTCCTATTCTATCTCCTTTGAATTAATATAATTTCTTGATATTGGTTAAAATGTCTGCTCTGAATAGCCATCAAGAACCAAATACTTAGAAAAACTCTTTGAAAAAAACTGATTAATCTAGTATTTTTTATTGGTACTGTTTCTAAATGGGTTCTAGCTAGAACAGGAAACCCTCAGAGAAATATGAGAATCTTTTAGGAGGCTAGATGGAGCTGTTTCTTCCTGTAAGCTAACATTGGTAGCTTGGCTAGTCAGCTAACTAGCTAACATATATGGTTTTGTTTTTTTTCCCCCATTTTGACGAGATTTGTTATGCCTGCGAGGCTGGTTTTATTCAGTGGCAGTTTTAGCAATTTTTACTTGTAGTGGCAAAAGGGTAGGATGATGTTCCTCATAGTTATTTTGTACTAAGTATGGAGAAATATTATGAACTTTCAACACAATTTATTTTTTCATATTAATTGCCTACAATTAGGTGGACAACTGGGGTGGCATGGTCTGTTTTCAGGGGTGGCAGATGCCACCCCTTGGTGTTATTATACATCTGAAGCAATTTGATGACATTTGGTAGGAAAGCCATGCTAGCCGAGCTAGCTAGCAGTTCACGGGGTTTGTTTCTAGCCTAAATGTTTTCTATGTCTCTCAAGAAGGATTTATTTTAATAAATAAAATGGGTTTTAGAGCAATTCCAGTGCAATTTTGAACCATATGACATTTGGCAGATCAAACACTAGGCTAGGCTGGGCTATATTAGTCAGCTGAAATGATTTATGGTTGCTATTCAATCCAAGCATTTGTTGTTTGAACCCCGTGACATTTTTCTGACAATGTTTTGACCATCGGCTATGACCCCGTTTTTATCTTAATTATCTTTAAAAAGGCTGTAACACAGTATGTGAGACTTTCGTGACATGCTCACAGTTAGCTCACTTGCACAGGAAAAGGGGAATTTGCTCATGAAGTGGCTGTTCTTTCCCTAAGTCAGATTTATTTTAATGTCACAAGGCATGACAGGTTTAAACATTCTGCAAATGTGAGTCTACTTTTGCAGGAATATTATGTTGACAACAGGTTACATAATAGGTAATGTGTCATGTTTCATTTAAACAACGTTCAGAATGACTAATGTAAGACTCTATCGCCATCTGGTGTGTAGTCTGAGAACTGCACGTCCAAGTGTGAACATTTCTAACAGGAGACTCACAGCATGCAAGGAGATTAATCACAAAATTCAACAGACACGTATGAGTGATATTGAATAGACAGCTAGTTCAGAGCAAATGAGTAAAGGTTTGATGACACAATGGTACACTAACAACCAAAATGTCAGCGCTGCAACACATGTATGATTATTGAGAAATATGCAAATTTTGTATGCAAAAATGTTCTGGGACTTGAAGTGACCTGCTGAGTAAAGGGAATTGGAAAGTGCTGATGTCATGTGGTTGGTTTGGGTGATATTTCAGAGAAAGTGTTTAAAGGTTCAGTCAGCCTTTTTAGGTCAGGGCACCTTTTGCAATATTTGGTGTAGCTGACCACACGTTCTGACAGATGTAAAACTTTCTCAGGAGAAAAATCTCTTTGTGCATTTTTAACCAGATGGAAAAAAAAAAACGAGGAGCACCAACATCCAACCAATCAGAACACCTGTCAGTCATGTTTACTCTCATTTCTGATCGTACCTGTGCTTGACAGTTTGTGTTTTGGGGGTGCGGCCTTGGAAAGAACACTGAAAAGACCGACAGGGGTTATTTTGAGTTTTGCCAAAATATCTGACACCACCTTCAACTTGCAAACCTTAACTATTTTCCAGAAGGAGTCTTCAAAATCATGTGTGAGAGTTTGTAATTAAAATAAACAATTCTGTATCATGTATATCTGTCACTATTTGTGTATGTGTATTGAGAAATTGGCAATTGGCAGGAGAGCCAGAAATAACTGAGAAGTATGGCTAAGGTTAAAATTCAAAGTTCATGTTTGTTATATATTCAGGGAGAGGCTTCTGTCCAGAGCACATCACTTTAAGATTCAAGGCAGGTGGCCACTCTGTATACAGGCCAACTGTTTACCGTAAAAAAAATACTGTGGTAGATAGCAAATAGGGCACTAAAAGGGCAACAGCACAATAAAAATGATGTATGCGGAAGTTACCGTGCTGATATCGTGGTGTTATGGTGTGAATGCGACAGGTGTAGGGGAAATCCAGCCTTTAGCCTTAACCTTAATCAAAAGCAAAAGAAAGAATTGTGATTTTGGACTGCCACTGAATGATTTCAGTCCTACATGTAATTTATTGGCATAAATACATGTATGAAATAGTGCCAATGTTATGCGAAATGTGCTACGTCTCCATGGTTTCTGCTTGTCAGGTCAGGAAGGGTTAATCATACTATTGTAGTGTAAGGTGAGAGGCACGTACCTATGGGTGTGTCTATGAATCCGCAACTTTCCAAGCTCTCCCAGAATGCTCAGAGGAGAGGTGAGTCGGATCAAGTTACAGCACAACACAGTCTGAACGCGCCTATCGTTAACACCTGCCTGGCATGCAGGTTCTCCCTCAGATCCTCCTATCCCATGCTGTCTTTAATCTACAGCCTCTGCTCTTACAGGTTGGAACTATACATCGTAGAGATATGGCACCCGTTCCAGCGTGAGTCTGCTGACACTGGATCTGAGCCGGCGACAGGTGAGAGTGGCATTGGGTCCGTATGTTTATGTGAATCTGGAGCAGCAGTGACTCAGGTTTTGGTGGTGTAGTGTTCAAAGAGTGAATGTGGAATCTGACAGGGGTCGGTGCTTATCTCCAGAATCTTACGAAGCTGTAGACTGCAATGGTTTAGTATTCTGGGAGCTTGAGAAGAGATTTTCCTGCCGAGATCAGTTTGCGAAGTAGAGAAGAATGTTATACAGCTACACATTGTATCTACATGGACTCTTTAATTCGTTGCAGAAACTACAGTATTACATAGGCTATACGCATGAATCTATTCCTTTGCTCCTGTACCTATTTTGAATAGATTCTAATCTGTCTTCGATTGGACCTGTCCTCCAATCACAGCTCATATTGATGTGAGCACTCCCAAAAGCACAAATTCTCATTATGAGCAGCTCATATAATCTACAAACTGAAAGTACAACCAGTAAACCACTACACACACAGACTCTTTCCAAACCTCCATTCCTGACCAAAACAGTAAAAACCTGTCCGTCAAATTCTACAACAACATATTGGTTCCTCACATATTAGCAAAGCATATTTGACTAGCCATAATTCAAATAGCAGAGATTCCGATCCTGACAGAACAAGTTTGGACACAATGATTAAGGAAATCAGTGGACTGTGCCAGTAACAACTGTCTAAATGTATCAACAGTGGCGTGATTGACTGTGTGAGTAGCAGACTCTGCAGTATGTCAGGATTTAAAAAAGGACTGCTGTGTGTATATATATATATATATATATATATATATATATATATATATATAGAACAAATGAGTGGCTTGCGTTTAAAAAAAAAGGAAAAAAAACTTTTTTTTGGCAGAACTGTCTGGTTTCAGAAATGTCTACGGCTCAGCCACGCATGCTCGTCCACATCGGGGATGGAAGAACCTTTTCAAGGTTAGTGACTAAAATGTTGAATTATTTACTTATTTATTTTATTCTATCAGTTTAATGTTTTGTAATTGCTCCTTCATACACACAGGACAAGATTTCTGTCTTTAATAAACACCTACAACTGCTTTCTGAAGGACAAGTCTCAACTGCAACTTACTGTCAATGAGGTAACTACTACAAATAAGATTTGTTTCATTAAGAGGACACTGATTTTATACCAGTTGAAGATTATATTGTTTTTATGCCACATCACATCACTGATTGGTCAGAAGGTGTTGATTTAATAATCTGTAACAGCAGCTCGGATAGGAGATGTGCTGCTAGGAAAGTCAAACCATCTATACAGTATGAATCTGCTTGTTATAAATTGTTATCGTATTATTGTTATAGGATGTTAATGAGTTGCACACTTGTATTGCAGACACTTCACAACTGGTCAGTATAGTGAAGTTTTCTGTGAGGAGATGCTTATTTAGCATTTTTGGAAGGTCAGCGCTTTGTAACAGTCGGAGTTTAAAGGAGACATTATGAAACACTCACTTTTTCAGTGTTTGTGAACATACATTTGCGTATCTGGATTGCCTACAAACCCACAAACTCTGTAATAAGACAACCCATTCAGTTTGTTTTGGGCTGCCTATTTCAGGAAACTTGTGCTTCAACAAGCATTTCACATTTGGCTCCCCTTTATATGTCACCAGGGGAACTCATTAGAATTATACCCCCCATATCAGGGTATCTCCACCCATGGCTTGAGAAACAGGGAAAAATCATGAATATTCATGAGGAAGGTGCTACCTGATTGGCTGGCGGAATGGGGTGGGGTGGGGTGTGATGTGGTTGGGTGGGGTGTATGTGTTGGGGGCTCATTATCGTTTAAAGGAAGAAGCACTCAAACAAGCCGTTCTGAACAGAGTGCTGTGGTGCTTTATTCTTGTGGTATTTTGACCAAAGCAGGTCACAGACCTTTCATTAAGACCTCAGGGAACAGCTATACGCACTTTACAGCATGTTAGTTAGCTAGCTAGGCTCACGTTGATTTGCACATTCCTGTTAAAGTTTCCTCTCTTAATATTGGCCTTTCCTTTTCATCTTCATCTGACGGGCTTTCACATTTTAAGTCGAGAATGATATTACCGAAAAGTGTTGTTCACCAGGTTCTACTGATGACATCACTAACACTACCATAGTAACAGTTTCGAATTACAAAGTGGAATTTTTATGTGACAAACACAGATGAGGGGAATGATACACACAGTGAAACGTCAGAGTGTGGTTATAGTAAATAAAGGCACTCTTGAAATGCCGCTCAAATTAAACCAATCAAATTAGTAGAGCAGAACTAACTGTTGTATGACAGCAAATAATATGAACATATATTTAAGAAAATATAAAACTACATCATATTTCTACTTTACCGAATGCAAAAAAAAAAAAATGTTAGACAGCATTATTAGTGCTTCCAGGAATAAAACATTAATTTTATTAATTGGGATCATTCTTTAATGAGCAGCATTCACTATCCTCTTAATAAACTTGTTATACAGTATGTGTCCTTAGAGAATAACTGACTATCAGATTTGGCATGATCACTGCAGGAATTATAGGTTCTGCCCGATGCTAAACTTAGCGTTCTATTTCATGCAGCGTTGTGTGTTCTTTGCTGCTAAGTAACCACATAATGCTAAACCCTTCATTTGTGTTGCATGACATTTCTCTTACATCTTACAAATTTCTTTCTGATTCCATTCATGTTTTCCGCATTGTGGAAATCTTAGCACCCTTCCACAGATTCATAACATAGCTATTGATCCTGGCTGAATGTCAGTGAATTAGTATGAAGTAATACAGCTCTAAAGGAAGGAACCTGATGTTCTAAAATGACTTTGTATTGTATACTGGTAAACTGATTTACTATGCACTGAATGTTGCAGAACAGGTGGTGCTTATCTATGCATCATTCATCCAATACACTTTCACTTTTACAATTCAGCACCTAGCAATATGTTCAACTTTTTATCTGATTTACAAGGCATGAATAGCTGGATGAAATTGTTGGAGGACGAGAGAAACAACTACTGTCACCTTCAGCTGAGAAACAAATAATATGTTCAGAATATATGAACTCCAAAGCTGATGTGGAAGCTTAGGGCACTTTACATACCATTATCTGACCATTAAAGCAAACATGGATAAATGGGGGAGGTGGGGGTGGGTTGGGGATTCTATTAGTTATTAAAAAATAAAGCTGGTGACTATCAGGTGACACCTGGAAAATCTTCCTTTTTTTTAATATATATACATAGATTACAAATATACTACTATTTACAAGCTAGCTAGCTACCTAGCAACTTAAAACCTCAGTCTTATCCTAGAAACTGGGTAGTTAGCCATCTTGGAAACAAAACAAGCTGTATAGTGGGAGTATATAAATAGACAAAATGCTACGTTACTCATTTTTTTCACATCAGTGTTTGCCTTTATTTCTCCTGTTCTTTCTTTTTCTTCTCTCATTTATCAGTATATTTTTGTCATATGCAGTTCATAATAATCATCCCATGCTACATGACTAACTTGGGTATATTTCATATTGCAGTCCTTGTTTCTTTTAAACCACAAGGGGGCTTCCAAAACCACGGCCTCACTGCACTCTTTCAGAAGGAGAAAAAAACCAGATGTTGCATAAATGACCTGGGAAAGCCCTGAAAACTGAAAAGGAAGATAATTAAAAAGAAATGGAATAGCACAACACTTCAGACTGTGCCACTCCATCTCCTAACCTGAACAGTCTGTTAATGTGACACGGTATGTTTCTGCAGAACCCTGCTGGTCAGGTGACTCTCGAGGGATTCCTGGTCGTCTCTTGGGGCATGAAGAGACCAATCCGCCTCAAAATCCAGGATGAGAAACAGATGATGGCATGGACCCGCTCCAAGTCGCAGGAATATTCTCCAGACCCAGTCAGCCCACTTGGAAATAAGAGGTTACTGGAATATACAAAAATTCGTTAAATACAGACGACTATAACTTATGCGACCATCTTGTCTTTCATCAGTAATAAAAAAGCTTTTGTATGTTTGTGTGTTTTGTGTGTTTTGCTCAGGGGTATGAGCCGATGGGGAGAATTTGACAATCTCAATCATATTGATGAAGAAGAAACTCCTCAAGATGGTTCAGAAACTCTCGACAGTAGTGCTGCAGGTTAAATCCCATTTTCATTTAAAATATTACCATATTTATGCACGCGCATTCATGCCAAACACACTATGCTATCGTGCTATACTCTTAGTTTTTAATGTTTGAAAGTATTTTTAGATCTATAATAAAATAATATACTACACTACTACTACTACTGCTACTACTACTACTACTACTAATAATAATAATAATAATAATAATAATAATAATAATATTAATAATAATAATAATGAAGAACCCCTTGGTATGTAGTGGATCTTATTTAGGACTTCTTTTGGATTTTTAGAGTTTATAAGACTCTGCACCCCGAGTCTAAACAATGATGCTCACTTCCACCTAGCTCACAATCAGGGGTGCCAGAGTTATGGTTTTTATGCCAAATTGGGCTAGTTTTGGCATAAGGTTGTGGAAAAAATAAGTCTGTGCATGTTTTTTCCCCCTGCAAACAGCAATTATGGTACCCAAAGACAGAACTATTTCTTTCATAAGATACATTGCAAAGATTAGGAGAGGGGAAAAGGGGATTACATGGAGGGTAATGGTTGTACCAGGTAATGAAAAATAAAGTGAATTATAGATACTGCAAAGAAATGTGCATGTACCCTGGTAAACTCATTTTCCATGCAAAGACATTGCTTCTCATTTTTCCAATGCCAAAGTTTTTGGACTAGTTTCAGGTTATTTTGTGCCATCTTTGAATATACTTGGACTGGAAATTTTGCTGAGACCTGGCAACCTGGCTTATGTAGTAGTAAAGAATAAACATATAATAAATGACATCTTAGATGCAGCTGCAAAAATGTCAAAATGCAGAAAATTTAATTAAGTTTAAACAATAGGTAAAAGGCTTATTTTAGGTACTAAATATCTATTTTTAGGTAAATAAAAGCTGAGGAAATGTCTTGGCCAATCAAGGATGCTTGCACTAAATGGTCTAAAGCAGAAAGACTGTGTGTACTTGCCCAAAAAAGGGCAAGTAGCAAGCACTAACTGTTTTTTTCAAGTAATATTAAAACTTAAAAAAGTTATTTTTTTCCCAAGTAAAGAAAACTAAAATTAATTACACCAATATTAAGGACAAGCATAAAAACAACACCAATCAAATGAAAAGGTGTGTGATTGATAGGGTACATGCACTTATGCTGCACTATTTAAACATCTCCACTCGACCTGGAGTGTCAATGTTTTTATTCAATTTATATTAGTCTCATGCAGCCGATGGCTCTAAAATTACAAGCTGTTCCTTTAAAATAATGTATAATAAATGCAGTAAAATTAATACAAACATTGAATGGTAAATTCTTTAATATGCTGAATCTGCAGAAAAATGCCTCAGGGTAATTTATAAAATTCAGGTGTTGTGAGAATGACTGACACATCCTCTTCAAATCTAGACGGCAGGCAGTATGTGAGCCAGACGTTGAGGGCGGCCCGACACGAACCTGTCATAGAGAACTCCATCCTGTTCCGCACCATGAGTGACGCCTCCCTGGTGAAGAAGAGAGTGAAGACCAAGGGGGCAGAGGAGAGAAAGAATAACAGACAGCATCGCTTTTCTATTAACGGTCATTTCTATAACTATAAGGTCAGAGAACAATGCTAGGATAAATGAGAGGTTGGTGTTTGGCCCCTAGTGGCACATAATGTAAAATCTGAAAAATCTGCTTACATCATTTGTATAAAAGAGTGTTTTCTCCATTGAACATGATGCATGTTGCAGAACATGATGCAATTTTACATCCATAAATTGTAGGAAACGTAATATATTCTGGAAAAAGAATAGCGGCTGAGTATTTATAAAATATTGTTTTACAAATTAAAAAATAGCCCAAAGCATGCAAGATTGATACACTAATTATAGAGTCAGGATTAAACCTCAAAATTAAGCTTTAAATACCTTTTCAGACGTCAATATTTACGCCATCCTATGGGGCAACCACAAACGTCCGCATTAGCAGCACAATGAGGACGCAGGAGGTCATCTGGCAGCTCCTAAATAAATTTAAGGTATGGCTTTAATAACTTACAAAGTACTTCCCAGTAGACTGTACCTTATGAAAGATACATCTAGGACTGCGTAGGTCCTATTTTATTATTTTAATAGTCAATAAGAATTCAATTGTACGAGATGATGTAATGCAGACACACAGTTTTATTTATTTATTTTTTTCTTGCAGATAGAAAATGATCCCAGTGAATTTGCCTTGTATTGCATTCATCAAAGTGGCGGTATGTGTGCTTAAAGTGTCTTTGTAGTGGATTCTTAAGCTCTTTCTTTGCACTTGTTCGCCTAAAACACGTCTTCCCTGAAAATCACATTATTTATTATGTAGATACTTTTATACTAAGAAATTAATATGGCATAATACAAGCAGTTGAGTATTTTTGGTTTTGCCCCTGTGTAATCCTGATATTCTAATCATTGGCCTCTGCTTTATCAATTCATCCAGTTCATCAGTACTTTTTGTGCATCTGCATTTGTAGTACTCCAGCAGGCAGGCAGACAGTTCATATTCTGTGCACTTACACATGGGCAGAACTGAGGTTTAGTGGTAAAGGCAGCAAGTTTTTATTTGTTTAGACAGACAGACTTGAGGCTACACTAGCAGCAGCTCTCCCAGAGGATTATCAGCGATATTCAGTTGCTGTTCTGTGGCTTTACATTTCTTTTTGTTAATAGCTTCTGTTTGCTGAACTAACTTTAGAGTGGTTGGCTATAGAGCCCCTGAGGTGACAAGGTGGTTATTTTTTAAAAAGGTGTGGGCATGAATTAATATATTGAGGCCATGAGTCATGTTATTTATGGCTACACGTTAAAGTTCTCATGGCCACAAATTAATATATTAAGGCCATGAGCAAAGTGTCTTATGATGTATTTCATAGCCACAAATTACTTTATTTGCACAGCAAGAAGGTTCTGGTTCGAACCTGCAGGCTCACAGGGGCCTTTCTGTGTGGAGTCCGCATGTGTGGGTTTTCCTCCGGGTGCTCCGGTTTCCTCCCACAGCCCAACGACATGCAAATTAGATCAACTGGCTACTCCAAATTGCCTATAGGTGTGAATGTGAGTGGGAATGGTTGCTTGTCTCTGTGTTAGCCCTGTGATAGATAGGCGAGCTCCCCAGCTGTAGCCCGCCTCTCACCCAAAAGTCAGCTGGGATTGGCTCCAGCTCCCCTGCAACCCGTAACAGATAAGCAGTATACATGATGGATGGATGGATGGATGGATTGATGGAGACCGAGCCTATTCTTGGAACCCAGGCATGAGTCAGGAATATACGCTGGATGGGATGCCAGTCAATCACAGGGCCTAAGCTTAGAAATGATTAAAGTGAATTTTTCATTGTCATAATTTTGGTATCTCATGACCACAACATGTATTTCTTGGCCTATAATTCTTATTTTATCTTTATCATACAAAAAAATTCAACTAATCAGTAAGCAGAGTTTCCTCACAGTTCTGCTCGTATTGGTTTAGAGGAACTCCGTAATGCTTAGCTGATGTCCAAGGCCCTTATCTTACAGCCACACACTTCCTGATGTTTGCTGAGTTGTTCGTGAATATGTGCTTGATAAGAAGAACAGCTTTGTACTACATAGTTTTATGATGAATTAAGAGAAAATTGAATGAGCGTCGTACATAAATAATTGTCTTGGCAAGTGATATGCCATGACTGCTATAGATGGATATTTGATTTTAGAGCAGTATTGACCCAGTATCTGGGATACGCAGGCTAAACAGAAGCACACCTAAATAAACACTACATTCCTGGGAAAAAAATATTTTTTTTGCAGATAGGCAGTTAGTACCAACTTCAAGGTAATACACCAATCTAACACAGCTTCTTGACAGCCTGTATATCATCTGTATGAGGCGATTATTTCTCTATGGAACATTTATTAAGCATAAAGCATAAAATTTACCTTATGTTGCGTGTTGCTTTCATTCATTGCTGAATCGAAATTAACCAAATTAGCCTGACCTACTCATAAATGAGGATACTGCATAAATGAGGCAAGCTCACCAAACTCAATAAACTGAATTCAAATGTCTCCATTTCAAAGAAAAGAAAAAGCTGGGCAGCTCAGACCTCCCACTTTGGGAGCGTTTTCTTCAAGGGCCATCCGAGGACATCATGAGAATATTCCTTATGGACACTGATGAACAGGAAGTCAGCATGGACGTAAGTGGAATCTCCAGTTTTCATTATTGTAAGCCATGCGCTCAACTATTAAACTCAAACACACCATTATCACTGCTTTTTTAGGTAGCGCAGTATGTGAATTTAGAGCTGCCAATTCTCGAGCGAGTTCTGAGGAAGCTACATGAGGAGGAGAGCAAAGAGATACAACATGTCATCAACAAGTAAGTCACACCGGAATAGACGTTTTGATTGCGGCCTTGAGGTTACACGTGACATTTTTGTAGCAAAACTGTTTAAGGGGGGACTTAAAACTGTAATGGACAGTACACTCTCTCTTGTGCCTTTAGGATGAGCAGAGAAAATGAATGTAATGTACTTATACAATTTCTTTAAGGTACCACTGTGGTCCTTTTTAAATAATTGTGGTCCTTCTGTAAGAAATAAAACACAACGGGTCATTCTGTTATATAATCAATGATTAGGTGGTGTTATGCAAAGCTTATTATTATTATTATTATTATTATTATTATTATTATCTTTCAAAAAAAAAAAAAGAGGGACTGGTGAGAGAATATTTTCCCTCCTTTAAGTTAATAAGACAAAAAATGTATCATTTTATATTCCTGAGAAAGACTTAATTTCTTTACACCTACTGAACATTGACACTATGGATAGAAGTTAAACACCTACTTACAGAAAACGCCATCAATGGATGGTACTATATAAAGCATAATTCTTTTGAAAGAGCTCATTAAAGGGGCCGCTTCGCCCATCTCAGAATCAATTCAAATTTCAATTCAATTTATTTGTACAGAGCTTTTAACAACAGACATTGTCACAATGCAGCTTCACAGAAGTATATAAAAAATCCTTTGCGCCAAGTTGCCATTTTCAATGCCATCTGTATTCCAAAAACAATCCGCAACAATTCGGGAACACCTAGGCCTCATGGGGTTTCGAAGGGATCCATAACAGTAAATCTGAGGCAGTTTTGCTGCACAGAGAGCTAGCAGAGTAGTGGTCATATGCTTTCAACATAAAAACAATGCATTGGATTTTGGGAAGGGTGAGCCTCCAAGGGTCCCTCCAAGCCTGTAAAACCTGTGATTTAAATTACAGCCAGCACTACAGTCAGAGCCAATCAGAATTGAGATTTCAAAAGTTCTGTGTTATAAAAGCGTTTTAAAACTACACCTTATCCATGTGGCTGATACATTAAATTCTACAAATACAAAATTAATCACTTTAATAAAATGATATGGTGAATTCATTAGGTTTGTGATGAGCAAGTTATTAATCAGATATTTGCTCTTCCTGCAGGTACAGGTGCGAGCACACTCTCTTAACACAATGCCTGAACTCAAAGTCGACACCAAAGACAGAGACGACTGTTTGAAAGAAAGATTCCAGGAAAGACTAAAAGACTGGAAGACTAAAAGACTGTTTTCCCTCCACATTCAGTTCCACAAGCAGATTTACATATGTTCAAGTTTTGAAGTTTTATTTTATTTTATATGGGCTGTCTAGCTTTATGTAATTGTACTATATATTTTAGTACTGCATTTGTCTAACATTAATTTAAAATTCTTCAGGTTCAATCATAAATTTTATTCATAGATATCAGTCAAAATGAGCTGTAACCAGGGAGAGGAGGAGGAAAAAAGCATCAGGAGCTACTGGAAAAACAGTGTCGTGGCAGTAAATGAGTAATGAGGCTCCAGCTGGTGTTACACCGCAGGGCTTTGGCAGTGGTGCCCTCAGTCTGCTGCTTGGTGGACATGCTGAACACAGCGACTCTCCCACAGAAGTTCCATCACTATTACCATCACCATCCAGAGCCAACTTTCCAGCTGACTGTTATGTGTTTATTATCATCTACATTTATGGTTGTGTGCAAAGGCTTGTATTCCCCATGGTTTCTGGGCGATAAAATAAGGGGAAATGTACCTCTACAATAAGTACAATAACAATGTTATTATTATTATTATTATTATTATTATTATTATTATTATTATTATTATTATTATTATTATTGTAGAATCCCAATAAGTTAATAATGAAATGTTTGTGTATAAGGTAAAATCTACATATAAACAGTTTGACCAAAACCAACCGAAAGGAAGGTCTGATCTGAAGATGGCAGCATACAACAGTGTCACAGCAAAACGATAGT
Source organism: Notoglanidium macrostoma (assembly GCA_030068235.1). Classification (NCBI taxonomy): domain Eukaryota; kingdom Metazoa; phylum Chordata; class Actinopteri; order Siluriformes; family Auchenoglanididae; genus Notoglanidium; species Notoglanidium macrostoma. Next base: position 15,445,634 of record JAQQZR010000009.1, read on the forward strand.
AAATAGAATGGCTAAAAAGGTTTTTTTTTTTAACCAAAATTGCATGGATTTGTACATCTTCTGCTACTTGCAGTGAAGATGTGCAGGCAAATATAAGCGTAATAAATAATAAATATATTTTATAACAAATATAAGTTAATGTAACAAATCAAATGTATAGTTTTCACACTAGAAATCGACTAGAAGCTGAGTTCTGAATACAGAAGCAAAAAAAAAACTTTTTGGAAAAAACAGTATTAAAAATACTGTAAGGGTTAGTGTTTGTCCACTGGAGAGTTAATCCTAAGGGATTCTCAACTCTTTGTGTGGATGCAATAATGCAGAGTCTAGTGGCATGACTGTTTATTTCATTGTTCTGTTCATACAACATATTACAATAACATTTTCCAAATTTCTAGTTTGAAAATAATAAAGTCCTTCCAGAAAGAGCTATTCTGCTTTAACACATATATAAGGCACAAACTATTACATACGGGTGACAAATTAAAGCAAATACAGCTACAGGGTAGCAATATGATGCTGTGAGGATATTTATTTATTTTGCTGGCATGATTTGGCTAAACTTGTCCCTTTAGAGAGAAGAGTAACTACAAATGAATATGACCTTCTGACTGAAACATTTCTATCCTGATGGGAGTGGTTTCTTCCAGCATGACTCCGCCCCAAAACACGGGGCACAAGGCTTCACTGAACGGTTTGATGAGGACGACAATAATGTATATCATATGGTATGGCTTTCTCATTCACCAGATCTAAACCAACTGACCACCTACAGAAGATTTTGGATTAATGTCTTAGACAGAACTCATCATCATCATCATCATCATCATCATCATCATCATCATCATCATCATCATCATCATCATCATCATCATGAAAACACCAGTTGAGGGAATATCTTTTGGAGTGGTGTTCATCTCTGCAGTACAGTTACAGAGGTTTGTAGACTCAACACCAGGAGCATTGAACTGTTCTGGTGGCTCGTCATGGTTCAACACCTTACCTGTGTTTTATCCTTTAATTTGTCACCCACCAATTTATCTTTAAACACTGTATGGTTTCCTTCATGCCATATTAGTAGTATCTTTTGTATATTTGTTGCAAGAAAATGTCTCTACCATGTATTGGTTGTTTCTTGGGTTGAACTGAACCTCAAACTTGCACCTGAGCCGCTGAAAAGGGGATTAAAAGAATTAAAAAATAAATTAGCAAAACAATGTAAAGAATGTGAATAATTTCTAGGTAAGTTTTTAAAAAGATAATAAAATAAAAGAAAATAACAGAGGAATAAAGAAACAAAAAGTGCTTAAAAATATAATAGAAAACAGACAAATAATAATAGTGAAATAAATAATAAATAAATGACAGAAATAATCAAATAATAACCACAACATCAACAACAACAACAACAACAATAATAATAATAATAATAATAACAACAACAATAATAATAATAATAATAGATTATGTCTAAAAAAGATACAAAAAGTACAATAATTAAAATAATATAAAAGTAACGTAAAGGAAGCATGCTATTAAACATAAGGTTTCCTAATATATAAATACCTTTTTATCCATATCACAAGAGTCCAGATCTACAGGTTCAGTTTTTAGGCACTTTGTCCTTCCTATGATTGCAGTGATCTTGTAGTTTATCATGTTAGTGACCTGGAAAGTGAATATAAACCGTGCAATGAACATTAATGAGGCATGGAAAGCAAAACTATTATTATAAATCAAAGAAACATAAAAGACACTATACCTTTATTTTGGCAGATGTTACATCTACAAACTTAAAGTACTTCTTTGCCTTGGATTTTGTGTTAAAGTTCTGCACAGCTTCTCTGGCAGTCTCTCTGACATCTTTCAGTTTGGGGTTGACTTCAGCCCAATCTCCTAGGAGCTGAGAATGATCTAAAAATGCGGACAAGTTTAAAAAAAAAAAAAGTGCCATTTTAATATAATTAACCATCAAGAAGTGTCAAAAGTCTAAACCAGAAACAACACTTTATTAGTTTTATAGTTTAGATACTACAATGTGTCGTATTTACTTTACCAAAATATTTGTCCGGGCATAAAATGACACCACTCATCAAACATGACTTGTTTCTGTGTTGTGTTACTTAGATTATAATAATTATAAAAATACTAAGTCTACTCACGTTTGGTAATCACTTCCTCCTCCACCAGGTCTTGACCATGGCTCCAGTGAACTGCCGAGAGGACAGAAAGAAGCAGGACGAGGTACAGGTTCATGACTGGAGCTGTGAGCTATCTGAAGCAAGGAGAAGAAGTGTGAGACGGAGAGGAAAGTACAAGTGAAGTAGTTTCTCCAGCTTGGGAATGTATGACTGGACTGACAGCTCCACACCCATGCTAGCAAAGTGGGTGGAGTGTTTTATAAACTGCCTGACTCTTTGTGTGTGTGTGTGTGTGTGTGTGTGTGTGTGTGTGTGTGTGTGTGTGTGTGTGTGTGTGTGTGTGTG
>JAQQZR010000009.1:15451532-15467097 GCA_030068235.1 Notoglanidium macrostoma
TGTGTGTGTGTGTGTGTGTGTGTGTGTGTGTGTGTGTGTGTGTGTGTGTGTGTGTGTGTGTGTGTGTGCGCATATGTGCTGTGAGTCAGAGAACACTCATCTATGTGTATTTTTGTGTCTGTTCAGCTTTGTGTGTACAAATACTGAGTCAGATGTATGTATATGTATATATGTCTGTGAACGCCTGGCTGATATCTCTGTGGCTGAATTCTGGCTTTTGACCAAAATTGGGTTTTTCTGCCCGTTAAAATGCTTTAACATGCCTACTGATGTCTGAGTGCAAAAACACTCTACTAAAGTGTCATGTCCTCATACAGTGCATGAATGTCACAATACTGTCAAAATGTCTGCAATTCTCCTGCACCACATCATCATCAAAACAGAGAAGAGAGCTTCATTCTGAGTCAGATGAGAGATAAGATAAGATAAGATAAGATAAACTTTACTGATACCAAAGAAAATTCTCAATATGTTCTTTATCATCTTAAAATGCTCAGACTCTTTAAATGCATGCAATTATCTTCCTTTCCACTGAAAAGTTCACTTCTTTAACTGTCAGTACTTTTCATTTTCACATTCTGATTGGGATACAAATTTCACTTCAGGGAAACCTGCCGGTTTTAAAGCTATATATTGTAAAAATGTTCAACCATGTCAACAGCCCAGTATTCTCCTAGGTCAGCTATTGTATTTTTACTAAAATTGTATTTCACTGCATATTTTTTTTTTACAACTTTTCAGAAATATATTAATAGATATGCCATTTCCAAACATTTGATGTTAAAATTGTAATAGTATTCTTAATGAAAACTTTCTAAAAGTATGTATCGTTCCTCTTTAAACAACATGCAACAACAGGGAAATAAGAGTTCAATATCATTTAATATTCATACATAGTAATAACTTTCTGGAAAAACGGTTACCATTTGGAAGCACGTAATGATGATGGGTGTAGGTTAATGCTATAAATGTATAAATGTAAATGGAGATATATCCATGTATGAGAAAGTCAATTAAAACAGCTTGTTGTTGCTAATGCCTTACTACAAGCCTGTAGATTTGCTGCTGTGTGGGATTACCTAACTACTAATAAACTCAGGGAAGTGTAAGAACAACTACAACTATAGATATGCACATACACCTTTAAAACTTAATTCAAAATTCAATAACTAATCAATGTCATCTGCTTGTTTTTGATGCTGTTGTTTGTCAGTATATTTAAATGCCAGTCAGGTGATTCTGATTGCCATTCAAACAGATCACACTGAGGGACAATACAGAAAGTGCTCCACAGTAACATACCTCTAGCAGCACATAAAGCCAGCTACAAAACAAGCCAGTGGTGGTCATGCAAAGTGTGAACGATGCTGACACACAGCTGACAGGCCTTCCATAATCCCAGCACTCAGTGTTCCCTTTACCAGAAATTCACCTTCATGAGCCCAAACCCTGTTTTCCACTATACTGCCTGTGTATATAGTATGTATTATATGTCAGGTATAAATATATGTACTAAATAAGGACTAAAACACATAGGGACATGATGTTATACAATATAATCAATGACAGGGTGATGTGATGAGGCCAAAGGCATAGCAGAGTTACAGTTACCGGTTATCGGTATCTCTTATACCACAGCCGTATGCCAACGTTACAATTTTTTTACATTTATTACTGAATACAAGTCATACTTTAAATCATGTATAATTACAGTTACTGTATTTTGTAGAGCATGACACACCTTCCTATCTTAAAGCACTAAGAGTAATCTGTCTTCAAAAGACCTTAAGAATGATTTTTACCACAAGTCTACATTTAGAACCTTTAAGGGATATTCAGTTGTCTCTGCATGCGAAATGTTAACAATTTTAGGTAAAATCTTATAACAGAGCATTTACCTCTCATAGAAGGACCTGTTTAAGCAAGCTTTGGAAAGCAAGAACCCTTAATTATCCAATAAATCCTGAAGAAACCCATGAAAGACCTTGTTTATGAGTGCTCTATGAAGTCATGTTGTGTTGGTCAATGAGATCTCGCAGATTCACACATTCATGGTGTAATTAGTCCTAATGCGTCATTCACACTGACGCTAGTTGCGCCACAAATAAAGACATTTTTTGACTCTAGCAGACTTGCCCTTACATTTATGCCATCCATTATTTAACATTTGTAATTATCTAACATACTAAATATCTTTATCCTGAAAATGGACCAGAGAGAATCTGAACATGTCCAGGTGTGACCTGAAGCTGAGAAAAATAATTACTCTATGTGGAAAACTCTTCTTAGGAGATTTAGATGGTTTCTGAATGCTCTTGGCTAAATCACAGAGAAACTGGCCTCAGAGAAAGACTGTTAAAGATGAGCTGTCTGTGTGGATTGTAAAGCTTTGCCTCAAGGCTCTTACACTGAAAAGACTCGACTGGCTGTCAGGCTCACTTCAGAATGCATTGAACTCTCAAATCCTCCTTTACTCAGTGTTGCATCTTTGCGTAGCCTGGTTAAAATACAAGGCTGTTCATCCATCATGATTATCATATATGTGGGATCTAATAGATTATAAAAACAGGGCAATTATCTGGAGGTTAAATAGTAGAAGCTGTTTAGCTATATCTTTTTAAAAAAAGCAAAATAAAGATACAATAGATATAATTGTCTTCTGTCAACACTAATGATTTGTTCAACTACTGTTTCACAGAAACTGAGCCAGCAGATGGCAGCATACCATTAAGACAGACACCCAAATTCATTTGGTTCATACTGCATTTAGTTAGGATCTCAAGGGTGCCATAAGTGGCTGTGTTCAGTGAGGAGACTGTTCAGAGGAAAGCTAGTTGTCTGACTTTCTCCTTTGTACTGTGATGCCAGGCTCAGTCTTGGATACTCACAGCTTTGCTGAGCTCAGAATTCTACCTTATTGAACACACTAGCTTAAAGACAAATGGCAAAAATAACCAAAATTAAGTGTAAGGTGTTTGGCCATTGTGAGCCAGAACAGTTTCCAAGCATCTTAACACAGATTCCACAAGTCTCCAGAGCTGTACTGCAGGCATGAACACCATTCTTCCAGAATATATTCCCTGTCGGTGTTTTGATAATGGTTGTGGAGAGTGTTGTTTAACACTTCGCTTCAAAATCTCCCATAAGTGTTCAGTTAGGTTGAAATCTGGTGACTGTCAAGGCCATAGCATAGGGTTTACATTATTTTCAAGCACATCAAACCATTCAGTGAACCCTTGTGCCCTTTGAATGGGGACACTATATCTGACCACGATCAGATGTCTAACACAGTGAATTCATATCTTTAAACCAGTGTCTAAACAGGCTAGCAAGGTGATTTGCCTGTAAGTCTAATACTTAAACTAGTTCTTCTCTACATCATCATCACTTATGAATTAAGGGTGGGCCTGAAAAAAGTTGGTCACATATTGATCGGGGGCTACTGAAGTGCATTGTATCATGCATTGTATCAAATCATTGCGGATTCAGTGTAATCCTTAAATATCAAATAACTGTTTTCTTAAGAGTAGAAGTCATATCATATTGTAGCAGATTCAGTGGTATTGTCAAATATCAAATAGTTGCATTAAGAATTGAAATTGTATCGTATCATGCTGAAGTCTTGATGTTTACACCACCACCAGTAAGTGTACACAGTGTTTAAAAACCCTAACACCCCCTGTATTTGACACATTTGTACCAAGATGTACGGCAACAGTCAGTAATTGTACATCTATTTAATAAAATGGCTAAATGGGATTGTAAGATGCATCCCTTAGTCAAACACAGTGATTGCATAATATATGGCTGTAGTTGCTCTCTTGTTTCATACTGTTGAGCAACAGGAATTTTATTAATAGTTAGTTGTTTACATTATTACATGCAATTTCCAAATAATGCTAAAACGTGAAACTCACAACATAACAGAAATCATGAATCCTTTATTCATAACATACTTCCGGGGTTCTTCTGACCAATCAGAGCCTTTGTTTCCAGCGCCCCGCCCACACGCTTTGCCGGAGAGATGTGAGGCGAATGTGTACTTGCTATAAACACACACAAGAAGCAGGACAGCAGGAGGAAAGTCGTTGGAGCGGCTAGGATGTTGTGACTCAACGGTATTTCTCCAATTTAAAAAAAATATATCGGGTTAATATTAAACTACTCTGTGTAGTTAAACACTGGTGGTATTAATAAAAGAGAAAGACGCTTCCTGGAGACTGCTGTTGGTGGCGTTACCCGGTTAGCCGCCTCGCTAGCTGAAAATAAACGGCGCTTAGCAACGACCTTGTTTATCTTAAAATAATTGACGGTGATAGTGACTCGGAATGATTAAAATATAGTATTTGAGTTTTATTATTAAGTTGCTTTAAGTAGACAAAGTGTACTTAAAAGAATAGCTGGCTGTACAGCAGGTGTCTTGTAGCTAGCTAGCTAGCGTCAAGTGCTGAATACATACTACCGTACTACATAGTATAGTAAAATAGTACACGGGTAATTACGGGACGCATACTGTTTAGTACGGTAGTGTACAATGAAGCTTTATGCTTCAGTTTTAACACAGGTTTAGATTTAAAAACAGGTACGTATTAATCAAAACTAATTTACTATGTAATTGACACCCAGATAGCATTGCATTTTATGTGGTCTGATATCTATAAAAAAAAAAGTCAGAATTAGCCATGTTGGCAAATTGAGGTTGCACATAGTATTAAATGCAAGGGTGCCAATACTTGTGACATATGTTTTATCATATATTTTTGATGGTGTTTTCCCCCTTAGAATATTTGTTTACACAATAGTGTCACTTCGTATTTGACGGTTACTTGCTAATATTCTTATGTTTTTTTAATTTGGACCTGTTTAAACAATTTGCCTCTTTATGTTTGTTTGCATCCTTAATTAACCCCATAATCTCATTGTATTCTACAAAATATTTGGTAGAATTTAAAATGCATTTCACTGCGATGATGCTCTCGAGAAAGACGCTTACAGAAGGTTGTTTGGAAATCCTTTCTTTATTGATTAATCAAAAAAAATGATCTTGCCTTTATAAAAATTTTAAATTAATCCCAAATAATCAGCATTTTGGGGGATTCTTCTGTAATATTCTTCTAATCAAGGCTAGGGGTTGAATTGTAAAACGTCATGGATGCAGATCAACTAGAAACTGAGTTCTGAATATAGAAGGAAAAACTGATTTTGAGGAACAAAAATAACAGTTTTAAAAATACTAAGTGGTTTAATGTGGTAACTTGAGACAGGTTTATGAAGGAAAGCAAAATATATAAATTTCATGAAAAGTGATTTTTGGGTATATATGAAATGACATCATTGTGTCAAGTGAGCAGAATGTGAACCTTTTTCAAAGTTTCGGGTGATGCTGTGGTTGCGAGTGGATATAAATGAAAATAAACATAATCAGACATGTTATGAATGAGGTTTATCCAAACAATTTGAATAAAACGAGTGGCTAAAACGTAGATCTTCTTTCATAACCTTTTTTTTTTTAAACTCAGTTTTCCCCAAGGGTGCCAATATTTCCGGCGCCAACTGCACTTAATAAATTGCCAGCTGAGCGTATTTTGTATGAGAGCCAGAGCGTTGCTAAGATGCCAGGATTTATAAAGTTTACATAAGCCTGTGATGTGGCATACTGATGACTTCATCACTGCACTCCTCATCCCTTTCTGATGCATTGCACATTCGCTGAACGCAGCACATCTCCGCTCATGTGTGAATCTTATCATAGTCACATCGCTTCCTGTGAATTCAGCCTTGAGGTTGTCCTTATAAACCTCTGCTTCTGCCAGGACTGAGTATTTCCTTAGTGAAAAGAGCTCTGGAGGAAATGGCTGAAGGAAATAATCTCCTTTTCTGGCATGATTCACAGGCTCTTAAGCGCACAGCTGTCGAGCGTGACTCCATCAGTCGTGGGCTGTTGAGTTCTTTCAGTCTGTCAGAAGTTGGATGTATTTTTAGAGCGCAGTGTCGTTTGAAATTGAAACTGCTCTGACTCGGCTCCGTTCGGTCGTTTAGTTTGTCTGTCAGTCAGGACCATGCAAATGAATCACTTCCATTTTGATTGACACAGCTGCTTAATTCTTAAGGAAAAATGGGAAAATGAAAGACACGATTAGTGTCGCCGTGGATCCGGGATCTATCCCAGGAATACCGGTCACGAGGCAGGAATCTGATATAGGATATAGGTATAGGATGCCTTAAACTTCATGCCTGTTTGTGTTTCTTGTTTCTCATCAGCAGCAGAAGTGGTGTCTGAGCCCCGCTGTGGCCGAGGCGGACGATGCGGGGTTTGCGCTCCAGGACGGACTCCACGGCCATGCCACTGAACTCGGCCGTGGAGACGGAGAAGGCGCAGGCACTGCTGCAGACGTTCAGCACAGCATCTCTGCTGGCCAGCGCTGGACTCGGAGCCTTCTGTCTCGTAGCCGAGTCCATTCTGAGCTCGCCGTTTATCCAGCAGCACACATGGCTCAGGGCCGTGCTGGACAACTCGGTCCACGCCGTGATCGCACTCTGGTCTTGGGCCATCGTCATTGGCCTGAGGAAGAAGAGCGACTTTTATGAAGTGTTGCTGGCTGGCTTGCTCGCCTCCGCCATCGACCTGGACCACTTCTACATGGCCGGATCACTGTCACTTAAAGTAAGTGTGTTAACTTTTCAGAATGATTATTAAAGGTTATGTCTGTTACTTACATGGTTGCGTAAACTGCAGGTACGGTTTGAGGATGTGTGCGCTTATTTGCAAGTTCTGCTGAAAAATAAACAATTCTTGAAATGAGTTTAGAGTCGTATGTTATTGCCGAATGGTCGAGTGGTAAAGACTTGACGTAGCATATTGCTTGTTAACGTTACACGCTTTTATTGTTAAACCGCTGCATTAATCTGATTGATTAAACTAAAAACCTGCAAGATGTCATAGAAGTGCAAGACCAAACATAACGTAATAAATAAGCTTACACATGGTAGGAGACCGGTATTATGATCTCTGTAAATGTAGATGAATTTGGATGAAGGTTTTGTGGGAGACGCAGCATGAGTCTGCTTTGCGGACAGAGTGCTTATTCATTTTTAAATTAGCACGCTGTCACATCGGTTCGCCGCTCGCTCGTCCAAACCAAAGAGAGGTGACACCGTAACTGGCACTCACATTTTCTTGAAAAATGGAAAATGTGTTCGGAGCACAGTATAATGAATGTACTGTCATGTAACTTTGAAACCAGATCATGTCAGTGAGCGTCAGGTCTTTGCAGTTAACAGAAGAAGTATTTTCAGGTCCATATCCACTCCTTTCAGCCAGGAGCATGAATCTGATTCTGAGACTCACTGAAACAGGACAGATGACCAATTTGATCACTTTTCAGTTGTCCAGTTCGAGTGAGCAGTGCCCAGTGTAGCCTCAGATTCATGTTCTTGGCTGACAAGATGTTGTGATCTCAAGATCGAACATGTTTTGCATTCTGAGTTGCTTTTCTGCTCAGCATGGTTGTAAAGAGTGCTTATTTGACTTGATAATTGCACGTATCATAGATGCTTCGATTTCTTATAAATAAAGTTACAGCTTGTCTGTTTGTAACATTTTCTGAGAAATATTTGATTTTCAGTGGACCAAAACCACCTCAAGGCTGTGTGAGATATTTGCAGAGGAAGGAGGCAGTGCTGTCCGTAATGAAACGGCTTTACTCCGTGCCTCCACTTTAACCCAGTCAAGCTGCCCCAGGGCTTTGGGATTTATAGAGTAACTCGGCTCTCTCAGACTCGGGCTGTTTGTCTCTGTATTTGTCCAGTGTGTGTGATTGTGTATTTTGTGCTGTGTGTGTTAGGCAGCTCTGAACCTGCCCCGGCGTCCTCCGTTGCACTGCTCCACGCTGGTCCCGGTGCTCTGCTTCTCACTGCGCCTGCTCATGTGGGCGTGTAGGCTGAAGGACTCGTGGTGTTCGCTGCCCTGGCTGCTCTTCATCTCTCTGGCATCACACCACGTACGCGATGGAGTGCGCCACGGCTTGTGGCTCTGGCCGTTCGCCAACACGCCTCCAATCTCCTACTGGCTGTACGTCAGCATCACGGCCACCCTCCCCCACCTCTGTTCCGTGCTCATGTACCTGACCGGCACCAGAGACATGATCTCTACTAAGCACGGCGTGGCCATCGACGTCTGATCTGACAGCTTAACATATGATGCGCGATTAAGAAGAATCGCTGTCCTTTGAGCCTCTCCAAGGACATTATTTGCACTGCAGTCGTGTGAGCTGTGAACTTCTGGAGTTCAGCAGCACCTCACTTACAACTGCAAGTCCTTTTTGTCCCTTTATGTAATTTAACCAACTCATCAGGTGTCACTTGCTATCAGGGTTTACTGACTGCTGTAATTGGAACTGTACATTCAAACTATTTATAATCAAAAAAGAGACAAAACCGCGATTTTTGAAGGAATCTTTGCCATACCAATCCCAATTGTCTGTGATCTTATCATTATGCTCATTGTCACGTTTTTTGTTTTTTTTTGTTTGTTTGTTTTGTCTTGCTTTGTTCATGAGTTATTTTCAAGCGTGACCAAGCAGATTAAAAGAATTCGCTAGATGCTCCTTAACGGTACGTTTCAGCCCAAATCTCAAGTCTTTACAATTTCCATGCTCATTCAGCTTGCACAGTGCTAAATCTAGCAGCCCTTAGCTTTCCATCATGTGTTAGCAGTATTAACCTCTAATACCAAGCAGAGCTCAAGCAACAAACATGTCTTGGCTGTTTGACTAGATTTGGAGTAAGGTCAAGATTTTGGGCTTTAAGATTCTTTTCAATGCCGTCCCATGTCCAGGGAAGACCAAGGACACTGTAGTGGCCGCTAGGATAGCACATATTCTGCCATCAGTAATCACAACCTTCTGACCAGAATACATGCAAACGAGCTCAGATCGTTAAACTTGGTCATCGTGAGAGATAAAATGAGCTACAAACACTGCTGCTTTGTGTAGTAACAGTGTATAAAGCTTGAATAAGAGGAGTTGCTTTGTGCCAGAATCGGACTACACAGATTCAGGATCTTGACACAGTTCTGTATTATTCTGAATTATTTAGTTTTTTCTCACCAAGCTTGACAACTCCTGTAATGTGTTCCTTGGCGTTCCTTCCGTTAGCCATGATTGACGATTTCTTGGCCCTCCTCCCCAATGACATGCAAGGACATCAACGATGATTGGTCAAGGTCAAACTTGGAGTGTTGCCCGTCTGCTGACCAAACCACAGCAAGAATATAAGGCACTACGATCGCCTGATCCGTACATGTTGTCCATCGTGAAAGACAAATATTGTGTAGTCTGATCCCGGCATTAGATGAACATGAATCTGAGATGCTTACAGTTCCAAGACAGAAGAAAAGTATGAATGAAGCACCAGTCTGATTATTGAGCAGCAGTATACAGAATATACAGTGCAGTCTGAAGGTAACTGAACACTGCACATCTTCCCCTTATTGATCATGTATATCATGAAAATCAACACATCCGTGATTGTTATTGTGATCGCTTCAAAATATGACTAATATTTGTGGGACTCGTGAAAGGACGCTGCCTAATTTGGCAGTATTTTGCAGCGGTTCTCTAGACTCTCATGCCAGATTTCTAGCTCTCGAGCCAAAACGCTCCTCCTTCACTCACACATACATCAGGCCATTTGACCGACATTGAAAACGGCCAACCGGGTCAAAGGGTCATCAGCCAATGAGGGTTTATCTAATTAGCTGCTACTATCTGCTGTGAAGTTTTTATTTTTTAGTTTTTATCCATTGATTATTATAATTTTTTTATTATTATTATTTTCTTGTGCTCTTATTGTCAAAGCTGTGAAAGATGTGTTGTGAGTGGAGCATAAACACATAGCCTTGTTTACATAAATATTATAAAAGAGCTCATAAACCATGATGAATTATGATGTGAGAGTTAAAACAGGTACGTGACTCTTGGGCAGCAGGCTATCTTTTCCCCGTATACGCTCAAAACAATGCTGTTTAGCCTGGCAATCGGTGTTCAGTTTTAAATCCAATGTGCTGTGAAACAACCCAAAGCCAAAACAACTAAAATCATTTCTGTCCAGTTATTTCCAGGCCGCATCGTTCATCTCCGTGAACCGGGACCTGGTTCTGTGGATTATTAAGTTGCAGACTCTCTATATTCCATCTGCACACAAGCATTGTATCGTGGACTTTTATCACGAAGCCTCTTCCATAATAGTGCTTAATAGTTTTCTCAAATTCATATTTATGGTGGATTCGGAAAAGTGTGTGATCAACAGGCAGCGTTAAAGAAAAGAAAAACGAATGAATAGCTCTGATGAGTGAGGGTTTTTTTCTGTCTCTAGAACATTCACTATTACTGTAAATAACACTGTTGGAGGAAGTGAAATGAAAATGAACAAACCCATCCTTAAACAGACTGATTAGCTTCTCCTCACATGTCTGATTCATACTAGAGTTTACGTTACACTTAACTCGTTTGTATTCACTGAATTCCTTTGCTGTAAACCATGTGCAAATAATCTCTGTTCTCAGAAGTGTCGATTCTGCTGGATAAAAACAGGGCTGGACATTTCTATTCCGTCGCTCTGCTCATCACAGGACCCAGGAATCAAGACTTGAAGCGATTATTTCCCTTGGATATGGACAGAAATGTGAACCTTAAGGGATCAGTAAGTTTCTATTTTGTCCAGCAGGGGGTATCGGTGCACTACTGAGTGTTTTACTGTTTTGCGTACTGTTTTGTTATTTCGCCACTGTGTAATTGTACAGATGGTTTCATTTTGCACTTTTTAGTTATGAATTGTGTTACCGTTTTTCGTTCCTTGTTAATATCCTGTCAACTAATTGTCCTTATTTATTATTGATGAACGCCTGCTCTGCTCTCCAGGAGCTAATCGCAGCACTTGCATGACTGCAGCCTGTCAGGGCCGTCATGCCAGGTGACCAGGAACCCATGTGCACTTTTTGTTTGTGAACACTGTGTGCCAGGTTTATTTCAGGATTAAATCTGAGGAACATTCCAGTCGGTGTTTAAAACAGACTCGTCCAAGTCATTAGCCGCATTATCACAAGGAAGCCACTACACACCTAACAGGCAGACATTCAGCCTGACCCCTCTTTAACCCTGAGGTACTACAAGGAAATGGGAGCTTGTGTACCGTGGCCAGCGTCCCAGCACAATAAAAACTATACGTTTATGCAGGAAGAGTGACACCACCAATATTTCATGAGGTCAAACTTTTGAATCAGTGTGTTTAAATTGCTCTTGTTTACCTAGTTTGGTCAAATAGCAGCACTGTTTAATCCGGTCTGTTGTTTGTAAATTAAATTGATTGTTAGCTAGTGGGTAAACTTTTCCTGGCTCCGGTACAACGTGAGCATAATGTCGAAGCTATTTCCTTGTCAGCTGAAGCATGTCCTCTCGGCTTCTCTCCCAGCAGGTCCAGAAGTCTGTCTGAGGAAGGAGTAAGACAGATGTAGGGTTTGTTTGCTACAGTTTTTTGGACGTGACTTCGGTTCCTTGAAACACTAATGAGAGATAATTAAGTCAGGTACGTGACAGCTCAGCTTATGGAAGATAAAATCATTTGTTGAAATGCCTAAATGCAGCTTTCTTATGTTTGTGTTAGAGTAGTAGTCAAGGATCACCAAGTAAGTAATAAAACATGACTGGGCATGCTGTGATTGAAAATGGATCAACAAGAAGGTTGGCTCTTTTCATATACCACAGCAATTTGGCAACTTTATTAAAGAATGATTTGTTGTATAGTTTATCCAATTATACTTAGTTATTGTTGTGCTAGGCCTAGATTATGATATCTCTTACACTTTAGCAAATATAAAGTCATATTACTGAGAAACGGTGAAGCACAAAGTCCTGAACACATTCCCATTTTATTAACATAAAATCACACCTTTACCTCTGAGGCAAAGCGCCGACACTGGAGACTCCTTCAGACGATGCACAGAGAACATCACCACAACACGTTTTGTGTTTGAGAACGCATGAGCCGTGTCATGTAAATGGTTCGTTAGTGTAGAAATCATTTATGAGAAACAGTGCGTTCGTATAAACCTGTCAGATAAAGCAAATTAATCACCACCTTCTGACCCATCAGCGTTCAGCTCTGTGGTGTCTTACACTTCTGCAGTGTTCCCTATAACAGCGTGTTGATGATGTGTTAAAACATCTATTACAATTACAGGAGAACCAACTTGTGATAAAATAACTTTTTATTTCACAAGAATATGAACAGAAGAGTAATAAACCAGCTTATATTATACACAAAAGCAGAATATACTATACATACATTTCTCATTATTCTCGCTTTCACCACCCCGACTTAAGTTTATCACGCCATCACACACAAAGCCGGCCCTTACGCAAAACAAAACCACCAAACGTTAAAGACACTTTCCGTAAGAATGCAAACTGAAATGATTTGACACAACTCAGTCATTACTGTAGTGAAATGCTCTTTCACATCAATCTTATTTTTTTAAATTAATTCTTTTTTTTTTAAGTTTTAGATTGGCAGAGCGGCACCCACCCAACAAAAACCGCACCAGACGCCAAGAGAAGATCTAAAGTCACGCTTCAAATCAAGTCAAAACACGCATGCAGTTTCAGTGTCCTGATCCGTTTTTGGAGCATAAGAGATAAATCGCATTCCTGTTGTTCCAGAGAAACAGCTGTGGGTGTTATTTTTAGTGCGCATCCAGAAGCAGTACACAATGTCCGCTCGCACCTTGGTGTAGCATTCATGCACACCAGAGTCAGAGCTAGGACGGGGTCGAGATAGTTTTGGTTCATCACGCGGAACATAATAGATGTTGTAGCAGGGATAACAAAATGAACCACAGAAGGTTTTTAGGTAAGATGTTAGATGGTAAGATGTCCTTTTTTGGGAAAAAAAAAAATTTATTGAATTACAAGTATGTTATTTTAATCATTTTCTGTGGATCATCCATTAGGGGATTTTGTTTTCTATACCTGTGAACATTATTAATATGGGAAGATTCTGAATACTGCACTGCAAAAAACAAGTCCTAGCAAGTGAAAATATCTTGACTGGGGTCAGATTTAGCTAGTACGTCCTATTACAAGATTTCAGCAAACCAAACAAGATCGTTAAAACCTGTTTCTAGACTTTCGTACTAATTCCAAGCTCGAAATTACAGAAAATAGAAAGAAACAAAAATAATCCGCCAGTAGGAGGAGAAAACGTAAAGTCTGAAATTCCTACAAATGTCCGGAGATATTTTTATTTTTAGATTTCAAGTTTTAATGATCTTATATTTGGTCATTTCCTTACAGGAAACACTAGCTAAATCTGACCATAATCAAGGTATTTTCACTTGTCATCCTTCTACCATTGTCCGACATTCACCCAAAATGGAATTGCGCCGACAACGCAGTGATTTTATTCAGGATATTTCCTCGTCCCCACTGAACTTAATTCCTTCGCTACACCTCTGACACACACACACACACACACACACACACACACACACACAATATGTCCCTCGACATTTCGGTAAGCAGGAGTAAAAATATTCAATGTGTACAGTACTGAGGACTACATAAGGCATAAAGTTTAAGCATAAAGCACAGTGATGAAGGTTAAACGTGACGTACTGTCATATCACACCAGATTTCACACGCATGAGTTTGGCAGACGCTTTTATCCAAAGCAAGGGCACGTCCTTGTTTCCTAGCCGTGCGCCACTCATATTTTGCTACCTAATCCTTCCATGCTGATTGAATTTAAAGCGACATCACTTGCACCGCCTGTGGTTGAGCGTAGGACATCCGACTGCAGACGGGGTGTGATCAAACGCCGAATTATCTCCGTTCGGAGTGTTATTACACGCGTAGCACTTTGTTGATGTTTTTGCATATCCAACATCCCACTTATCACCGGACTTCTCATTCGGCTCATCAGCCTCACAGGAAGTGGTGGCTCAGTGGTTAAGGATAAGAGTTCATGTCCCAGAACTGCAATATCATGTGCTGTCAGCCTGGTTTCTAAACAGAGACGTTGTTATGAGTTATTGTTTCTATAAGGACTTGTATAGTGGATGGGCCACATAAACTGAACCTAAAGAAAAATAGTCAGTGATGTGGTTTATTTAACTTCTATATAGTGTCTCCAGTGTCAATGGTTTGAGTAGGTCAGGTTTTCAAAACAAACAAAAAGTCCGTGGTTTTTATTTTGACTTATTAACGTTGCGAGAGAGCGGAGAGGCTGACGAGGGAATGGCGTTTATAGCACACGCTTTTGTGGACGTTCCACAATGTTAACTGTAACTACAGATTTATAAAATGTATGCCTGGTCATTCTTTAATTATTAAAAAACATGATAAGAATAAATGCTTTGAGCCGTGCCGTAATAGGGAAATGACCAGCTTCATTGTTTTCCTGTAACTGCAGTTCCTGTGTTTTCTGCAAAGACCTTGTCTTAGAGGATATCAAATTTTGCATGTCAGTTTGTCGTTGTGGAGGTGGAGAATGTCTAGGACAAGCTTAAACATAGGACGCACCTGTGCATTTACATTTACTCATTTGCCCGAGGCTTCTGTCCACAGCGACTTCAGCTGAGGCAGAAACGAGTGTATCCGCAACGCGAGAGTCTCCTCTAGCCTAGGATGAAGAACAGAACGGTGTCGAGGAGAATTAGAGTATTCCTAAAACACCAGAGGAGTGCTTTACTATCCGTAATCAACCACTGAGCCACCGCTGCCCTAGACATATCCGATGTTGTCCGCGCACAATGGAGTTTAAACGTTACCTGGAAACATCCAGCAATAACACAGTCATGCCAACACAATTCACTAGAGTGCTTTGGCAACCAACCAGGACACTGCATGCATGTCGCTTTACATAGAATGGCATAAAATGCAATGCCTGATGTCCTGATAGGAAATAAAACACACACTTTACATAGAAAATGTGTCATTTGATACATCACAATATTGAATCTGTACAGAGAAAACGATATTTGTGCTTATTAAGGATACACGTAAAATAAGCAACACAGAAAGCACACATGCACTTTTTAAGCTTTATGACACTGGGAACGGTAAAAACAAATCCATATATTTGATAGAGATTTTTGTACAATAATATACCCTAACATAAATCTATATTTAATAAAAATGTAAAGATAAGCTTTAATACAGAATCAATATCAGGAATATGCGTTAGCTTGAAAATAGATATCAGAAGGTCTTTTTTTAAGGCTTGGTAGGGAAAGAACCAGTCGGGATCTGCTGTGAAAGTTGTGTCATCCCATGCGAGTGAAGCCTGCGTTAAGGCAAAAAAATATATAATAATTTCAAGCCAAAGTAGTAGATGTGTGTGTGGGTTTTAAATGGAAACTGACAGAATTTTGTGAGAAGTGTGTGATGGGTATGTAACCGTGTTTCTGCTATTTAATATATACTACCAGTCAGAAGTTTGGACACACCTACTCTTTTTCATAGGTTTTTCTTTATTTTTTTTGCTTTCTATGTTGTAAAACATTACTGAA
>JAQQZR010000009.1:15475911-15507964 GCA_030068235.1 Notoglanidium macrostoma
AGAGAGAGAGGGAGGGGGAGAGGGAGAGGGAGGGAGAGGGAGAGGGAGAATGAGAGAGAGAGGGAGAGAGGGAGGGAGAGGGAGGGAGAGGGAGAGGGAGAATGAGAGAGTGCAAACTACATCAATTACATACATACATCGAGTTCAGATTTATTCCAAAGTGCATGAATTAAAATCAACATGGACACCATGAAGACTATTAAGTTCGCTTAAACAGTTCCAAAAATAAAAAAGGGAAAAAAAGACAAACGTCTTCACTGGCTCATGGAGCTTACATACGCGTTCGGAGTAGTCTTCTTTAAAAAAAAAAGAAAAAGAAAAAAGTGTAAAATGCTGAGTTTTGTGATTCTGCTCAGAGACGACGTCAAAAGGAAAGTTTTCAAATGCATATTGATGTTTGAAAGCCATTCTGCAGACAGTTTACAAAGGCACATCATGAATTAGTTTTTAAAGTGTCAGAAACGTTTCCAAATGTCCAGCAGTGCAATAGATACAACATTTCATGAATCATTTCCATTCAAACCCAACAGCTGAAGTGTACGCACATGCAGGCCATTCGAAGAAAGGCCTAGCACTGGATCGGACAGGAACATGTGCATTTGTAAAAATGCGTTCGCTTTCATTTACCTTAACACAATTTACTTTTAACAGAACACCTGTTTAATTTACGACACTAAGCTATCAGCACACATCCTAGCTAAAATTGCTCTAATTAGCATGTGTTGGAGGAAACATGGCTAGTTAATATTAATTATTCTAAAACAATAAAGTATGTAAGTGTACATGATGATTGTATAGATCAGGGGTCATCAACACGGTGCCCGTGGGCACCAGGTCGCCCTCAGGGACCACATGAGTCGCCCCATGGGGCATGTTCTAAAAATAGCACTACTCACCAGTGAGCTCCATTTAAAATTTAATTTAATTGTGTTATTCTTTTTGAATCAAACTTGCATTGACGTAGATTAGAAAACGAGAGAGAATTAAAAAAAAAAAAAAAAAAATGTTTTACATATACATGAACTGTGACCTAGTCTGGTTCAAAGGTCAGTATTGTGCGGATGACAAACTGCAGTGTTTGCCAAGATAAGCTAGCGGGCGCGGATAAGATGGGGAGATGGATGCGGTTTCTACCTCCAAAAACATAGCAGGAAAAAATAAAGAAAACTCATCTTTTTCACAGTGATTGGGAGGAAGAGTTCTTGTTTTTGCGATTGTGAAAGAAAAATGTGTGTCTCATTTGCGGGGCGAGTGCTGCGACGGCAAAGCGGCACAATGTGGGGAGACTTCATTACGTGTCACAAAAACTACCATGCTGACTACCCCACCTAGCAGCGCACTGGGGCAGAAAAGGCCCGAGAGTTAAAGGCAGCTTTGGGCAAACAGCAGTTTTCTTGCTTTTTTTTTTTCTTTCCAATTTTTAAAATGTTACATAATTGATAACGTTGGCAAACATGGCACATAGTTCATGATTTGTTAAGAATTGTTACAGAGGTAGTGGTTAGTAAAATGGGACATGATTTCCTAAGAAACGGTGCAGAAGTGATCGGTGAAAATTAAACAAATGAAATGCATTGAGATTAATAGAAATAAAAATAAAAAAGTCATGTTGAAATGTATCTGTGTTTCCTACCTTGTTAAATCATTGTTAATTATTATTGTGAGGAGTCATTAACATGATCAGACAGCGTCTTCACACAGATGAATAGCTATAATAATAATAATAATAATAATAATAATAATATAATTAAAGGTAAACCGTACAACTTTGTTATTTCAGAAGTGTGTATCAAACTGGTAGCTCTTTGCGTTACTCAGTACCCTTGAAGTAGCTCTCCGTTTCAAAAAGGTTGGTGAGCCCTGGTACAGATGATGGTAGGACAGTGATAAACTGATTAGCGCTAATCCTGGCAACTTGACAGTATGCATCTTTAAATAATATTCATTTGGACTTCAGCATAGATTACGTCTTAAATATTGTTGTATAGTCACTTTCTGCCCTGAAGTGAGTGAATAGTCTTGTTCTAACCAGTGTGATGAGGGACAGGGTTGTGTCACGTGACCCCACCTGTAGGAGGAGATGTACTTGGTGGGTAAGTGTGTCCTCACTCTTTGTGTCCATGTGCACAGTATTTTGAAGTGACATGGCAGTTTACAGGAAACTCTCAGATATTCAGGGGCATCTGCAAGACACAAACAAGCAACCAATCAAACGTGTGCGTAACACACCATCCACGGTGACATCACAGCAGGCGAATTTCTTGGTAAATTCTTGGGAACCAGGCACAGGCTGAACACTTAAACCCCCGACTCATGTGATCTTGCGTGTATATGATCTCGCCCTTCCTAACAGGAAGCTGGAGTGCTGTGTTGTGTGGTGATTTCCTGTGACAGGAAGTGTTTTGAGCTTTACCACCGCACGCTTATTGTCTCCAGTGGCCTCGGCCCACAGTTTGAGCAGGACATTGCTGAAGTGCTTCCTTTTTTTTGACTATTAAACCATAGCCACCAATAAAGCCTGATGTACGGCGATTCCATGTTATGGGAAAAACGAGCTGTACAAATGTACAGTACTCTTTAAAAATAACACGCAAATGTGAAAACTGTATAAAAACAGTCAACTCTTCCGGTAATGATGAAATGAAAAGTGAAATCAAATCAATGGTGCATTAAAATCTACATCATTTCTGTTAAGTACACCGTTTTTACACATTTTATCAGAAAATTCCTATTGGCGTACGGAAAAGTCTCTATGCTGAATGTTTATAAATCTAAAATGCGCTGGGGTTTTTTACTGATGCTCTACGGAAAAAAAATGCATTTTATTTAATGGCATGCAAAATTAGGTGCACTGCTTGAAGCGTTAATGCAGCATGGTTTTCCATCCATCCATTATCTACACCGCTTATCCAGATAAACCAATCCCAGCTGACTTCGGGCGAGAGGCGGTGTCCACCCTGGATAGGTCTCCAATCCGTCACAGGGTTCACCCGGAGACGAACAGCCATTCACACTCACATTCACACCTATGGGCAATTTAGAGTAGCCAGTTGACCTAATCTGCATGTCTTTGGACTGTCGGAGGAAACCAGAGCACCTGGAGGAAACCCACGCAGGCACTGGGACTCAACCAAGGTCCTGGTCATTTAACCAAGCCTACAGGTAACAAACTACTGAAATCCCAAGCACCAAGCCTACCTACATAGAGAATCCATTACTTTTGGGTACATTCAGTTTAAATATTTTCTGAACAGCAAAAACACATGAAATGTAACTTTCACCAGCTGTAATTTTAGGTGGTTTGAGATCAGATTAGATCGTGTGATGCCTATCAGAATGGCTGAAGTGTAGCATTGTGGGTGAAGTGCAGCATTCACTCACAGCCTAGGCGCAGTGTGATGCTCTGCAGTATGACTCCTCCGGGCTCCTGGCAGCTGTAGTTACCCTCCATGCTGTGTGTGGTGTTGGTGAGAGTCAGAGAGCCGTCTGAGGAGTGAGTCTTCTTGGTCGGCACTAAGCTCCCGTTGTGTGTCCATTCCACGGCAGACCTGCCAAAACTCACAATCAGTCCCTCAATCACTTCACTTTATTCTGTCCCATAGTGGGCAAATTAGCACAACCCCTTTCCACCACAGTATTCCCATGGATATTCCCATGGTATTGACTGAGAATATCGATTTGGTCCAAGCGGTGGCTTTCTGTGGCCAATTTCAGAGTCTGGGGAGTCAGTGTGAAGGGATTCAGTGTGATTGAGCTGCAGGAGCTTGGCCTGTGTGTGTAGTTAGCAGGGCGTGAAGCATGAAGTTATCAGTGTTTACTGGAAGACTTGGCTGAGCTGTGTAACGTAGCGGCTGCATAGACTGATAAATGGGAACGTACCCTGGGTGAGAGCCTCTGCAAGTCAGGATCACGGTGGAGCCCAGAGCACCGAACTGCACGTCTGAAACTGCACAAAAATACACGACACATGCTGAAACTAGACTGCAAACCAAGCTTTATTACAATTAGATGTTACATATTCTAGATTAGCACAGGGAAGTGAATAAATGCTGTTAAGGCTCAGGGAAACAAGTGTGCTTTGAAGTTAGATCTGCTAATTTTACTGTTACTACAAGAAGTTACGATTATCAAAACCACGCTTTACGTTCAGTTTAACAGACAGCTTTTGCACATGAGCAACACTGAAAGAACAAGAAATATTAATCGTCCTTGGATATGATCCTGTTGTATTTACCAATGTGGTTCAGATCATGTGAAAAGTATGCGGTTCGTAATGGTAACTCTTTGCCCTAAATGAGCAAATCAACCATCATATGGTCACCAGGACTGTAACTCCACTCTGGAAGGGACTGAGACTGTTTATGTTACCCTCCTTTACTGCCCCTTCAGCCCACAGGATTTATATCAGGGATGGAATAACACGCATTTAGTGCCAAGTACTGGACAAAGAGGCAAATACGCACATATGTGCTCTGAGGAGTGGCTGGCCTCCAACACCCTGGGTCTAACTGTACTCCAGAAACGGTCGTGCTCAATGTCTGCTTTCAGGGAATATTGGCAGAAGCGTATCATTTAAAAGCCCACCACATTTCTCACATTTCTCCCCATTGGGCCAGCAGGAATATTGCCATTTACACACACACAGACACACACACACAGCTTGAACTCTTTGTATAAACCATAAACGATGCATGGGGAATTGCTCTCGGCTTCGAATCTTACAACAGATGCGCATTGTTTGTGCAAAATACAACATAACAGGGCCTCAGGTTTGAGGTTCGGGTAAATTATTATTTTTTATTTTTTATTTTTTAAAGATTTCTTTCGTCTTCTTTTTTTTTTTTTTTTTAACTTGTCTTGGCTGATATCAGTTTTTTGAGTTTGATCAAACGCTAGAGACATGGTTATGCTCTGGCAGAATTTACTACGAAAATTTATTTAGAGGAGATCCAGGTGCTCAGGGTAAACAACACCAGAAGACTGTAAACAGCATTTTTCCTTCAATAGCAAGGTATTCGTGTGCAGCGTTCAGCGTTTCTTACCTTCATTGCTCAAGATTTCTGAGTTGATGTGGACGCAGGATAGAATGAGGATCCCAAGCACTATTAGACCACCGGGGCATGACACTAAGCCGGGCATCTGCAAAATGAAACAAATAAAAAGAAGCAAAAACTTGGTTGATAAGACTTGTCGAAGTACATGCAGAACCAGTTAACAGCTGGCAATCCAGCACCAGGTCCCTTATTAGGTCCGAGATTGGTGCAGGCTGAGGTATGGAGGAAACTCTACCTGCCTGGCAGCCATCAAGGCAACAGGCACGATAATTATGGACAGGAGGCCTCTGGGACAACGCAAACATGACATCCGTACCAGATGTGTGTACTTATCCTGTCCTTTCTCTATAAAAGCATCACAGAGAATAAACATCACTCCGTTGCCTATTTGACAAGGGAAGCAAAGCAGCTCGCAGTTACAGGGTCAAGAGAGGCGACGCCACAGCTCCACACTGAGCAGACCTCGGAGATATTTCTCTACAGCGTTTTCAACACCTAAGGAAGAGCGTTATTCCTACAAAGGAAAATCTAAGAAAAACAGCGAGGCACTTCTGGGCATTCAAAAGGTTAAAGCATTCGTTTTAAGTTTGCAGATTTGGCTTATCTTTACTCAACTGAATTCTGCAGCTGTGTATTTATTGCTTCATGTTTCTAAAGAATATCAAGTAAACGAGTCCCTGGCCAATTCTCGGTGAGGAAACTACCAGTGCATTAACTGTAGGAAGGCCAAGGCTAATCACTCCCTCAGGCAAAGAGTCATGCAATTCTTAAGTCGTGAAGTCACACCGATTGCCGTTACATTCTTAAGTGCGACAGCAATAGTACAAGTAGTAAAAGCAGCAGCAGCCGTAGCGGTAGTAGTAGGAGGACGAGTAGTATTTTAAACATAAATGCAGGTTTTTCCCCTCAGGTTAAAAGTCATGCGAATTCTTAAAGGTCCACTATGTAGAACGTAGGGCAATCCATTAGCAGAAATAGAATATAGTATGGAATACAGTGTTCAGAAGTATCTTGCATTTTGATGATTTGCTGCCTCTACGAATCGGTCAGAATGAGCCCTTTATATTCACGTAGCGCGTCGTGTTTTTACAATCGGCAACGTGAATCCGAAAGGAGGCATTGAAACGGTGACAAAAAAAAGAAGAAATGAACTCGGAGAAGAAGAAATAAGCGCAATCAGGGTTTGCCTGTGCTGACTAACAAGTTTGAGAGCCCAAATTTTTAAAAAAAGAAAATGGAGGATCGTACTTCTTATTCAGCATGGAAAAGGCAAGGGAGTGTGAATGTAAACACTTGTCAGTACGCTACACGCCCATGGCGGCTAATACACGTTTGGAAAGGGAGGGGTAAAGGTTGGCTGAATCTTACATAGTGGACCTTTAAGTAATAGTAGGTAGTATAAGTAATAAATATTTAAGTAATAGTAAGTGAGAATAGGTGTCACTATATTCTCATGTATGGTAGCAGTAATGATTAGTAGCAGTTGTTATAATAGCAGTAATAACAGTGGTGGTAAAGGTAATAGTAGGAGTTACAGTAACGCACATGGTTGCAATAACAGCAGTAATATTATAAATACTACTGACATTAGTAGTAGCAGCACCAGTAATAGTGGTTGCTGTAGTAGTAGTAAAAGTAGCAATGGTAGAAGTATAGTGATAACAGTCATAATAGTAGTAATAGTAAAAATACTGGTAGTAATAGTAGCAGTAACATTAGTAATAGTTGTAGTATTAGTAGTAGAAGAAAAAATAAATACTTGGGAATACTTGGTAACAGGTGATCAATCAATACGGCCTAATAAAACGCAATTTGGTGAAATATAGCTTAATCAAAAAATTCTGAAGCTGTACAAGCAACTTACAAAAACCTTACAAAAGTCTAAATATCATAAACAGCCATCTGGAATTTCAACTGCATTTCTGCAACATGTCCTAATCAAACAGACTGGAAAAAAAAACAAAAAAAACTTGACTTTACTCACGACTTTCACCTCTAAAAATTCAATCATCTACAAACGTCAGGACATTAATTTGTTGTACGGCATTCATATACGGAGAGAGGCCACTGGTTCAGCTTAACTCGGCCTGGCTTGTCTGTTGTGTAAAAATAGCCTGATCACTAAACAACAGATAAGACTAACATCTGCGCTTTTCTTCAGCATGTAACTGAATACATCCCCTGCTTCCCTTTTACCACATACGGAATAAAATGTAAAAGACTGTCTCTACCTGAAAATACAGACATGTGATTTGTTTGCACATGGTTATTTAAGTACTTCGAATGGCTTAAATGACACCATTCGATGAGCTTTGGGCAGACAGATGAACATAAAGTGCTCTGAAGTGAAGAACTAAAAACTTCCAGGCAGTGTAAACACCAGAGAGAAGGAATAAAACACTGCTGTATATGACTTTAGTGTTCATTTATCTGCTCATAGAGAGAAAAAAACATCAGCAAAAGCAGCACCATTAGACACATACAGCCAAGTAAACTCATAATCACTGCACATCGGTGTTCCAAATTGATCTATATATTGAAAAAAGTGTGTTACAGGATGTACTGTAAATGCGTAAACAGTGTCAAGTTAAACAGTGGAAACTGTGACGTGCATCGCCTGTGATTTTGATAGCGGCGCAACGGAATCATCCAGAAACAGATCCGTCCTCAACAGCGTGAGAAGGACAAACAGTGCACAGTGTTCCTGATTAGAGAGCAATATAAAATGCCATGTAAATCAGCTTTAGCCTGTGCAAACGATTTGCTGCATATCATGACCGCTTTTATTCACTTATTTACTTTCCAGACGTAATTGTTTACCAGATCAGCCATGCCAGCCTTGCGCATGGAGGTTTCTTTTCTTTCCATCCACAGTGCCGTGTTGCCAAGATTAGCCAGCAGCACGAGCCAAACCAAGTGACAGAGACGGATGATTTAGTGATTTTGTGGCCATCGACTTGAATCTCACTCATAAATTTCTGGGAACTTGGACAGGAATTGTATCTTCAATCCTTGGTCCAATCATCACTACACAGTATCCAGTTTCAGATTAATGTCGTATGTATGGCTGGATTTCATCTCTCAAATTAAAAAAAAAGAATGATTGTTCTTATGTTGTAATGCTCTAGCAACAAAATGTCATTGTGCAAACGCATATTGTGAAGTCACAGCAGAAGAAGCAGAAGAAGAATAAGAAGTGGAATATGAAGCAGAAGCATAATAAGACGAAGAAGAAGAAGAAGAAGAGGTGGTGGTGTAATAGTAATAGTAATAGAAATAGAAGTGGTAGTAGTAATATTAGAAGACGTGGTATTAGTGATAATAGCAAAGATCTTAATCTTAGAAAATCTTAGAATATGCACAATAGAACATCATAATTCATCTCTATGGGAGCAAAGCAGTTCCAGTCTCATTAGTGGGTGTGTCACCTTACGTCAATGAAATTTTGCTGAGGAGATTGAGACCTCCTCATTGACGTGAATGGAGCGTTGGGTCCTTTTGGTCTGTATAAAGTGGGATCTGTCCCCCCTCTCCCTTCTAAAAATCGAAAGAGGAAGTGGTCATATGGGTTATTCCATATGAAATCACCAGAGCTCCCAGTGCCATGTCTAAAAAAAAAAAAATGCTTTGGTTTGTGATATTTTGTAGTCTGTCGTGAAACAATTAAGACTGCGTTCCATTCAGATTGTAAAAAAGGGATGTCCATGATAACCCCCATGTGAGGTTTGTAGGTCACTTTAGCAGGCCATAAATGAAAAACTAAGATGCAATCGAAGAGTGCAAAGAACACCTTCACATCTTCAGTCAGTTTGGGGTAACATTAACCCTTATAGGGCCTGTTTTTTGGGCGTGGCCCTCTCAGACCCCCTTTTTGACCATGACTAGGATTTTGAAAAGGTTTGTCTAAATAGAATGCCCAAGGGATATGCTTCAAAATAAAACTAAAGCAATTAGTGACCTCCCCAATTTCATAAAGAATGATCCATATGTTTACGACTCTTGTGCTGAATCAATCCTTTCTGATGGTAGTGTTCGTAGTAGCAGCTGCTTTATCCAGTCAGGGTTGTGAGGAATCTGGAGCCTATCCTTGGAACACTGGGTGCGAGGCGGAATGGGACGCCGGTTCATTGCAGGGCACCACGCCCACACACGTTCACACAGTCTTCCATACCTGGGGGCAATTTAAAGCAACCAATCCACCTACCTGCATATTTCTGAGAGGTTGGAGGAAACCGGAGAACCTGCAGGAAACCATGTGAACGCGGGGAAAACGTGTGAAACTCCACACAGACAGTAACCTGAGCTCAGGATGGAGCGGAAACTCTGCAGCCAGCCAGCCAGCCAGCCAATCTTATTACTTCAGAGAAACAGATAGAGTTGAAGTGCTAACCACAGGCATGACACTCTTTTTTTTAACCGCTAATGTACGTTAATAAGTGGCGCTCTCTGTAGTTACTGTGAACTCTGATTTTACTCTGTAGTACATTCTAGTTTTAACAGAGGCTCTCTTCTCTTATAGCTGTTACACTGTCCTCACTTCACGTGGTCGTACGTACAGTCGAGTTCAAATGTCCACTCTCTCCACTATGAAAAAGCGAATATGGAATGTGTGAATCTTGCAATAAAACTAGGGTTAAAAAAAGAAAAGAAACCCCAACAAACTGTCTGTTGTGGATCATATCCTGCACTGACATTCTCAGTCACATGAACAACAGCGCTTCTGTTTTCCTTACACTTCGCACTAACACATGACCGTCAAATTCATTGAATATCCGTTTTCCCACCACAATTTCCACCAAGGCTGGAGTCACTTCAGGAATGAACTTGCATTTCGAACAAGGAAACGGAATTGCAATTGGAATTCAACAACTACAGGAATTGGAATTGCAATGGAGTCTCAGGAAGTGGAATTCAATGAAATTCGGTCTAATTCCCGTTTTACTGTTTCTGAACATTTATTTAACATTAGACAGTGATAAACATTTGAACCTTTCAATATTTAAGGTATCTTAGATACCACGTGATGTATGAAAAAAACAGTTGATGAAATGTAAGTGAAATAAAACTGGAGAACTGATGAGTGAGCAGGATATAACGGACACTGGTGCTATGGTAAGGATTTGAATAGACTGTTTATGCCAGTATAGGATTACCAGATTAATTCAATAAATGCTACCACATCAGAAATGATGTCTCAAACCCATAAGAGTCATAAGATTCTTGTGTAGACGTGTACTCATCTGAAGATGCCGTTCAAAGTTTAAAGTGGCTCGACTGGATCCATGCATTGTGATTACCTGAAGGTGCAGGAATTGGTTTAACCAAATGATCCTTTAACAGAGGGGTTCCCAGAACGCTCAGATTTCTCAGCCATTTCCATATTAATAGCGGTTCCAAATCTCCAAATCTCAGTGTTAACACTGCAGTCCAGAGTTCATCAGATTCTCAAGGCAGTCCAAGATGATGTACACGAAAAGTCAATCAGAAATCGCTCCAATCTAACCAACACATCTCTCAAGTCTCACCTTCAACACAGGCACTAACCGGCCTTCGTTTACGCTCCTAGGTTATGAACCTTCACCTTGCATGAATGCAGGGAATTCTGGGAAATTTAGAAAAATCTAATGTAGAAAAATGTTGTTATGGACAGAGTAATGTGCAGCGTGATAGGACATTCATATTTTCTTAATAAAGAAATAACGGTAATTTGAGAAATTAACCTACATACACTTACATTTAAATGTAAACAAACAATACTCATGTATTTATTTCATATGTTTTGAGTAATGGGATTCATAATATTTAATAGACACTTTTTAGCAAATCAAGTCAAATTAACTTCCAAAGTGGAATTTATTTGAATTCAATTCCGTTTGACATTCCAATTCAAGTCAAATTCCATTTTCCTTCACCTACATGCAATTCCAATTCCAGGAAGTGAACTGGAATTTACCAGGCATTCTCAATTCAATTCCTTAACCGACCCAACCACAATTTCCACCGTATTTACGGTCTTTTCCATAAATGTAAATGCAGGTGCCACTTTATTCAGTGCTGCTGCTCAAACACAGCAGGTTGAGTCGTCTTTGTGCCCGAAGTTGCTGCTCTCGTTTTCTAATTCGCTTTAATCATTTCCTCTTACCATATTGTCATCTACCACTGCATTATCTGCAGGAAGGCCAAGGCCAAGGCCAATTACCAGAAGGTTTTTATACACGCCACAGAGCATGCAGGATGTTAATTACATAATCGTATCATGCAGCGCACCTGTCTGGAAGAATTTGCACTTATGTTTCTCCTCTCATTTATTCAGTTTTTTCCACCTTTAATCTGTCACCTGGCTTTAGGTCAAGAAGATTTGCCAGGTATTTTGTTTTGACCAGATGTGTCAGGAAGAATAGCGGTAAATGTAATAACTCGGAGAATAAAAAAAAGGTGCGCAAGACCTCGGAGGGAATTGTAAAGGTGAAAGATGGGTACAAGTGAGTTGAGAAGATTTCATTCACGTTTAGAAAAGGGTGATCGTTTGAAACTTATAATACAGATTTCTATAATGATTTATACCGTTAGATATACTATTGGACCATCTTTGCCAATCCGTGACCCCTGAAACACTGAATGTCTCCTTAGCCATGTTGCCATTAATCCGCTTAATGTATAATTTGAAATTTCGAACTAAAAAAGCGAGCAATGGAAACGTGTGAATTTAGGAAAAAAAACAAAAACTCAAATATCACAAAAAAGTCTTCATGCTTGCATGAGGTGTTTATTTTTCCCGCAAAATTGAATTGAAAACCTGTTTTTCCGCATTTAAGCCACATGTCATGAAGAGCAAATGGAGACACGGCCTTTTTGAAAAAAGAAACCCAGCTCTGTTTGCTTAACATCACTCAGTGGAAACAGACCAGTCACAATTGTGTTTTGTCAAAATTGTTTTTGGTATAAACAATTTCTTTGTCTTCTTAATTTTGTCCAGAGGGGACGGAAACTCTTGCACTCAACTTCCCATCAGCCTGTATGTTGTATCAATGTCCTAAAAGCACAATATTTCAGCCCACTGTATTTGGTGTCGTTCCGAACATTGTTATCTACCACTTCTTAAACCAATCAAATAGTTTCCCCAAGTAACCAAAACATGGGAATGGGTCCCTCCACGGAGTTTTTATTTGCCTGGTGTGTGCCGTAATGGATTTATGATTTCTCCAACCCGGACCTGCATAAAAACTGACCTGATGTGACATGACTAATAAAATGTCCAGTGGGACACGAAACCAAACTGCACCAACTCTAAAACCAGGGTCTAAAAATAAGTACAGCTTTGAGCCTGAGGCAGCGAGTTGTCAGGACTTTCATCATGTAAAATCCTTTTCAAAAAAAAGTTTGCAGGAGGAAAGCAATGCTTAGAGCAGCACAATTGGAGCTTTCCAAACCGCAAGCCGAAGCTATAATCCATCACTGATTTCAGCAAAATTACTGCGACGCACAGCTCAACCATCAAACGAGCTCCTTCTTTCACTTTTAGTTGAGCCATGGTCCCAGAATGCAATCATCCCCGACAGTGAATCTTATCAAACTCCGATATTACACCACGTCTGAGATTTTCCCCTAAGCACGTTCAAATTGAGGAAGGAAGCCAAGCCTGTTGAGATCGGCGGCTCTTTGGTCCGTTCTGATATTTGGAAGCGATCCAGTTTCTTCATTCTCAAGAATCTGACAAATTTAGCAGGAAGGTGTTCCCGCCCTCAGAACCCTGACAAACAGTCCACTGTGCCCGCTATCAGCCGCAACACTGCAGCCAGATCTGATCCTCAATCTATTAATGCTTCAGGGAATCAGAAACCTACCGCTAGCCAAGCTAGAAACCACAATGTGCTGTAACTCCACACGTACATGCGCATAGTGGTTAATATTTTTTGATTATTGTATTGCATTTGATCTTTACATGTCATTGCCTTGCCTATTTCACCTCCCGCTTAGGGTGGAAATACACCCTGGCCGTCCAGGATGCACCTATCGCAGGGCTGTACACCGAACACGGATTCCAACTAGCATGATGGTGCCTGCAGCTTTAAGATTGCCAAAAATAAATCGCAAGGTATCGCATAATATGCGTTTACTTTTCACCTATTTGGAATTCCTGCAAGACTCTTAATAGCCTGTTGTCTGACTTAATTTCCCTTGTCCGTGCTTGCCAACAGATAAAGCCGTGAAAGGCTTCGCTCGTAAAACGTGAGTGGGGGATTAAATAAAGAAAGTGAAACAATGTGTTGTTCATCAGGACTATTTTGGCAAACAAGTATTAAAATAAGTGTCTCCGCTGATGTTTACCACAGAGCACGTGCAGTTTAGATCATTTAATTTTGTTCATTTAATTAGATCAAAAATGTTTACCTAGTTACAGCTAATAACCTGTTGGGTTTATTTACAATCCAGACTTCAGTTTTGCAAGCATTCCTGACATTGTCAAGGGGCAATTAATAAAAAAAAAACCCAAAAAAAAAACAATTAGACTATTAGACTAAATTCTAATGCTAGAAACTAACATCTACAGATTCTGCTATTTTTTTTCCGGTGCAGTGACGTAACATGTACTTGACACATGGTACACGTTTGGCCACGCCCCCCCCCTTCCCTGCTTATATAGAGCAGTCAGTTTCCCAGGCCACAACACATATCTGGGGGGAAAAAAATAACTTCGTAAACCTTATTAAAGAAGTACCAGATAGCTGATGCAAACATTTGGGCTGTGTAATCAAAATGTCAGAGACCTTTCCAGTGACTGCTAAGCTCGTTAAAGCCATGAAACGCAGCTGGAGAAGGCAAACACGGCTCTGTTAATCCTTAGATAAAAACAAGGCAGGAGACGTTTTATGAGGTTTCTCCTCTCCTCAGTCTTCGAACATTCAGCTCATTGTGAGTGAGGATACAGACACGGGAGGACGCAGTTGTCCGAAAGCATTATTTGTCTTTGGGGCAGCAGTGCGTATGCGCAAACACACCGAGGTGCTGAAAAGTGCTGCTGGCGTGGCGAGGCCGGCTGACAAATTCATGTCACCCATCAAGCACTGCTGCAGGACAAGGTCACTGGAACAGCTATTAAATAGACTCCGGCCAGGCTGGGCACACGGCTGCAGATGTACACTGTACTGAAGTTTATCTTCTGGGGTTTTTTCCCCTCCACATAGGACATTATCCCCACATTACTAACAGGGCCAGTAGCCTCGCAATGAAATGCAACTGCATGGATGTCTGTAGGTCAGTGGAATAACTGTCCAAGAGACAAGAAAGCAGCCAATTATCCGAATTACTCTTGGGTTTATGAAAAGAAAAATTAAAAACCCACCTCCAACAAGAACTGTAAATCCGACAGGGCTCAGACTAGGAGCGTCAAAATGAAGACACCATATCAATAACCTGATAAACTGTCTTAGTTCATGTTTCTGATGTTTTGTGAGATCTTTATATTTTGTCCATGTTTATGTAATAATAATTACAAACTTTAGAAGTTTTAAACTGTTTACAAATGTAAAAAAAAATGTTTACAGGTTGCTAAAAAAAAATGCCCATTTAAATTAATAGACATTGAGTAAAAATAATTTTTATTAAACTCTAGATATTTTTTTTTTTTTTTTTTTTTTTTTTTTATAAATGCAACAATATTGTTTTGCTGGCATGTTTATATTTAGGAACCTGTGTGTGTGTGTGTGTGTGTAACATTGCTCAGTTTATTCAGCACTATTATATTATGAATGAGATGTCCCGCATTTAAATGGTTTATAGTTAGATTTAATGGTGTGGAACGTCTGAGAGACAAGTTAGTTCCTGTTCTTACCTACATTATAGCAGTGATAGAGTCATTCTTCACCAGTCTCTCTCTCTCTCTCTCTCTCTCTCTCTCTCACATGCACACACAAAGTGCAGCCCATCATTTTACCAAGAAAACAGAGAAAACAGTAAACGTAACCGAGCCTGAGCTTGCTTACAACCGAGACGCCTTTCATAAATGTTATAAAATAAGAATAATTACTTTGTTAAACAACCAACAACCCATTTTTTTTTAAATCCATCCACAATTAGTCTTAGATTATTTGGAGTTTCTGCTGTACACGTCCCTGTGTATGCGCGGTTACCGTATAAACGATACAGATTAAGTATTAACCTGTTGTTCATGTTACAGCCAGAACCTGTGCTGCTATATGACAATAAAGCACACGCTCTGACCAATCAGATTCCAGAATTCACCAGCGCTGCGGTAGAAGAATTAATGATTGCTTAATCATTGTAGAAACGGAGTTAAGGTCAGAGTTTTATAGTGTTACACAACTTGACCGAATGCTTCTTAAAAGTTATGTAACTAGTTCTCATTTTTACATGGTAACAGAAAAAAAAAAAAAAAAAAAAAAAACACACACCACTAGAATCACATATGCCAACCAGATGTAGGATCCGAATATTCCTGCTAAAATGAAATGAATATTTATGAGCGCGATGGCCGGATGAGTGTGATGCGATGTGGTACCGATCGGGCTGTGGAACGCATGCACGTGGACGAGTTTATCGTGCGTTCTGACTCATCGCACAGCCCACATGTTCGGCAGCCAGCCTCCAGAAATAGACCACGGTGTCATCCAAAAAAAACGTCAAACTAATGTCCCATCACTGAACCAAGCGTCCTCCTGAGTGAGCCAGCAGCTGGGAGGACATGGCTTACTACAGAGCACCAGTTTTTAACACTGCTGTCTTTTTTCCGCTGTGGTTTTGTCCAGAACGTCTAAAGTCATTATTACAGCGCCGGTCCTGGGACAGCTCGGCCTTAAACGGGCCTCAGGCTTTGTTGTTAAGTGTACGGCTAAAGCTCACAAACAGCAGCCTATAAATACCATGCATTACAATGCAAGGAAGAAAAGAAAGAGCTAGAGAGGGTGTAGGGAGAGACCCGAGGGGAAGGAGGCCGCCTAAGAGTCGGACAAACAGCTCGGAAAAGGCCGAGGAATGCGCGGAACCTGCCAGGTTTCTGAGACTCCATTAAAATCTAGACTCTGCATGAACACGGAGAGCTCGCGAACGTTTAATAGCCCATGCCTGACGACCGCAGAACCGACGTTTCTCTCTGTGCCATGACAAAAGAGAGGCTTCGTCATCTACGGTTTACTGACATAAGATCAGCGTGGCCAACGCCTACTGCTATAAAACGTGTATCCGTCTCCTGCTATCTTGTGTTTGTTTAAGGAGACATGGAAAGGTAAAGCTCAGCTCCAAATAGCCACGAGGGTCAAGGTGACTTGCAGCGGTGCACGAGGAACACTTTGGGAACGAACCTATAAATACCACATATTTTCCCAACAACCTTTCTTTAGAGAAGATTTGTAAATCACAGCCACTTTCTTTTAATTGATGCCTTAGCTCTGTTTAGCCAGACATGTTCATCCATGCCACACTGAAGTCCCTTATTAGCACCCTTTGCGCACCAGGCAAGTCTAAGCGTAGTTCCCTCCAGTGACTCATAGAGGAACACTCAACACAATCCTTTTTTTACAAGGGAAAATGTGTGAAGGGGGGGATGGGGGCTGAAAATAGATGGCATCCCTAATTTGTCACATTCCAGAGTCCGCACGTTACACACCCAGTGGAAAAAAGGTACTCGAAACACATTTATGGAAGGCACACCAAAGACACGGTTTGGTTCGAGAGGCGCCTATTGTGTACGGCTCCTGCGCAGAGTTTCTTGACAAACAACTCAATCAATGTCGGTGCCATTTCCCCGGATCATTACCCTGCATAAGGTCATCAGTGAAAGGTAATGAAAAGACCGGAGCCATAATGATGCACTGATCAACTCTGTTTTATCTTAAGCTCGCTCTGCTTAATGAGCCGCACAAATAGGGAAACGGCGTGCCTGAAATTTGATGCTTCACACAGCAAGACGTTATGTACCTTGGTGCCTCCATCCAGTCTAGCAAACCTCATGCTAAGAAAAACATTTTATATGCGAGAGCAAACTCTACATGCAGTTATGTGCAATCACCATTAACTACTGAAATTTGATATACCTCATGCTCCAAGTTTGCGTTCTGTAAACAGAGGACTCTAGAATACGCATCCTGTACGTTTCCAAATGACTTCCGATCGCCGCTCCGCTACATACGTTCCTCACGCTGTACGGGCTGAGACTCATTAAAGATTAAAGCAAAGTTTCAGCCAAACAAAGGTAATGTAACTGGCAGGGCATGGAAACTAGACATCTTATGTGTACCAGCACAGTTAAGCCTCCTTCGAATCAAACTGGATTAACCTTACCTGGACCTGGAGCCTTACTTTACGAGACTATTCAATCTAAGATATCCTCAATTGTCAGGGATCTCAATTCTTATAGTAATGCAGTAACTAAACCTGGGAGAAGCCACACCTATGCGCCATGGTTTTGTTATTGAGTGTTGAATCCGTCGCATAATGCTGACGTGTACATCCAGAGCATGACGTATCGATGCTGGCTATCTGCGTTCGAGTGAACTGCTCAAATACTTTGTCCAGTCCGAATCCTTTAATCCGTCCTCAGGTGAAGACAGTCCAGCTGTAATCATAAGCGACATTCGCATTGTTTGTGTGAACTGGCCCTTTAAGTCTTGGTATATAGATGAAACAAAAGCAGCAATGATGCGGAATAAACGCGCTACGAATGGTTTTTCTTCTCTCAAGAGGACGACGATTTTTTTTAAACCCATTGACAAAAAAAAAAAAAAAAAATTACTTCATCTCCTCCTTGTGTTCTTAGAAGAACTGGATGAAAACAAGATGCTGGTTTCCCAGAGTCCCCTGCGCTGCAGGGCTGCGGACGCTCTCCAGGGATGGTCGAAAGAGAAGACCGAAAAAAAGAGAGAGAGAAAATCGAGTTATGCATCTTCTCACAGAGCGATTCAAAGAAAACAGGGTATCGTCGCAGTTGTTTGGATAGGCAAAGCTTGCTAAACAGTTCAGGACGTGGAGATCACGGGGAGCCACAGCCAGCATTCTCTCCTCGTAACTCAAGCAAAGACCACCCAGCAGTGCGGATATTGATGCGGATTATACAGCTGATCGACTTGCAGTCCCGGCAGAAACTGCACATCGTTTGGGTTTTTCAAAAAATGCTAATGTTTCTATGCACGATACTTAAATACAGCTAATATTTCTATGTACAGGAAAAGGACCCCTGTGGTTAGAGAAGGAAAAAATGAGATTTATTGCTGGTAATGTTGTTTTTAGGTGCGCGCATTAGCCACAAACACAGTGGATATAAGAGAGCCTAGAATTAAAGTGTGCAAGGTTTGGCAAGAGTTGCTGAAATGCTGGACTTTTGTTGTCATGGGGGGAAAAAGGTTTATACTGAAATTATGTGGCACACAGTAACTAACTTGCCTTAGGAAACAATCTGAAAGCCAACTATTTAGACAGAGTGGAACAGCAAAGACAGCTGAAGGTTTTTGTCAAAACATCGAGTCCTCTTAGATTACATTTTGCATATAACATACATAATTAACACCATGTGTGGACCGCTGGGGCTGGATTTCAACACGGCAACTTGGAAAAAGTGGAATTTAAATCATACACCGAGGCTAGCTTGTGGAATGCAACACAGCTGTGTATAACTCGGGTAAAACAGGCTGCAAACGCAGGACCGATAAGGCCTCGGAAGACCTCAAGGCTTGCAGAGTGTACACATCACGGACAACGTACCTCACAGTTCGCTCTTACTACTGGTCCCAACCACCAGGCTGCTCTCTGAGGAACTGCAGAATTAAATTTAGCTCAAGCTGCAACATGGCCAAGCAAATAAACATGTGTGGAATGGTAGGCCAGTTGAAGTGGCACAATCAAAGCCTCTATACACTTCGCTCGCAAGGTGAGCGAGACCTGATGCTGAATATATGTCCGGCTGAAAATAGGGGCCTGTCCTCACATCTTCTCAAAGTAGATTTAGATTTATACTCGGTGTGACAACTCGAGACAAAAGGCTGCTCTATAGCGTTTGCCATGGACCCGATCCTTTACTTGGACAGTGGCTTCGGATAATTGCTCAGTGGACTTGATGGACTGCCAGTGTTTCAGGGTTCGTTTGGTATGCAAAAATGATTCGGATATGAATCCGGTTTGTCATCCTGGGGATCAGGTTATGAGGCGGTACTCTATGCACAAACCGTCAGCCCCTCAAATCCGAAGACCCTTGATTTATCTCTGGATCTGGAATTTCCTTTAGAAACTGGCCAGGACAAGATGGCTACCATATGCCAGCTATTCACTGAGATTTGGATCTTTTCCCAGGATATTTGAAGCCTCAGCCAGCTGTGCACAAAGCTAGACTGCGCACCATTTTACTCACCACACAGCTAAACAAAATAACAGAACTGTTTGTGTCAATGATATATACTATTTTATTCTGGCACAGTGTCCAATGGCATTTGATTATAATATATTATCAGATCCGCAATCCTTTACACAAGTAACTCTGAGCAACTTCCAGAAGGACGACAAAGAAGGAGGAAGGAAAACAAGGAAGACAAACTAAGAGGAATCAGCATTTGCTGGTGCTTGCTAACAAGATTCAGAACTAAACTTTTGCAAAATGGAGGATCAACCATACTAGTTAGCGCAGAAAAGGAAAGGGAATTTGAATGTACGTTCTTGGAAGTACTTGACGGCCACCTAATACACGCTTGAAAGGGGAGGGGAAAGGGAGGGGCATTCAGGTGGTTCAGTCATACATTGCATACCTTTAAAACTGAAGTATGCTTGTACGATTTATTGTTCAAAAAATGCTTCCCCCCCTTCACCAATAAAAACAGAAAAATCAACATATGTGGAATGATTTGCAGAGGTGTTTTGAACTTTTAGTTCACACTGTTGTGGAATCGCCTGAAAGTCCACCATCCAGCTGTTCACGATTGCTGAACGGGTGGTAATATTATGCCTGACCATGTTGGAGATGCTCATTTGTCTGTCTTTTGTCGGTTCTGGAAGATTACAACCATTCATCGTCGTTTTTTTAAATGGTAAATCGCATACACAGAAAATCGATATCACGGAAGTCTAGTTCCAGACGGACTGATTTCCTTGTTCAGTGGTTGCAGACTTGGACGGCGTTCTTGATTACAAACTTGTGATTACAAGGTTGCGTCTGGGAGCCAGCAGAACCTTTCATGGAAATGCAAACATTCTTCTGTTGAAAAGCGCAGTCGTGATTTACCTCAGACAAGAGGACATGGTGCCTGTGAGTCACGGCTACACCGAACTCAGAAACTCTCACTGATCCAAGTGGCCTATGATAATCACCCCTCATCTACCAAAGGGAAGTGTTCGCTTTGCCTGAATACATGCCTCAGTCCCAGTCACAATGTTAGTGCTCGTGCAGTCTGCTAGAGACGAAACTCAACGGCTTGGCATTTAACATGGCGCCATAGTACTGCTGAGTGTAATTACAGAGGCAATGCTCATTCCAACATGCTACCACATCATGGACAGCACTAAAGTCCTTAACACAAACATGTCTTTTGCACAAACGAGCACTGTAAATCAAAGTCAGATGGCGCGAAGCCCGCTAGCAATGAGCACATCCGTGGAGCTCTCGAGACGGTCTTCTGCTTTTGTAAAGCAAGTGGCAGAAGAAATATGGGTTCGATTTCAGCTCAGAGCCATATGACTCATGGGGAGAAAATGCTCAAGAATGGATTGAAAAAGGTCAGAAACTGCGGCAACGTCCTCAGCTTGTCACAGCGACAAGAACAAAAAAAGGGGGGCCTCCGGTTGTAAAACTCCCTGCTTTCGGAGTCTTCCAGAGCCTTGATCCGTTCAGCAGGCGGCGAGCTCGCGTCGAAACTTGCAGGTGTGTGCGGTTCCACAGCATACGATTCCCAAACATTGGAACGCTCTCTCCAGAAGATAAAGTACGCTGGCCCCCATGAGTCATAGCTGCTGGGAAGCGAATGAGTATTTTATTACCGCTGTTCCAACATGCACAGCTCATGTGCAGCTTCAGCCCCAGACACGTCTAAAGCATGCTGGCACCCAGCCACCAGCACTGCACAGCTCCAGACCCTCTGCAAACACGCCAATGTTTTAGCGTTACCACCGATACCAGCCCGCTCTTATTCTTAGGCTGTGCAATCCACGCTTTGGTGTGTTCCATCCCCAAAGGGATTACGGTTGCCCGTGGCTCCTTTTGTGGCTGTAGTTGGAGAGAGAGATCTGTAGCAGATAAAAAGGCTTTGACTTGATCAAAGGAGAGGCCAAAATGGCCTCGGCGAAGGCTGAAAATATAAGACTGCCGACATTTACAAATAGCTCCCAAGGGAAAATAAAGGGTGTGTGCTTTTAATGGATGCTGGTTGGTTTGCTCAGATTTGGCTGAAGAGGGATACCTGAACGCAGCCAAGTCAGATATGCGACACAATGGGTAAAAAAAAAAAAAAAGACTGCACAATGCCTGTTCAGAGAAATGAACTATTTGGACGGAGTCTATTAAAAGTTATGACTGGTCATGAGGACAGGAAAATGAAGATCATGATTGCGTGCTTTTAACACGCCACCCTTCAGTTAGTCAAAGAAACCTGTGCTGCCTTTCACACACTCGAAAATACTAGAACAACAAGCTGGAGCACGATAACACAATGTCAGCCTTACAATTGGAAGAAGGGATTTTAAATACTTTAAACAAGGAAAGGCTTCTTGCCAGTGAACGGTGAGGCCAAGTTATTCATACAGTACTTAGCCGCTAACCACAGTGTACTCTATCAACCCTCGCAAAGCCACATAAGTGTGCTTCGTTTATTCTCCTTTATATTGTGGGCAGAACAGAACCAATGTCAACAAAAAACTGGTCAAGCCAATTAAAAGACATTTAAATTCTGATCTATAGTGTCTTTTTTTTCCCCCCTGAAATCCCGAGTGCTACTTGTGCATGGATGTATGCAACCTAGCTAGAAAAAAACGTTAGAGGACTTTTTTTTTTAAATGTCAACCAGTGTACTAGAATTAGAAGATACAGAAATGCCGGATATATTTAAGGCACTTGCTGGTTGCTAATTACAGAGGGGAAATATTGGCAAGAATTAGATTTCCTTTAACTGGATAATGTATTATCCTCTTGGCAAAGCTTTATGCAATACTGCAGGTTGCGTGTATAATTTAATTCTGTGATAGACAACATTTTACATGATATATGACTGACCTCGTATTGCTCTTTTTTTCCCCATATCTGAAATATGGTATTATCATATTACAAAATCTAAAGGTCATTCCTCCTTAGATGACAGCATGCGCATCCAAAATTTCAAATGCTGAAATTATCCAATATTGCAGTGAGCTGACTTGAATCCATGCTTATTTTAAAAATAAAAATAAAAGCATGTGGCATTTGGATGCAAATTAACCGTTAGGTGAAAAAAAGGAAAAAAAAAAAACAAAAAAAAAAATCATGCATGTGACTTCTGAGAGAACGAAGACAGAAATGTGAATCAGATGCACCTCAGAGCTCATGTTGATGTTCTGGGTCTCTAACGAAGCTGAGAACATTACAACAAATCTCTCTTTCCATGCAGTTTGGCATCATCATTTCCCTGATAACTCACCAGGCTAGTGGACGTCCTAATTGTAATCGCACGTTTGCATCTGGGTTTGCGTCTTTTAGTCGGTGACACTTCATAAACAAAGTCCTAACACGGTTGTTCTGTTTTAGAGTGTCTCAACGCTGACAGCGTTCTGGTCATAATGTTTCAGAACTTTTGTTGTGCATAATGTAATGACTGGTGGAGACACACAGATTTCATAAGCAGTTCAGCCTTAAAATGAATTTGAAACCGATTCCCTCAACAGCGCCACGGCAGTGGTTTAAATCCCATCTTGGGCCTCATGCAATTTTAATCTTGGAGGTGCTCAGAGCACAGCATGGCTCGAACTTGGCAGCAGAAATCGCTTTTTCCCTTAAACAAAGCCTGACAGAGGAAAGCACAACCGAGTTTAATTTAAAACTGATTACAGCCATTCCAAAAAGCATGCTGAAATACGAGCTGGAAATGAATGTGTTCAGTGTATGAGAAAATTGGACTTGGCAAGTCGGTAAACTGATGAAGATTCTGTTCTCGAACAGTGAAAGAGAAAGAGAAAATTCAGACTACAGCATATCAAACCATAAGCAAAACTCTATATTTCTTGTATATTAATGAGTTGCTCTCATATTCAAGGTTTCTCAAAACCCAGAAAACCTCATGTTTGCATTCCTTCATGTGCTATGGACCGTGAGCCGTCCACTTTAGAGCAGAGGAATGCACATCTGGATACATCTTCCCTCTGTATATATTTTCTAGCTGCTCCTTGAGAACGCAGCTCCAGTGTGCTCAGAAATTAAACAAAAGCCTGACATGATGAATGAACCAAGCGCTCAGACAAACTGAAACAAAGACTTTCGGGTTCTCAAGGAAGCAAAGACTCTTGTGCCCAAGCTGTCTCAACGCGGTCAAAGACCAAAGCTCTTCAAGAGATTACGGGATTTAAATGTTCTGTTCCTGCTGAAGGCCGAAAGGTTCAAAACAATCCCCCTCTGTGTAAATCCCACACTAAGAGGTGCAGTAATTGTAGTGTGGCTGTTGGCACAGGGGCCCTTATGCAGGTAAAGCAGAGAAAAATACTGCAGGGGAGATGTAAACAAAGCTGCCGATGAGGGCACGGCTCTGATTTCCATCCACATGCAGACCGCACAGCTTCCAGCTTTTTTTTACTGGAATGGAATAGAAAAGAATTGAATGGAATGGTGGAGTAAAATGAAATGGAATTGAAATGAATGGAATGGAAAAGTACACCATGAAACTAAGTCGTGGAATGGAATGCCGTGAAACCAACTGGTGGAATGGGATGAGATGGGATGGGATGGGATGGGATGGAACTGAATTGTGGAATGGAATGCCATGTAACTAACTGGTGGAATGGGATGAGATGGGATGGGATGGGAAGAAATGGAACTGAATTGTGAAATGAAATGGAATAATAGAAAAACTCCAGGTAATGGAATGGAATTTACCTGAATGAATTGGAAAAGAGTGCCACTGAAGGGAATGGAATTGAACAAAATGGAATGGAATGGAAAAACATACCATGGATCGGGACTGAACTGAATGGAAGAGAAACGTATGCAATGGATCGAAATGAAATTGAGTGGAAGGTCATGGAAGTGAATGAAGGAATGAAACAGAATGGAATGGAACGTCATGTCGTGGCTCTGAATGGTGGAAGGAAAGGAAAGGAAAGGAACTTCTATAGTCTGCACACTTAGAAAACAGTTCCTCACAGGTTCTTTGGAGGGTAAATGATTCTAGCTTTCTTAGGAACCTTACCTTGGAAACTGGGCACAGTCACCCACGTAACTTTTATCATATAGCAATACTTTTTGCATTCAATCATTAACTTGTTTTGTAAAAGCAACTAGATCCATGTGTAGCATGGCTGTCACGTGAATGAAAGTCTGTCGGGGTCGGGGTCAGGGTCGGGGTCGGGGTCGGATGGAGGAGGAGGAAGGTAGAAAACAGTAAAGCATACTCCACCCCTGATAACTGGTTGATGTTAATTATGTATGCATGGTTGGCTGCTAGCTAGCAAATTGCTTGGGGGAAAAAAAATGCAAAATTTCATATAAACACAAGCACTTTTCTGTACATCACATCAGACCCAGATAACATGCAGCAACCTGATCATTTGTTGGAAGCTTTTTCTAAAAAATAGGCTTGATTTATAATTATGCAAAACTAAATAAATTACATGGAGCATACAATCAACATTTATTATTATTATTATTATTATTATTAGTTTAGTGTAGTGTAACACACTGCAAGTCTGTTCATTTTAGATTTATTTCTGTTTTGTAAAAGCAAGAATGACTGACTATAGTGTGAAAACTTAAACAAATAAATAAATATTCTCCTTTAGATATTTCCCCTCCAAGTCGGATCAGATTGCTATTGGAGGTGAAGTTATCCGTATTACAGACTGAAGGAAGAACACTGCATCACTGGATCACATTTCAACACTCATAATAAAGTGGATATTTTAATGTAACAACATATCCAACACTTGTAACAGGTTATTAAACTTGATGAAACCTGCAGTAAAAGTTTCGGCGATAATAAGAAGAGCTCCGACTCTGCTGGAATGTTTATCTGCCTCCCAAACAGCAAAACAAAACCCAAAAACAAATCTACATTCAAACATTTGCGTACAAAAACAGTGGAGGAAGACAGAAAGAGTAAACGCGTGTAGTTTTGTAGGACGGAGTTGTACAGAGGCAACAGGCTGAGTGTTTGTTCCCTCGGGAGCCAAAACTTTTCCTTCACTTTCGCTACCCTGACCTCAGTTAGCTTTCAGTCCGTTTTCTACTTAACCCTGCGTGTGGATATGGAAATAAAATCTTACCTTATATGTCTTTTAATGTCAGACAGGCATTTTGACACGGTTCCTCTCCATTGCTGGAGCTGCTTTAAGTTTTTAAACCTTCGTTAGTAGGACGAGTAAACGCTACGGGCTACGACTTTTCCCTCGTAAGGTCCTATTGGAGGACGGCATTGTCAGTGATGTTTTTTCCCCAACCGTATT
Source organism: Notoglanidium macrostoma (assembly GCA_030068235.1). Taxonomy (NCBI): domain Eukaryota; kingdom Metazoa; phylum Chordata; class Actinopteri; order Siluriformes; family Auchenoglanididae; genus Notoglanidium; species Notoglanidium macrostoma. Next base: position 15,501,576 of record JAQQZR010000009.1, read on the forward strand.
ACGATAAACCCGCCTCCTGGACTAGGATTGGTTAATGTTTTTACTATCCCGCGGTTCAGGCGAATTATTAGCCAATCAGGACTAAAGAGGTGGAACGTTAACCAATCGTAGAGAAGGAAACTGGATTAGGCGGAATATGGGTAGGAAACAAGGCTGTCCTATTTCCTCTGGCCGATATGTTAAAGAGCCAAGTGTTTTGTTTGTTACGTTGATGTGTGTACTCAGGAGGATACACAAGAGGATAGTGAAGTTCTTGTACTGGATGTATATGAGTCATTAATCTAATTAGCAAAGAAAATGAATTCAACACATTCTTAGTGAGTCAACCTTTTTTTGAGCATTTCTTGAAGCTTCAATAAACAGTCATTAAAATAATAAAAACAAACAACCTCCACTATTATAAAACCGTTAAAGTGCCCTATTATTTCCGTCTTACACGTTTAACTCATTTACCTGTTTCCTGTTTTGCTCATACAACAGTTCCTAACCAGCCTAACAGCTGGACACGTTTGGACACGCCCCTCTCTGGATCATACAAGCGTGTGATAATAAAGGGGCGTGGCCAGACAATCCTGTTATTAGATTGGTGATGAGTTTGGGAAATGTTGTATTAGCTAAACACTCACTGAATAAACACTCCCTGAATAATCCTAGTAAACATAGTTGAGGTAGTGTAAACAGCATTATTTTTTTTACTTAACTTTGCTCCTAATAAGTTTGTGCGACGGAGGAAGTATGAATTTTGAAGACATTTTTGGTTTAGGTGTGTTCTTATCTGAAGGGGGATAAACAAGGTTTAAACCCTCTTTAGATCATCAAAGTAGTCTGAATTATTTATGATTAAAGAAAGGACTTGCATGAGAACTGACTTCCAGATCAGATCAATCCATCTCCTCTAATGATAATGATGATGAAGATGAAAATACTGTATGTATGCATTGCGTGACTAATATGATGATGTTGATGATAAAGATGTTTTCCTCTAATGATGACAAGGATAACGGTAATGAAGATGGCGATAATGAGTGCAACAATGAAGATGATGGTTTTGACGGTTGACAATGATAAGGAGGATTACGTTGATGATGGCCATGATGATGGTAATGATGGTGATGACAATAATGATGATGAGGAGGAGTAGGATTACATTGATGATGGTGGTGATGATGATGAGATTCATGGTGATGATGATGGTAGAAATGATAATGATGCTGTTTCACAAAGTAACGTACTGTACAGTAGTAGTAGTAGAGCTCAGTTGTACATGCTTGGAAATAAAGGTTAAATTAGTGATATATTTGGGTTCTTCTGTTAGTCCTTCTATGGGAACTTTTAAAAATGCTGTACTGTAAAACTATTAACCCTTTGTTAAGAGTGTCTTCCATACTACCTAGAATACATTTGTATGATTTTGTTTCCTGGTTCTGACATAGATGCTGAGGATATATAAAACTTGCACCCAGAATATCAATAATAAGCAAAACTAAATAGGAAGGCTAATCAATGAAACAGTTGGCTAACTATAAAAATATCAGTAGTTCTGAATATTTGTGCTTGCGCAATCTTGTATATATTGTCAAGTACACACAACCCTGAATATTTTCCACAGCATAGGATCTTCTTCAGCCTTTAATCCAAACAAGTAAACCAGATACACCGAAATGCCACATCAAGATAACCGCAAATATGTTTACTTATTCATCCGAGGATGCCGATGCGGCTTTTCCTAAAACCAAGGTTCCAAAAAAACTTACAGAGCATCAAGCATATGTCGGCCTGGTGGAATTTCTTCAAAAGTAGAGAGAAAGAAAGGTCACATAATACCGAGTTTCATCACGAACGAGTCGGCTCTTTGAATCAGCAACGAGAATGATATTTTGAGCAATGATCAAAATATCACAAAATGACAATGAGACATTTGGGAGACCAAAGAGTCAGCTCTTATTTTTGAGCTTCACTGAAAAGCTGGAATTTCCATCACCAGCTATAACATAACTTTAACTCTAACCCTAGTTTTATTACATCATGACCACATCACAGTCTTCCCACCACTGCTTGGCTTCATAGGGGTGCAGCTCAGAGTTAAGTAAACACCTTGTTTGAAAAGGATTCACAGGAATGTTGAAGAGTTAAACATTTGTTTACAAAGATTTATATCCCTCGATTAATCACATTATAAGATCCCGGACAAACAGATCCTGATTGAGAAAATAGCTTTGTAGTTGAAAGAATTTTTTTTTTTAAATATATCAATTTCTGTTAAAAAAAAATTTTCAGTCGTTGAGGACTGACAATTTTTTTGTAGTATTTTGTCACAGGACAGCACAGAGGTATGGTGGGTAGCATTGCTGCTTCATGCTTCAGGCTTCAGGTTTGATCCTGAGCTCAGGTGAGGGTCTGCACTGAGTTTCTGGGCACGTTCTCCTGTGTCTTTGGGGGTGTTTTCCCAGTTTGGGTGGGTCTCCAGTTTTCTCTTGCTTACCAGTTACTGAAAGTCAGTGAGGTTGCTCACTCAATCTAAGCACTATGCATTAGAGATTTCAGAATATTGGTTTATACTGACATCTTCTGGAAATATTTGGCATTGCAATGATCAAGCCCAAGCCTGTCAAACATATGGTGGTCAAACTGACGTCAATCAAAGCATCTTTAAGCAATAACTGTTGAAATGAAGCTGACATTGAAAGTCTAAAAGGACTTTATGGAATCTACATATTAAACTGAATAGTATAAATGTGTAACCTATATGGAAGCAATAATGTAATCTCCTAACATACCTTTACATATCTTCATGTATGCTATATCCTACTATGTATGATTAGATTTCTGACCTTTTCTACTCTCTCTCTCTCTCTCTCTCTCTCTCTCTCTCTCTCTCTCTCTCTCTCTCTCTCTAAATCGTTTTTTTTTTTTATTTCCAATTAGCCTAGGGTGGCATGTTGGTATATTAGCACTATTGCCTCACAGCAAGATCATCTAGGGTGCCTTTCTGTGTGGAGTTTGCATGTTCTCCCCATGGATGTGTGGGTTTCCTCCCACAGTCCGAAAACATGTGAATTAGGTTAATTGGCTACTCTAAATTGTGAGTATGAATGGTGCCAGCCACTAGGGGGCACAGTGAGTGTTTCGTGGTGCCGGTCCCAAGCCCAGATGAATCGGGAGGGTTGGATCAATGAAGCGGACAACAGACGATCCGCTGAGGCGACCCTGAACAGGGAATAAGTTGAGAGAAGAAGAAGCCTAATTGCATGAACATAGTTATAAGATGAACTATGAACACCAGAACTTTCTCAATTTTGGACATATGTCCAAAGATTGGTGACCAACTAAAATCAGTTGAAACACAGTTGTAGCAGTAATCAGAATGAGCCACAGTACCACTAATCAGTGGTCCGCAGTCTCCTCAAACGACGGCACGGACAGTGCACTTACACAATCTAGTTCTGAATAAAAGCGGACGAGTGCTTCAGACCTGGCACAGGGGTCATCAAGTTTCTGTGACAGCTCAGACAGTGCGAAGGACATCCTTGCTTGCTCTTTGGCACAAAACTGCAAGATTTAACTTTGCTAAAGAAAATGAAAAGAAGCCTGAGAACAATTTTTTTTTTTTGGTCAGATGAGACCAAGATAAATTTATTCAGCTCGGAAGCGGTCCAGCCTGTTTGGTGTGAACTTGACCAGGATTACCACTGTGAATGCATAGTACTGGCAGTGAAGCAGGGTGGTGGGAGTATGATGAAATGAGGCTGTGTTGGGGAGATGACATTTATAGATGGCACCATGAATGCCTGTGGAGATACCAAAATACTGGCTGACAAGAGAGCCCCCAGTCTCCAGAAGCTTGGCAGAAGAGCAGTATTCCAGCATGATAATGATCCACAGCACAGAGCCAAAATCACGCAAGAGTTTCTAAAGAAGTATGACCTGGCCAAGAGTGTTGCCTGAAAGAAATCCAATAGAACAACTTTGGAGTTATTTTAAAGAGAAAGGTAGAGTAACACAACCCCTCCAGCAAAAAGCAGCTATAAAACATTGTCTCTGAAGAAAGGCAGAACATCTTTCCAGACATTTGTGCAACACTGGTATCCTCCATGCCGAGGAGGACTCAGTCTGTCATCAGAAATCAGTGCGAACATATGAAGTGTTGAGAAATGTGCTTACATGTACTTACTTTTATGGAATTGAGTGTGGGGCCTGTATTTTTAATATACAAAATTTAAACTGTTAGTTTTTAATTTTACATAAGCGCAAATACCCTACTGATCAGCTTAGAGGTAATGCAGTTACTGTAAGGTCATACAACTTGACATTTAAGTGATATTGAGCAGTTATAGTAGAAAGTAGAAGTAATCCTACACAGAGGTTAATTTGACATTTAGGAGGTGATGGAGCTCACCTACTTTCATGGGTGCCAACATTTTGGGATCAGCACCAGTCAGTTCAGGTGGTATTATATTGGGTCCTCAGGACTCAAGTTAGGAAAATGTGACTAAAACACAATTTTGATGTCTTGTTTTTTTGGGTTAAGAACAGTGTTGGTATGGAAATATCAAACCATCTACAGATTCTTTTCTGATAAAGATGCATAATTACAGTAAACCATTTAAACTGGAGTGTAAAACAAAGACATTTTGATTTAATGATTGATGTACAGTAAATATCTATTTGGCCAAAAGTATATGGACACCTGACCATCATATGTCTTCCCCAAACTGTTGCCACAAAGTTGGAAGCACGCAGTTGTATAGGATGTCTATGCATTACTGTTTCCCTTCACTGGATCTAAGAGACCCAAACATGTTCCAGCACGACATTGCCTCGGAACACCGACTGCACCCCAGGCCTCCTCGCCCAACATCAGAGCATGACCTCACTAATGCTCTTGTGGCTGAATGAGCACAAATCCTCACAGCCACACTGCAAAGTCTAGTAGAAAGCCTTCTCAGATGAGTGGAGGTTATTATGACAGCAAAGGGGGACTTGGAGCCTGGAGTTAGAGGAATACAACACTTTATGTGTTATTATAGGAAAATGATCAACTTTACATCACCTCTTTGTGAATTATTTCCTACAATGGCATGTTCCAAAGTGTTTAATTCCTTACATAACAGCAGCTTTGGCAGAAGAGGTTAGAGCGTTAGTTTCCTAATGGTTTGTCCTACCTTATCAAGCTGTCCTACTGTAGTGCACATTTATAGGTCTTTATAAACCAATGCCGAAAATGTTTTGTGCTATTTGGTCTACTTTATTACTGTGACATCAGAAAATGACTCTAGTGTGAAACTATAAGGAGCATATTTTGATAGTCTGTCTTATGATCAGAAAATACCTCCAGCATTAAAAAGTTCACTCTGTAGGATTCAAACTGAATGCCCCGCCCTTACCCTTCCTTTTCCAAGCGCGTATAAGAACGTACGGGGCCTTCAGGTGCCTGTGGCGTCCTTCCAGGTACTCACATTCACACTCCCTTGCTTTTTCTGTGCTAAATAATAAGTATGACCCTCCATTTTTTTTCAAATTTGTGCTCTCACACTTGTTAGCCAGCACCAGCAAACACAGGTTCCTTTTCTTTCATCTTCCTTGTCTATATTTCTTCTTCTTTGTCGACCTTTTGGTGCTTCCTTCTGGATCCATGCTCTGTGTAAAACAGAAGGTGCTCTCTAAAGGTTTGTCCTTTCTGGGCTACTGTAGTGGCACACCGTGGCAGTTTCGTAGAGGTGGACCCGCTCCCTATGTCGATATAATGGGCTCATTCTATGTTTAAATAATCACAACAATTCATAGTTACAGGTAATCACACACTAATGAAAACTAGTAGATCCTGCATAGTGGACCTTTTAATATAATAAAAACATACACAGGGATTGCTGATGCTGATCAGAATTTAAATGGATTAAAAAGCTGTTGTTACTTAACAACATGCTTGAAAAATTCTGTAGACATTGCTCTGGATTTATGGACAGAGTCTGCAGTGTCAGCACTTTTTTAACAGACTCTCCTTTTCCGCTACAGGAAAGTCTTCAGGACTTCAGAAAGTGTTTAGCTCTTTCTGGTTTTTTTCTGATAAGAAAAGCTGTAGAAAGAAAAAAGAGAGGCTGGTGGGGTGTTTATAGCTGTTACAGCAGTTACAGTCTCGTGGACATTTCACAACATTAGATGTAACTATAAAGGGATAAAAAGCGTGATGTGTCATTCATTAATTAATAAAGAAGAACAATTGGCAAATTGCTGTGGTATAATAGGACTTTGTGTTGAGGCACATTACACCACCCCATTGTTGATTATTTTTCTATAACAGCTCATCCTGTTGTAATTATAACACACACACACACACACACACACACACACACACACACACACACACACACACACACACACACACACACACA